>CM032456.1:168120255-168132755 GCA_019049505.1 Pachyrhynchus sulphureomaculatus | reverse complement strand
TTTTTGTGCTTTTCAAACTTTTATGACGGAAAAACGAATTGTTTAAAAACACTCGTCTAAAGTCTAAGAAAATAACCTATTCAATATAGTATAAACTTAGGAGTCAATAATCTGAATCTGGCGATAGCCCTACAAAATGTACAGTTAATGCTCTTCCTACAGTTTCAATGAATTTACGTCGTGGAATGTCATGTTCTATGCCCAACAACATAGTTAAAAAAGAAGTGTGACATAACAGTGTCATAACCTCGCTTTCCTGTTGAACTGTGCACAAAGTTTCCCTGACAACCCAGTAAAGTCTCAGAATGACGAGCCTAGTAAATCTAAATCGTTTATTATTACAAAGAATACGTCCAGCACTTCATAGGAGACTAGTTTCCACATCCAAAAAGAACAATGACACCATAGCTGCTGATGCTTGCAAAACCACAGTAAAAGCGGAGGAAAAGAACTGGGTTACCTATGGATTTGATTGGAACTCTAAAACAGATGATAGGACTGCAATGCATAGCGTTATGTTTACAAGTATCACACTGTGTATTGTTATTGGTGGTAAGAATATAATTTTGAAAGATATCTATAAATAGCTGAGAACTAGTATTATTTACCTCTTAATATTGACAATAACAATAAATTTAAAAGCTTAAACTCTTCTTTTTTAAAAGAACGTCTAGAATGCCCTGTTATTGGCCAGTTTTTTTTTGCTTACACTGCTTGGCAGACAATGTATTAAGGGGGAGTCACTCTTGGTTGTCGAGGCATTTTGTATTTTTGGGTTGCTTATTTATAGCTTGTAGATTATATATTATGCATTATTTTCAGTGTTGTTTAGTAAGACCTCCAGACTGTATTATACAGGCTATTATGAAAATAGTTCCATATATTGAAGCTATTTTTATAATAAATTTCATAAAACATTTGGTATTAAAAGAAATTGAAAAATTGATAAGAAACTCCAGCAAACTCAACTGAAAGAAACCTCAAATATTTAGCTCCATTTCCTCACTAACCATAAATTTAAAAATTAATTCTATTTATTTCCACAAATCTAATCAGCTAACTGACAAACTCCCTTTTCACGGTACGTAATCGATCTTGGTTCATCCATAAGCTGAGTAAAGTCACAACTGATCGAAAAAAGGGTCAGCTTCCCAGCCATGTCTGTCAGTGGTATTTGAATACTTAAGGGGTAAGGCCACTTCAGCTCCCCAGAAAAAAGGCTAATTTCAGGAATTTTTTCAAGAGTATAATAAAAGCAGTAGAAAATTTATTTGAAGTACTTTATTAAACATATATTTAAGTGTACAATTTTTTTTTTTTAATCTTTTTAATTCAAAATGGCCACTTAAAAATTGAAGATGACAAGGCACCTTTTATGCAAGCCCTGAAACAGGTGAAATGATTGCTCCTGTCGATTCCAACCTAGAACAAAAAAACCAAAATATTTTCATTAATATGTGTCAAAAACTAGTGGATAACGTATGTAAATTTGAAAATGTTAATTTTTTTTTATTGAAAAATGGTGCACATTTGAAAAACATGGATAATCTCAGAGAATATATTTTTTTAATTCCTGAAGTTATTTTTCGTTTTAAATATAGACTGCTAGCTGATATAAAAATTTTCAGATTAAATTGTGGTTGTTAACAACGAACATGTTTATTTGTGGGGGGACTACAATATACTGGGTGTATCCTGGTCTGTTTCAGCATTGATAAATTTATTGCAGCTGGCACTGGCTCCTCCTTTAGGATTTTCTGTAGCAGTCTGGCCGTTAATGACCTTCAGCCGATTAATAATATTAATAATTTGAATGATGTTATGCTTAACCTTTTTATATCAAATGATCATGCTTCTAAAGTCTTTGTGGCTGATGATGTTCTCCTGCCCCTTGACTGGCACCATCCTGCCCTTTTCTCTACTGTCCAGGTGCATTCTCCTGTGGAGGTTGCTGAGTATGATTCTCTTTTTTTTTATTTTAAGAGGTGATTGGGTTGGATTGAATCATCTGTTAGCTGGTGTTGATTGGGATGTTGTTCTAAAACCAATCGATGATATAAATGTTATGCTGGATCGATTTAATGACATCCTCTATTATAGTGCTAACCAATTTATATCCTACTTCTAGGCTTTTCATATAGTGGGTGCTGTCTCTAAAGATTTTGCTGTGACCTCAAGCGTGCCACAGGGCAGTCATTTGGGTCCTCTTTTGTTTAACATTTTTATTAATCATATGGATACTTACTTAGAGTGAGTGTTCTTTCTTACTTTTTGTAGATGACTGCAAAAAACAAAAAATTTTCATTAATGTGTCAAAAACTAGTGGTTAAAGTATAGAAATTTGAAAATGATAATTTTTTGAAAAAACGGTGCACATTTGAAATAATATTGGATCATCTCAGAAAATGTATTTTTTTTTTTTTAATTCCTAAAGTTATTTTTCGTTTTTAAATATAGACTGCCAGCTGATAGAAAATTTTCAGATTAAATTGTGATTGTTAACAACCGGATGGTGCGAACTTTTATAAAAATGACAATAATATATATATGATCTATTGTTACACTATCCCTAATATAAAGTAAACGTTTTTCATCTAAAAATAACTTTTTAAATCCATTAGAATTATAGTTCGACTGCTAAATCTGTATTTGAGTTATATGAGTCATAACTGAAGTACCCATATATAAGACCTAAATGGTTTAGATAGTGTTATTAAAACTTCTTTTACCTATGTTACTCTAGTCTCTGCTGAAGAGGGCATTCTGAGTTTATTTATTAAATTCCTTTTCTGTTTTTTAAAATAAAATGTGGCTCATAAACCTATCCTGAGTCTACCTCATCTTCATGTAAGTGTTTGTCACAGAAACAATGTCTATAAATGGTTGTAATTCCTGACAGTCATGTTTTTTTGAAAAAATATGTAGTCAACTTTATAGAAAACATATTTGTAAATATGGCAGTCTGTTAAATCAAATCATGACTATATTTGTTAATTATGTTAAATTATCTGTTTTGATTTGGCTTCTATATGGATAAAAGAGTGGGCTAAACCTGGTATTCAGTCTATACACTATTTCTACTAAAATTCAAAATAACAATTTTTAGATTTGTCAGTTCAAAAAAATCAAAACTATTTGAAAATTATTTTAAAACAGGGTCATCTCTTGAAGTAAATCCTGATCATTTTTGTTGGGAATATGGTATCTTTGGCATAATGATACTACTCATATACACTACTGTCAAAAAGTATTTGCCCACTTAGAAATTTCAAAGTAACTGCCAAAATTGAATACCTTTTTTTTTTTTTTTTTTTTTTTTTTTTTTCATTGGTCTAGCACACGTGCTGCAGGGAAGTCCCTAAAGCGCTCCAGGAGCGGCACGAGTGCGGAAAAAAAAAAAAAAGCGATTCACGTTGTTCTTGAATCGCTGTAAATTGTACTCGGTGGGAAACACAGCGCTGGGCAAATTATTCCAAAGGGATGACGTTCTCCATATAAAAGATTGCTTGAAAGCGTCGTACGCGGAGTAACAAGCTGAACCTCATACGGATGCGAAGCACCAGCGCGACGTGTATTTCTATCATGCACCGCTTTGGGAGGAATTAAGCGGGGCTACATCCTTCGGACACTTTCCATGAAAAATACTTGTAGAACAGACTCAAGTCGCCAACCGTTCTTCGATGTTCCAGCGAATCAAGGCCGCCGGTCAATTCCGGGTCCCCAATCAGACGGACCGCTCTTCTCTGAACAGAATCCAACAAATTGCAGTGTATGTTTGGGAGCGGAGCCCCAAACGTGGGAGCAGTATTCCATAGTTGGTCGAATTTGGGCTTTGTAAAGAATTAACAGTTGCTGTGAGGTGTAAAGCTTTCTGGTTCTAAATAATATTCCCAATTTTTGAGAAGCTCTCCTTGCTATGCCTGCAACATGTTCATGCCAAGACATATTTGCTCCCAAAACTAACGCCCAACAAATTGAGCGACGATGCTAGGGGAATGGAGTGCCCCGACATAGCTATGTCGGGTTCAGCAATGTTAACTTTTTTAGAAAAAACTGCCGCTTGGGTTTTTGTAGCGTTAAATTTCCACTTGGTTGCTGTCACCCCCAAGATAGAATTTCTTCCAGGTCTTTGTTAAGTTGAACGACCTCCTGCTGTCTGCGGATATTCGCCTGAGCAGCCGATGTCCGAGCGTTCAAGGTGAATGAAGAGACAAGCGTACTGTCCATCTGCAAAGCTATAGATTGGATTCCCGGTCTTTTCCAGCAGATCGTTAATGTAAATGAGAAAGAGAGTAGGAGACAGTATGGAGCCCTGGGGCACACTGGCGTTGATAGTGAGGGTGTTAGAAAGAAATCCGTCGACCGCCACTCGTAAAGAACGCTCTCTGAGGAAACATGAGAGCCACAAACAGAACCTTTCAGACATACCATAAGAGCGCAACTTAGCCAACAGTCCATCGTGCCAAACACGGTCGAATGCCTTGGATATGTCAAGAGCAACCGCTCGAGATTCTCCAAAGTGTTCAATTGCGTTGTTCCAAACATGTGTTACATAAGTCAGAAGATCTCCTGTTGATCTATGTTTACGAAAACCATATTGGTGATCGCTAATAATATTGAATCGTTCAAGATATTTTAGAAGATGCTCATTGATAACCTTTTCCATGACTTTCGATATTATTGAAAGCAGTGCAACTGGTCGGTAGTTATTTGGCAAGGTCTTCTTACCTTTTTTAGGTATCGGCTGAACCGTGGCACATTTCCAGCAGGACGGAAATATTCCCTTTCTGTAGGATAGGTTAAAAAGTCTACAGAAAACTGGTGTTAGTTCCCTTGCACAGTTTTTGAGAACTATGGCAGGTATTCCGTCAGCGCCAGAAGCCTTCTTGGTGTCTAGTTTCATTAAAATACTCTTTATGATGCGCTGTCTGAAGACAACATCGGGCATCCTTGACTGCAATATGGGAATAGTAGGTGGTGTTTTTCCTTGGAAATCGACAGTAGAATGTGAAGCAAAGAGTTCAGCCAACAAGTTCGCTCTCTCAACAGGTGTGGTTGCAATGGAATTATCTGGCCGTGTGAGTGGTGGTATGGTGGATTTGGTAAAGTTTTTGACTAACTGCCTTAGCGACTGCCCAAAAGGACCTGAAATTGTTGGGACAAGCGAGAAGTTTGTTTCTAATTCGTTGATTGTGTGCCTCCTTGGTTTCGTCGATAATTCCCTTGCATCTGTTCCGGGCATGAACAAAGATGTTCCGATTTAAGGTGTTAGGATTTTCACGCCATTGTCGGTAGGCAATATGTTTAGAAGCAACAGCTTCTTTGCATTTTCGGTCGGACCAAGGCTTGCCGAAAGCAGTTTATGGTCAGAAGAACCTAACGGCGGATTTACGGTGACCGTGTAAATCTCCGGATTGGTGGTTAAAAACAGATCAAGAAGACTGGCGAACTCCCCGTCTCGATCAGGGATCCGTGTTGGTTCATCAATAAGCTGAGTTAAGCCATAACTGATTGAGAAAGATTCAGCTTCACGACCTTGTTCGTCGGTAGTATTTGAATATTTGAGCCAGTTGATATTGTGGACATTAAAGTCGCCCAGGATGGCAATTTCGGCACTTGGATAGTTACTTTGTAAATGATCGATGGTGTCTGCAAGAGAAGCGAAAAGTGTTCGAAAATTGGTATCACTTGGTGATCGATACAGGATACAGATGAACCTTGTGGTTTGTTGAGTCGTTATTTTTAACCACATAACATCAAAGTTTGGGGGCTCCAGAGCTTCTTCTCGTTGACAAGAGAGGTCGCTTCTCTGACGAAAAGACAGATTCCAAAGTTACGCCTAAATCGGGAATAGAAGTCGTACCCAGGATAAAGATAGTTGACCGTGCTGGTCGATGGACTGACCTTGGTTTCATATAGAGCGAGTACATGAGGTTTATCTGATTGCAGGTGTTGATGCACTGAATTTATGTTCGAGTTTTATACCCCGTATGTTGCAAAAATCTATCTTAAAATTATGATGTCTGCAAGTCGACGCCTCCGAACCAGCCCCTACCCGGAGATCCGAACGGGGGGCCATTCTACCTCCGGAATTTCTTGCATCCAGGCGCCTCATCATGCTCTTTGGTCCCACAGTAGTTAATGTGGAATTTTCCTGTTCTGTCACATGTTTATCTTTGCCTTCTTTGGCTTTGATCCAGTGGGTGTTATTATTGGGTAGTTTGGGTTCTGACCAGATACTTTTCCAATGATCTGTGAGTTCTTGTTTGTTTGATGGTTCGGTCACTGCTGTCTGTTTGCTGTGCATAGTTTTCCGGTAGAACTGTGTTTGGCTTCTTCGGAAGAGGTTGTTGGTATCTTTCCTCTCATTTGGTTCTTTGTATCTACGAAGTCTTGCGGCATATACGGATAATTTTTGTTTCAGAGTATCCAGGATTTCTGCCAGTGTTCTGTCGGGAGACCCGGACTTGATCTTGTTTATACTCCGCGTGACTCGTTTGGACACGTTCCCGTTGATAAACTGGGTAAGGTGTCCTAGATATCTCCTGATGTTGTTGATTTGGTTTTCTATTCTTATTTGCCGTTTGAATTTTGGTTTTGTGCTGTTGGGATTTCTTTGTCGTTGCGGGAGTTTTTGATTAAATACTTCGTCGGTTGCGTTTGGGATTGATGGTGGTGGGTCTAGGCGGCGAGTGATTCCCTTCTCAGTGGTTTCTTTGTCAGGACTTGTGCTTTTATCAAAGCAACGCATGGTGTGTTCGTTTGTTCCTGTAGTATAACTCATAGCGTTGCCTTGACTTTCCCCGCCTTGGTGGGTGTCGGTTTACTCGCCGGCACAACACTTTTGGCAGGTCCATTGTCAGTTGCCCGGTCTTCATCGTTTTGGTCGAGCTGCCATTTCCCGCGACGTCCTCGACCGTTACGTCGCTCGCCCGATGCTTCTTTTATTGGTCTACTGTTGTTTGGGATGTTTTTAGTGTTTTGTGGTGTCAGAAGCTCAAAGTGTCCCGACATTGGGTTGCCTGTTAGTAGAAGGTAAATAGTTTCGGTGTGTTTTCTTGTGCTGATTATTGTTGGCTTGTCCCTAAAAGTTATTTTTGTATCTCTTGTTCTTCGTTGTTTTGAGAAGATATGAAAGTTGCTATTCTGGGTTTCCGAGAGGGCAAGTATCTCTAGGCTCGTTCCATAGGTGCCATTTTTCCTCATATAGTTATAGTAGTTATTGAAGTCTTTCATATCGTCGTCCCCAATTAATGAAAATGTGTTAAGTTCCGACTAGTTTTGTTGTATATATCTTAGAGCAGCCTCTCGGAGTCTTTCATGATGGTTTTGGTGGCCATATAAGTGTAAGCTAACTGCACGGAAAAGGCAATTTCCATCACCTACAATGTCGGATCTGGTAAAACTATCGGGAGTAGTTTCAGCTGAGGCGGTTGGTTGGATCGTTTGTCGTTGTTGTTGTTGTGGGAGTGCTGTAGCTGTTTGTACGACAGGGGTCCGCCTCCTCAGCACCCTGCCATTATCACTAGTATAATTATTATTTTGTGACATAGTGTTCCCACGAATATCCTAGGAAAGAATGGTCGACTGCGGCAAAGCCTGGATGCCACAGCAAGGCTACTTACACCCCGGAGGGCGCCCGGTATCCGGGGGGAACCGTTTGCGACTCATAAACGCTGAGCCATTCATCTTCTCGGCACGGTAAACACCTTAAGATTGCGTTTTTGTTACATATAATCTGGACAACACAAGACAGCACAACATGACTCAGGTACCTCGGGATCGTCAATGCCCGTACTAGGAGAATCCTGGGATTCCCCTAGCCCCTGAGGGCCCTTTTATTAGATTAGGTAAATTTAATTGTTCTTAACAAGTGTCCATCATAAAATTGTTTAGATATGCATTTTTTGCGAAATCACAAATTAAAATCCAATTAGAACAAATTGCCAAGTTTTGCATGACAATCGTTTTGAGGCGATTTCTGAGAATTCCAGTTCAAGTAAGAACTCATTTCAAGTTTCTAGGGATTATGGAAATTCCTAGTGACATTTTATGATAAAAAACTATGCTATACACCATTGCCCTTTTGGAAATTAACCATCCCCAAACAGTACTTTGTCATTGATAAAGACTCAATTGTTTTTGTGAAAATGCCAAAAACCAAAGAAGTTTTCGTTGAAAATCGGGCTCTGATAATTGCGAGATATCAAAATGGTCACTTGAGTCGACAAATCGCGAGTGATATGCGGACGCCAAGGAGAACGATGTAAAAAATTTTTCTGCGGGACATGGAATTCCAACCAAAAACGTTCAGGAAGGCCTCGAAAAACGACTCCCGCTAAGACAGAGCTATAACAATGTCCAGCAGACGTAATCGCCACCTAACCGCACCAGAAATCACGGCTCAAATAAACCTGGAGCGGCCCATCCCCATCAGCGTGACAACCGTGAAGAATAGGTTAGCAGAAGGTGGACTACACGGGAGAGTTGCAGTGAGGAAACCACTTCTTAGACAAGTGAAATAAACGTAAACGATTAGAATGGATCCGAGAACATGAAAATTGGACATCGGAACAATCTTGGAAGCATGTCAGTTGCCTACAGTAAAACATGGTGGAGATTCAGTAATGGTTTGGGGTTGTTTTGGCAACGGTAAAGTTGGAAAAATCTTTAGGATAGAAGGAATCGTGCGAAAAAACAGTATCAAAGAATTTTGCTAACTCAAATGCTTCCTTCTGGAAGAGATATTTTTCAGGGGAAATTTATTTTTCTGCTAAACAAATTGGAGAACTTTTGGACCAATGGAAATCCGATGACGTCCTGGAAGTGATGACTTGGCCCCACAATCACCCGACTTGAACCCCATCGAATGGCTGTGGGACCATTTGGACAGGTGTCTTCGAAAACTCAATCTAACATCAGAAAATCACTTGTGGAAACTTTATAAGCAGAATGGGTTAAAATAACCGAAGAAACTCTGAAGATACTACTGGACAGAATGCAGAAACTCTGTAAAGCGGTAATTAAAAACAAAGGAGGTCGCATACCATAGATGAGAAAAATCCTGGAAAATCTTGAATATTTTTCTGATTTTCTAGGCTGTAAATAATGTGAAAATAAATAATAATTCATTAGAATTCAAAAAATATATATATTATCTGGGTTTTTGTTGTCTTGGGACTGAAATAACTAGGTGGGCAAATACTTTCTGACGGTAGTGTATATCACCACTACACCAAACACTTTATTTTTGCACTCGACGCGTGATTGACTAGTCAATCATCGCTTCTGATGAAGCTAACATGGTTAGTGAAACCCGCGTCGAGTGCAAAAATAAACTATTTGGTGTAGTGGTGATATATACTGAATAGTACCTGATCGTTTTATTAATTAAAAGATATTTTTAATTTAGATTTTATATGGATGTAAGAGTGTGCAAAACTTATTTTTAATGGAAAATAGTAATAACGAATATTTTTTATGATTGATAAAAACAGCGCTCATATTTTTTTTATGAGAAATTTTTTTCAAATAAAAATATTTTCACACACTCTTATGGTTGTCAGCTTTCAAACTGTTTAATATTTCGCTTCAAAAATGCCCTAAAACGGTTAGATTTTCTGCTCGGCGCCCTTTCTAAAAGTGTATATCTCTCCTTTGACTCATCTAATCTATAGTTTGAAATACTAGGTTCGAATTTTACCGGGAAATTACTTTCTTTTAAACAGTCATTAATTTATATGAAAACACCATAAGTCATCGCCTATACTATGTCTCTTTGATAGTACCTTTCTTTTTCTAGGATTTATCTGGGCCTATTCACCTGATTTCAATTTGAGAGATTGGGCAATCAGAGAAGCCTTTCTAGAACTCAGAAGACGTGAAGCAGCTGGTTTGCCTTCAGTTGATCCCAATTTTGTTCCATTAGAAAAACTTGTTTTTACCAACTGATGAGGAATTACGTGACACTGAAATTATTATTTAAATTTAAGTTTTTGAGATTTAATTTGTAGTGAAATATTTTCGTGTTACAACTTGTACCTTTTAAAGCAAGTAACTAGGTATATACCTGTATAATGAAAAAAAAAACATTTATTATAAGTTATTTTTAATTTGTAAATAAATCAGTTATTTAATAAAAAAAATTTAGGAAATTGAAGCCTTAGTATACTTATTTTTCTAATTTCAAACAATAGTTTATCTAGTAAAATAACAAAACCTGATAATATTGTTAGAATAACAACGGTCACGGAAACAAATTATTAGAGCATCATATTTTATAACACGAATACTTAAAAAAGTATATCTGTAAAGTAATTTACCCAGAGCTTTGGGGTTATTTGCAACTGAAACATAACATTTCCTTCTACATACTATTTCTATTAAAACTGGAAAAAAATGAACAAATGATATTATTTTTAGATTCCTTGGAATCCTGAAAAGGACATATAACACGATATATTCTTAGTTACCTTTCTACACCCCTTTGCTAACTTATATTCTTAGCTATAGATAATTATGCTTTAAATTTGTTCGTTACTCTGAAACAAACCCGGGAAAAAAATTCTCTTAATACTATTCACCTCTACTTCTGACATCTCCTTCCTCTAAAGCAGGGCTGTCAAGGTTAAGCACAGTTCGAGCCAGGTTCGGAGGTAACGCCTCCTGCTACCCCCACCACTGCTGCAGCCGCCGTTCGCGCAGTCTCGGGAGCAGCTATGAGAGACATAGGAGGAGCGCATTGTGTTTGGTAAGCGGCCGAGCCGTCTAGCAGTGGTGGGGGCAGCGGGAGGCGTTACCTCCGAAATTGGCTCGAACTGTGCATGACCTTGACAGCCCTGCTCTAAAGCAATATTGCTCAAGAATTATAGGTTTCCTTCCTATTCGGCAAAGGCTAGACAAAAACAGATCAATTTAAGCCAGTTTAGGTATACTAATATTAAACAATACCAAGTTATTATTGTTATTGCCCAATTGTTACCACATAGAACTGAACTGATTTTAATGAATGATTGTCTCACAATGTTTGTCTTCACTCCGCAGGTGGTACTGACATTAAATTTTCAAAAATAGAATAGAATAAAGGACATATGACATCATTTTCAATGTGATAGAGATATTTATAACTCAAAACAGACAATTCAACTTATGTCGGCTTTAGCTCCGTGGTATAGTTTCGGCAATGATGATTTCGGCGGGTCAGTGTACTTATTTATTAATTCATTTAAATATATTTGTCTTGTTCGCATACGTAGGTAATAGTTGTTGCAGAAATGTTATAACGGCCGTAGCGGCACTACCCTGTTGACTAAAACGTGCCATGAAATATCTTTTTATGTTTAGGCACTTGGATAACGATGAGATATTATATCCTCGCCGATATATCTATAGGATATAGAAAAGGGTTCCCTATTCGGGCGGGCAGGTGGAGCGATAAAAAAATACTGTTTGTATATACCGTAAAAAATAACATGATTTTACAGTTCCTAGACTTTTAAGAACCCTGAAGTAGACGTATAAAATGACATATTCAAGACAACCCTCACCCCATCCCTTCAACCCAATATGGACGATAGGTAATTTGCTTAAAATTTATGTATCATCGCAACAACAACCGAATTCTTAATAGGGGCAACATTTTACGCTTCACCGACAGATTTGTTTCGGTAATATGTGTAGCATTTATACCGTAATACAATTAAAGAGTTAATCGATTGGTCGGTTACTTTGTGACAGTACATTTTAACAATAAAACTACTTAATTACTTTGTTAACTGTGACTAAATATATTTGTAAAGATTTTACAATTGCGTTATCGCGATTTCGTGGTACAACTACATTGTCAACCGCTTAACTAAGACTTAGTAATTAAGTAGTTTTATTGTCGTAATACAATTGCTGTCTCATAAACATCCATGCCCTCACTCAACTGTGAGGGGATACAGTGGGTTTTTGCTCATTTTTTACAAAAGACAAAATAACCTAGACAAAAAAATCTAGGCTAGGATTTTTTAAAACTTTCCTATTGCTTAAAATTTCGTCCTATTTTTCGTAAAGACCAGTGAGAGAAATATAATCGCGGAATGGAATGCGAAATAACGGATTGTTATCTATTAGAATAATCTAAAATGTAGTCACAGCCTAGATTTAGGTTATATTTTTACTAGAAAAAGTAGAAGCCATTTTGACATGTCAAAGGCATGGATAAATGACAAACTGAGGTGTAATTGCTTTTAAAAGTTTAAGATCGTTGCGTTAAACAAATAATAATCGAATTTTCTTACAGAATGACGAATTTGACATTCATTAAGAAAAAAGGAATGGCTTTCCTTTCGTTTGTTTCAGAATCTGTTATGATATGTAAAGAAATGTAAAAATCTCCAAAGTGAGTTTTTCACGAATAATGGAAATTCTTAAAAAAAAAACATATTTATGTCCATTATATCAAAAATTACATTATATGCTAAAGATTCTTGAAATGACTCTCCTAAAATTTATTT
>CM032456.1:168027265-168120155 GCA_019049505.1 Pachyrhynchus sulphureomaculatus | reverse complement strand
TTTTCATTGATTTTCTTCCTGAGGACGAGGAGGCTTGATTTATATACCACTCTTCTATTTTTGTGCGGTTTCTTTTCCAATCTCCAAGTGTTACTTCACCTACTCCATAATCTCGTGCAGCAACTTTAATTGTCTCTCCTGCTTCAATTCTTCTGATGGCTTTTAATTTCTCTTCAATAGGAACGACGATTCTTTTACGCTTGTTTTGCTTCAGTATAATACGACAAACAAAAATTCAAACAAAGCAGTTCGTATGAATTACGCTTAACTACCAGAACTCCAACCAAATAAATTATGTGAGTATACTCGTACTTCTCCTCCGTAGTAAACGCTATAACGCACTGCATTCACGCAAATTTACATGCTAAAATAGTCCAAAACATAAATAGGGGAACCCCTCACACGGGCCAGGGGGATTCCCCGAAGACCCCGACGATTTTAAATGGAAATATGTACATACATATTTTAGAAGCTCGGTTAATACGCAGCATAGACGCGCATACCTCGGATAATCAGGTTCTTAAATTGGCTCGGTTAATCCGGAGCTAGGATAATCGCGACTTGGTTAATCGGAATTCTACTGTATATATATATATATATATATATATATATATATATATATATATATATATATATATATATATATATATATTTGACTTGAAAAAATATTTTCTTGACAGAAGAAAGTTGTAGTTTATCGTTACAATTTCAAAAAAACTGGTGCGTGTATCAGTGTGTACACGCGCAAGAAGTGAAACTTCTATGGGTCTATTTTGTTCAGTTTTTTAAAATAAATAGGATAGGAGAGATATCAGCAAAAGAAATATTTATTATTATTATTAACATAAAAAATTTGAAAATTAGTTATTCACTTCAATAAATTCATTCATATTTTATTTTAAAGTTTTTTAACGAAAATAATTATCTTAATGCATTAGGCAGAACCAGTTGAACGATTCCTTTGCTTTCTGCCAAACACTGCTCATGAAGCAGAAGACATGTTGCTAGCCATTATGGACATCTTCAAAACACTGAATATCGACATTGACAATTGCAGAGGTCAATCTTATGACAATGCTAGCAATATGTCTGGGCAGTACAATGGCCTACAGGCTAAGATCAAAGGAAAATGTCAGTATTAAACGTACGTACCTCACGCCGCACATTCGTTAAACTGGGTCGGATCATCGGGAGCTGAATGTTGTCCAGAAGCTATAAAGTTTTTCGGGTTGCTGCAAAATCTATACGTATTTTTTACAGCATCAACAGAACGTATGAAATTACCGCAAATATTTTTGACTAAGCCTGAAAATATAACTGTGAAAAATCACATCACATACGCGATGGTCAGCCAGAGACGATGCCTGTGCCAGCCTTATATTGGAACCAAACAATAGCGGCTCTTGAAACTATGAAAAGTGACTCGGCCCACCAAAAAGCTTTGGTTAAAAATGAAGCTACAAGACTATTGGCTCAACTAAATTTCCTAGAAACTGCTATATTATTGGAATTTTGAGGATCTATATTAAAACAATTTAATATAGTTTCCAAAATTCTAAAAGGTGTCGACACAGACGTGGAGGTAGCTTCCAGGCTCTATGACTCACTCATCACTTTCGTAGAAAATAAACGGAAATCCTTTGATGCTTTTGAACCGGCTGGTAAAAAAAAATTCTCAGAAGAATACAGAAGCGATCATAAGAGAATTATTAAGAGGAAGAAACGAGACGATGAGTGTCGCGAGGGAGAAATGTTATTACAAAGACGTGACGATTTCAGGGTTAATACCTTCTTCCCAATATGCGATTAATGACCAGTTGAGGAGGCGCAAATCTTCGTATGCAGCAGTAACCGCCCATTTTGCATTCTTATGCAAATTGGATACAATGTCTAAAGCGGAAGTTAGAGTTAACGCCATAAAACTCCGAAAATTATACCCGATTGATCTTGCAGATGATTTACAAGAAGAATGTATTCTTTTAAAACAATTCTTGACGTCACATGAAAACAAAATGAATTTAAGGCAACTTGACCTATTTATTAAGCAAAAGGATGTGCACTGCAGCGACAAATTGCAGTGCAGAACGTTCGTTTTCCGTACTCAAAAGAATAAAAAATTATCTACATCCCGGATAAGCGAAGAACGTTTGAACAGTTTAGCCATCCTTAATATAGAAGTTGACTTAACACAATCCGTTAATTATGACAGTGTTATTGACGAATTTGTCAACCAATTTGTGCATCGCAAAAAAATGTAAATATTTAATAAATGGTATGGTATAGGTATGTGGATGATATTTTCGCGATTTTTGAAACAAAGAAAGCAAACATTGATGATTTTGTTTCCAAATTAAATAGTCGGTATGATTCCATTAAGTTCACTTACGAAGTTGAGAACAAACTGCCTTTTCTAGATATTTTAATTATTAAAAATAATAATAGATTAGAATTTGATATCTATAGGAAAGACAAAGTAACAGATTCTTAATGATTCATTTCATTGCAAACAACACAAATTAGCCGCATTACATTTTTTAGTTCATTATTTGGTCACTTTTCCTCTGAATAGAGTAAACTTCAATAATGAAAGGAATCGTATTAGAAATATGACTAAAGTTAATGGTTATGATGATGACTTAGCAAACAAGCTAATAAATAGACATAAGTTCAGGTTAAATATTCAGAATTCCACCTTTTTTACACGCGAAGAAAATAACTCCAAGTATGTTTCCATACCATATAATCCGAAATATAGCAGGGGACTCAATAAGGTATTTAATAAGGTAGGCCTCACCTTAGTCTATAAGTCATTAAACAATCTGAGGAATATCTTAGGAAATCCCAAAGATAAGGTTCCTAATTGTGAGAAAAGTGGAATTTATGAAATTAGTTGTAATGATTGTGACAAAAAGTATGTTGGGCAAACTAAAAGGTCAATTAAAACACGATTTAAAAAACATTTAGTACACTTAAAATACAGTAGAACATAAAAGTCTAGCATTGCCGAACATGCCCTTGAAGCTGATCATATTGTAACATTAGATAATTTATATAATTATATACAATAATAATTAAAAATGTATCTAATAGGAGGTTGTTGAACGCATACGAAAGTATGGAAATCATAAAATGAAAAAGTAGTTTAAATAAAGACCGAGGGCCTATTCCTTATAGCCCCCTCTACTGGTTACTTGACCGGAACTGATGGCCTCACCTATTCCATTAGTTCCGCTTGAGTAATTCAAGGGTTAGGCTAAGTATAAATAGGGTAGATTTGTAGTTTAGCTTTAGTCAGTCATCGTTCCTGATGAAGCTAACATGGTAGCGAAACGCGCGTCGAGTGCAAAAATAAAGTGTTTGGTGTAGTGGTGATATATACTGAGTAGTATTTAATAAATGGTGTTTATTTTTTTTTATGGCCTTTTTTCATTATTAAAAGATTTTTGCTTTTTTTTGTTAATTTATGGGGCGGCAAACCTTAAAATACGCCACTGAGCATATTGATATCAGAAGATAACCAGAAATGTCAAGTCATAATGGGTCTACATTGCAAAATTCAAGCCCAAGTAATAACTCAAATACTATTGGAATATTGTTTAATTTCTGAAATTTTTAAATGTGGCAAAATTATTTTTTCTTTGAAAAGATATAATGAAAATAGTAAGCGGTATGCTTAACACAGGGAATGGAGTTACAGCCTCAAGAGTATTTAAAGTGCCTGTTACCCAAAAATTGCCCAATGGTTAGAAAATTCTATTTTCTATCTGTGTGTTACATGGGGGATGACCGCGAGCGATCCCACTAAAGCACAGTCAAAACAACACAACATATGTTATTTCCAGTCTCGTCGGTTTTAATAAGGACACATTTTAATATATTGTTTTGACTTTCATTCATTAATTATATATATATATATATATATATATATATATATATATATATATATATATATATATATATATATAAATAGGGCAATCTCTTGAGATTTTCCATAATTTTCTATTTCGGTGTTCTAAACGTGTGTGACATAGGTCGCTAATAATACTGAATCCTTCCACATATTTCAGAAGATGCTGATTGATAGCGTTGTCCATAAATTGCGATATTATTGAAAGCAGTGTGACTGGTTGGTAGTATTAATGAACAAATAAAATGATGAATAAGCCTCATCATCGCATCAAGCCTTGTGGAAACGATAAAGAGTAAAAAATTTTAGTTAATTTGCACACATTTATATTTTTGGGGGGAATTAGGTTCGCTGACAATAAGTTTATTTATAATCGGATACAAAAATGCCCATTTAACACACATCGATGGCAAATACATGCTAGATATCCCAGATGACATAACAATATGTTCCGCTACTGATATTTCTTTTTGATATAAATATGAAGACAAGTTCCACAGGATGTATAGCAAAATTTATGGATTCATTTTCATATATTATAACTGGTTTATTTGTGTTTTCAAAAAAGAGGAAATTACTACCTAAATAAGATTAATTAAAAATATTCGCTAAGGATTCTTATATAAAAACAAGTTGTTATTCTCACGGAAAAATTTATTAAATATATTTATTAATTTGTTCATGCTAATGTTTCGTTTAATAATAATCGGTGATATAATCCCAGAGGAGGAGCAGCTGGGCTGCAACCTTCTCCAAGCTCACCTTAACATATTCAATTTTTAGCGTTCCGTACGGTCTTCATTTGTTTGTCCATCTGTCCGTCTACTTATCTACCCGTATGTCCATCTGTCCGTCTGTCCGTCTATCCATTTGTCTCTCTATCCGTCTACCCGTGTGTTCTGTGTCGTAGAAAGTTGAAATTTGGCACAAATATAGGAATTGATGGCCCAATCAGAGCAGTGTAGTTTTGAAACTTAAAATTTAACTTAAGGGATTAGTTTTAGAGTTTTAGTAGGTAAAATCGGAAGTAAAAAAAAAATTACCAGATCGCCGAGTGGGGTGTCAAATGAAAGCTTGTGAAAACACAAGTTTAAAAATACAGTAGAACCCCGATTAACCGAGTCGCGATTATCCGAGCTCCGGATTAACCGAGCCAATCTAAGAACCTGATTATCCGAGGTACGCGCGTCTATGCTGCGTATTAACCGAGCTTCTAAAATATGTATGTACATATTTCCATTTAAAATCGTCGGGGCCTTCGGGGAATCCCCCTGGCCCGTGTGAGGGGTTTCCCTATTTATGTTTTTGGACTCTTTCAGCATGTAAATTTGCGTGAATGCAGTGCGTTATAGCGTTTACTACGGAGAAGTACGAGTATACTCACATAATTTATTTGGTTGGAGTTCTGGTAGTTAAGTGTAATTAATACGAACTGCTTTGTTTGAATTTTTGTCGTATTATAATGGAACAAAACAAATATAAAAGAATCGTCGTTCCTATTGAAGAAAAATTAAAAGCCCTCAGAAGAATTGAAGCAGGAGAGACAATTAAAGTTGTTGCACGAGATTATGGAGTAGGTGAGGTAACAGTTGGAGATTGGAAAAGAAACCGCACAAAAATAGAAGAGTGGTGTATAAATCAAGCCTCCTCGTCCTCAGGAAGAAAATCAATGAAAACCCGCGACTATGAAAAGGTTAACGAAGCTTGCTTTATTCATGTGGTTTAACCAACAGAGATTAAAAGGTGTGCCTCTGTCAGATTCAATTTTACAACACAGAAAGCAATAATGATTAGTAGGCAATTCCCAGAGAAGCGAGATAGAAGAAAAAAAAAAAGTTTATTTGAATTAATGCAACAATTAAAAGGTTGCGAAAATGTGACAAGAGAAGATGTTGTTGAATGGATTACAGCAGATGATTTAGAAGAAGAAATGAGTATTGAAGAAATAACGAATGCCTTTCAGGAAACCGAAAAATCAGATGACGATGACGATGACGAAGCGGCGGTGGATGAACAGTCTCCCCCTAAGATCTCTCATCAAGAAGGTTTTGCTTCTTTGGAAAAAGCTTTGAGGTATATCGAACAACAACCAGAGGCAACCCCAGCGGATTTGCTTCTTCTTAATAGATGGAGAAACATTGCAGCGAGAAGCGCATAGATACCTATTTCACTGTTTTATAATGTATGAACCTATTTATATGTTACAAACGTTAATACATCGGTTTAAAGTATTGGTGTTTATTTTTTGAATGAATAAAAAACAAATCCAGATTATCCGAGTTTTCAGTTATCCGAGGAGGGTGCCCCCCACGTTACTTCGGATAACCGGGGTTCTACTGTATATATATATTTGTATTATTTTTAAAAAATTGCCAAAAATCTCTGTACCCCCACCCTATCTCAAAAATGACTGATCAATTTTTTTTTTTAAATTCTAGACTAATCTAAATAAAGTGTAGATTGAGCGAAAATTATCACGAATGCATTACGTTTGATATTTTTTCTGGTACAAAAAAAACTATGTAGCATGACAGAATGATGAAGGTTTGAAAAGTTGGGAATTCAACCGGACTAAGAGCTACGAAATATCGATACGTATTCGGTGCAGTCAGTAATATCATGATGACTAGTGACCAACGAATAGGTACCGAAGACAAAATAATTTTATTTTATTTGTTTATAGTTAAACAAATATTTAGGTAGTAAATATTTTAACTTTTACTAGTAAATTCTAGATTGAGCTAGATTAATTTATTGCCTATTAGGTAGTTAATTTTTATTGGAACACTAACTGCACAAATCCAACTTGCACTTTATCAGATTTTATATAATCTAAGTTCATAATTACTAGAAAGTAAAGTAGGGTAAAAAGTAAATACTTGGTAATAAACATTTTATTGTTCGTTATTTTTGAATTATATCATAAATTCTTTGTCAAACGAAATTTTAGCTCAAGTTTTTTAGTTATTTAGTTTCAAAGAGATTTGTAGGTTCGGAAGAGAGCAAATATATACGAGCCGATTTTTCAACAATCGGTACAAGGATGTTCTCGTCTGGTCCGGTTTTACTCTCTGCGAAGTAGGACGCAGATAATCTGTCATTCCATCTAAAGGCAACGATATCATCATATCGTCTTACGAGCACAATCACATGATGATTTTTCAAATGGCGTTTGATATCAAGATTGTTCCTTAAATAGGTACAATCAGGCCGGCCGTAAGCGAGCTTGCAGGGCTGCACGTCCAATGGGCGGCTAATATAGAGAAAACAAGTTAAATTCGGAAGAATGATAAAAAGTGCTTTATTCAAAGTATGCTCCATCACTTGTTATACATTTTCTCCATCTTTCGGGCAATTTATGAATACCACGCCAGTAAAAATCTTCCCCTTTTATTGCGAACCATTCATCGAGCCATTTTTTCACATCTTCGTACGAACCAAAGCGCTGCTCAGCAGGTGCGTGACCCATCGATGTAAACAAGTGGTAATCGCAAGGAGCCAAGTCTGGTGAGTAAGCCGCATGGGATCGAACTTTTCAGCTGAGTGCTTCCAACGTGTCGCGAACTGGTTTTGCCGTATGTGATGGAGCATTGTCATGAAGAAAAATGACTTTGTGTTGCCTCTTTCGGTATTCTGGCCTTTCTTCAAGCAGCGAACAGTTCAAATCGATGGGGTAACGTTTGGTATTAACCGTTTCCCCAGGTTTTAACAGCTCATAATAGACCACGCCCCTCTGATCCCACCAAACACAGAGCATCGTCTTTCTGTCAAAGCGATTCGGTCTTGCGGTCGATGTGGATGGTGCGCCTAGGTCTACCCATGATTTTTTGCGCTAAATAAATCCACTTTTCATCCCCTGTAACTATACGATGCAAAAACGACTTCCTTTTGTACCGAGCGAGCAAAATGTCACACGTGTTTTTGCGCTTTTCCATTTGCCTGTCGTTCAACTCATGTCGTACCCATCTACCGGTCTTCTGAATCTTTCCCATCTCTCGTAGCCGATTGGAAACAGCTTGCTGACTAACGCCCAATTGCTCGGCGAGTTGTTTTTGTATTTGCGAATCATCTTCGTCCAACAATGCTTGCAATTCCACATCTTCGTATTTTTTTGGCGGTTTTCCACTTCCTTGTCTGCAACATCGAAGTCACCACTTTTGAAAGGCCGAAACCATCGTTCACACGTATCTTGCGATGGAGCATGTTCACCATAAGCTTCTCGAAGTAATCGGTATGATTCAACAGCAGTTTTCTTCAAATGAAAACAAAAAATTAATGCTGTTCGCGAATGCTCTTTGTTCGGTATAAATTTCGACATATTGAACACAACAACACAACACTATGCACACACTTATCCAATTTATCACTCGTTTTTTTTTTTACAGGGAGGAATCCACCTTATGGATTCTGAAGCAGTTTGCGTCACCATAAGGGTGCCCCAAACTGCCTCAGATATGTGGGGCTCTCCAACCTGAAGGGTTGGCATACCCACTAAAACTCCTTGTGAGCTGGGAAAACCCTTTACTCCTTTTACAATTCCTGATTTTTCTTAATGACTAGATTTATTGATGTGTTTTTAACCCTAAGTTAATTTACGTAAGTAGATCTAACTAACTTAACCTAACTTACTTCTAGCTTAACCTAATTCCCAATTTGGGAGTGCTTGAGTTACATTATGTTTGTTGTATGCTATGTTACACTTTAATGAAGGAGTAGCTCAACTAAACTACGGCCTTATCCTTAACTAAGGGTAGTCAGTCCAGTCAGTATTTAGTGTCACGTTATTTGTCTATTCTTAGTCTAAGTCATTTAGACAGGGCTATGAGACTTTTTAAAATGATCAAGGATCGTCTCCTTGAACATTTGGCCAATTTGCGCAAGTTGCGCAGGAGTCAAGAGAGCCTCAGACGAGGCTTGAACTGGATTAGACTGTTTTTTGGGGGCAAGACGAGAATTGTCTTGGGTACCCCAACCTCTGAATTTGGAATTTTTAACTTTGACTTGGGAAGGATGACGCGGGCATCCACTGAACGAGGCAGGATGACTGCCTCCACAATTTACACACCTAGCCCGATCTTCTTTACCCTTAGAACATTTGGAAGTATGGTGATCATCGCCACACTTCAAACATTTTGAAGCAATATAACAATTTTTTGCTGCATGACCAAAATCTTGACAATTGAAACATTGGATACCACGCGATCTGGATTTTTGAGTCTAAAAATACCAGTTCCGTTAATCCAATTAAGTAGTGACGAAGCCTTAGCTTACTATATAGATTCTAAGTCAACAACGAATTCTTACAAACAAACTAGGAAGTGGTCCATGAAGGCGGGGCATAATGTGTTTCCGTCATATTTTAGTTTAAAAAAGTCCAAGCAGGCCTGTTACCCTGCAGAGGAGCACCTTGCTATAACAGAAACTCGTGCTGAAATAAATTTGCAAGCCTTATTAAATAAAACAGTGGAACGTCTAGTATTAGCACAGAATGAAGTTATCAGCAGTGTGCTCCCAACAAGTTCATCGTTTACACTTGTTAGTAAATGGGGATGTGATGGAAGTTCTGGGCACAGCACATACAAACAGAGATTTGAGAACACTGAATATACGGACGAGTTTCTTTTCGCATTTTCTTTAGTTCCCCTTAAGTTATATGATGGGTCCAAAATTATTTGGCAAAATCCTCGGCCTTCATCAACTTTGTATTGTCGCCCAATCAAATTTATATTTGCCAAAGAAACGAACGACTTCACGTTAGTGGAGACAAATAGATTGTTGAAAGAAGTTAATGCTCTTCTTCCAACACTTATCAACTTTGGTGATTCTCAAATCTCTGTAAAACACGAACTTTTGCTGACAATGACAGACGGAAAGGTGTGTAACGCCTTAACGAAAACTAGTTCATCCCAAAAGTGTTTCATCTGTGGCGCCACCCCCAAGACGATGAACGATGACCCCGCGATATTTAACAGCAATCAAGAACATTTTGGCTTTGGTTTATCTACACTTCATGCTTGGATTCGTTGCTTCGAATGTCTTTTACATATCAATTCCAAGTTGAATATTAAGAAATGGCAGGCTAGAAGCAACGGACACAAAGCAGATATCAAGGTTCGTTCCCAGGAAATCAAATTGAAATTTAAGAACGAGATGGGACTCATTGATGGAAATACAGCCCGTCGCTTTTTTAAGAATGCTGAGATGAGTGCTCAGATCACAGGGTTGGATGTTACAATTATAAAAAAGTTTGATGTTATTTTGAGAACATTGTCTTCTGGATTCGAGATAAACTTAGTTGAATTCAAAAAATTTTGTCTTGAAACCAGAAAACATTATCTTAGTCTCTATTCGTGGTACTGTATGCCTGCTACTGTGCATAAAATATTAATTCACAGCACAGAAGTCATCAAAGCGGCACTGCTTCCAATTGGGCAGCTTTCCGAAGAGGCTCAAGAAGCACGGAACAAAGATTGCCGCAGATTTAGGGAGTACAACACCCGCAAGTGCTCGCGTGTTGCCACGAATAGAGACTTACTGTGCATGTTAATTATAACATCTGATCCTTTGATCAATAGCCTTCGAGAGATTCCCAAAAAAAAGCCGGAAAAAATATGTACAGATGTATTAAAGTTAATTGTAAGCCCTAGCATAGAAGAGTCAGCTACTATTTTTAGTTATGTAGTGCTTGTACTAAGCATGTAAACCTTGACTTGTAAATTTTTCTTTATCAATAAATGAGTATTTTTATTTTACATATAATTACAGTCAGTGTCATTATGCTAAATTTATTACAGAGCATTTATAACATTTATTTTAAAATTAAACAAAAACAATTTTTGACTGGAATTTTCAAGAACAATTTTTTTTTGAACCGAACAGCAAGAAATATGTACCTTAAAAAAATCAAAAACATTTTAAAATACCAACTACTTATGTATGTATAATGCACAAGTTACCTACCTGAAAGGCAGGTATTATTTGAATTTATCCTTTTTGTGTCAATAAAACTAAGTAATATGGATTAATTGTTTTATTTTTAATTGACAAATGCAATAAATGATTTTTCATCTGGTTATTATTAAAAATAATAATACAGTGTCTTTCATTTAGTTGCACATTCAAGTTTGTAGAAAAATTCATGCACATACGCAGAATATTTTGTTTTTGTTATACAATGTTTTGTGCAGCTGGACAAAAAATACAGGTAAGCGAAATGCAGCTAAATGAAAGACACTGTATTATAATTTTTAATTCTAATAACCATACAAAATACCCTTGCCTTTTAGTTCCGTTATCTACCTGCTAAGCTGATGCAATCCTACCGCGATATGCAAGGGTGGCTGTATTACACAAATTTTATCGATATTGAGTACCTGCGGTAAATTGTGAATAAAACCCACATTTATCAACCGATTTTCATGATTAATACCTTATTTTATTTTCCAGATACGCAGCTGTCAGAAAAATGTATAATATTTCGTTTTTCTTTTGTTATTGCGCTTTTTTACCGAAAAAATAATGAATTTTACACGAAAAAAAAAATTTTTCTCTCCATTAATTTTTAAATAACTCCATAACGATAAAAGATAGAACAAAATAATATTCAATCAACTTTAATAAAATTTTGTTACGCATTTTTTAATGTTTTATTTATAAAAATCTGACAAGTTGTTCCCGAGTTATCGTTAAATATGTCTGCGTAGCTGACTAATTTAGGGGAAAACGCGATGAATTTTTTCTTAAAATAACTTAATCTGCCTAGAATATACATAAACAATTGAAATAAGCGAAAAAATAATTTTGTCCAGCTAACTTGTACTAGTCGACACACTGTGCGTCGTCATGTTTATCAGTATTTTCAGAACAAGATTTTGAAGAATCAATTATGTCGACATCCGTTTCTACGGGTGAATTCAAAGTTAGTGGTAGATTTTTTGTTCCCTCAACCTCCTTTTTTTCATCCAGAGAAGATACTTTTGTTGGGCTTGTTGATAGTTCAGGCTGTGCAGAAGTAGTAGATTTTGTTAGGTCTCTGTCTTTGTATCTTTAAGTGTCTTTGAAGATTCGTTATTTTGAAAAAATGACCTGATGTCGTTAGATTCCTTAACGTTTACTACGAAGAAAAGAAGTGTTTGATATTAATTTTTAAAAATAATAATCTTAGATTTAAGCTAGATTTAGATCGTTAGATATGCCCTTGCATAGAAAACAACTATGTATGATAAGTAACACGTATTACAGCAATTAAAATTAATAGTTGAGGATGTGTTAAAACCTGTGGTGATTGTTAGACACATATGTCCCAAAACATATATCACGTCATTTAATCTCGAGCAATTTCGAAACTAAGATATATTTATAAACAAATAAGACGTTCTTGGAATATACTTACTCATCATAATCATCATTAATACATTACCTTTCATTTGATACCAAAGATTATGTTGTTATTTAATATCAAGTAAGTCAATAAGTTCTGAAAGTGAAATGAAGTATCACTTGAACCAAATATTGAACACCATCTTGAAGCACTCTAAATTTCAAGTCAATATGTCAAGTCATTCATTGTTTATCAGCTGGTGCAGTGATAAAATTCTTTGTTTTGGAGGGTCCATCGGCAACTGAAATCCATGTAAAGTTAGTGAAAGTATTAAAGGAGTCCGCTCCTTCATTTCCAACTATTCATAGATGGACCCAAGAGTTTAAACGTGATCGTACAAGCGTCAATGAGAATTCACGTTCAGGACGTCCAAAAACTGCAACAACTGAAGAAACTGTTATGCAATTATAAGATATAGTAAAGAAGACCGTCGATTGACCGTGGATGATTTAACTGAGGCTATAGGCATCTCACATGGAACAGTTCATGAGATCTTTATTAATGTTTTGGGCGTGAGAGAGCTATTCACAAGATAGGTGCTGATTTTGCTAACATCAGAAAAAAAATGCACTAGAGAGAAACTTTTGGCTCGTTTCACAAAGAATAAAACTGATTGTGCGTCGATTTGTAACTATGGATGAGACTTGGGTTTACCAGTGTGATCCTGAACTGCGACACAATGGACTGAGTCCGGTTGTTCCACTCCAAAGCAGCCAAAGTAGTCAAAGTCGTCTAAAAAAACTATGACATCAGTTTTCTGGGATGCAAAAGGAATTTTGTTAATAGATTACCTTCAAACCGCTAAAACAATCACAGCAAAGTATTACTGCAACCTTTTGGACCAGCTGGATGAGAAAATTCGTGAGCACAGGCCCGGTTTGCAGAAGAGAAAATCATTTTTCATCATGACAAAATTAGTCGGTTTAAAGTACGAATTGTTGGAATATCCACCCTATTCGCCAGATCTGGCTTCGTCTGTTTCCAAACCTCAAAAGATTTCTACATGGGAAGCGTTTTTCAACAAATGTTGAGGTGATAGCATCCGTAGATGGACATTTTGAAGGTCTTCCGGAAAACCACTTCAGAGATGGGATAAAAAAATTGGAAAATCGCCGAAAAAATGTATTGAGCTTAAGGGAAAGTGTACTGAAGAATAAATGTATTTCCACTCCTAAATTCGTCTTATTTCATTTCCTCTTGCAAAACTTATTGACTGACTTATAAAATCAGTAATCTTATTTACGAATGAAAAGTTACACTTTTGGCTCTATTTGAATGCCTTGAATTATTATTACACGTTTTAAATAATCGAACAGTACGGAATTTCGAGTCACTTTTCTTGTAAAAAATTGCACATTAGGTATTCGCATGTGTGTGCGTCTTTCACTACATTCAGATCAGATGACAACTGATTCGCATAAGGAGCACTAATTTCATCGTAGTGTAGACGAATTTCGGTACAGGTACTGGAGGGTGTATCTTTGATTGAATATATAGAATTATTATTTATTGTGTATAGGCTAGACTAGAGATAATTAAATAACAAAAAATCATAA
The DNA here is from genome assembly GCA_019049505.1 of Pachyrhynchus sulphureomaculatus. Lineage (NCBI taxonomy): Eukaryota > Metazoa > Arthropoda > Insecta > Coleoptera > Curculionidae > Pachyrhynchus > Pachyrhynchus sulphureomaculatus. Next base: position 168,106,312 of record CM032456.1, on the reverse strand, counting down.
CAGACTGAACATTAACTTACCTGTATAAATCTGTTTCGGTGTATATTACAGAATCGAGTCGGGCAAATCAATAACAAATTGTATTTCTACGAAAAGAAAAAAAAAACCAGTCAATTGTCACTCGTCGTGCTTCGAGGCTTTATTAGACAAGGCAACTCGTCTCACTTATCACTCGTATAGGTACGTCGGGTTACCTCACTGCGGCAGCGGCAGGCGAGATAAGATAATTCTATAAAACTATCGCGTTTTCCGCGTCAGGAAGCCTCCTCAGCCGTCAGCCATTTTGGTTATTGATGTAGGTATGTAGAAGCAACGTTACATTTTTGCGGACTTGTTATTTTTTCTAAATTTCCCAAATAAAACTTTAAAAAATAATCACGTTCACGTTAAATTATCGATTTATTTTACCTATACTACGTAGATATGTATAGCTGTCACAAAAAACACAAGGTTACTATTGCCATCCAGCCTTATACCATATTCCCCATAGCAACTTACGAATCGGAAACATGGACCATTAAACAAACTGATAAAAGACAAATCGATGCGTTTGAGATGTGGGCATCTCAGAGTCCTCAGAGTATTATATACCGAACACACTATGTATCTGTTCTTATAGAGCTTAGTATAAATGACCAACTTTTAAATAGAATTAATAGACAGTACCTGAAATATTTTGGTCATATTATGAGGAAAGTAGATGCCATGGAAAAGCTTGTAGTACGGAGAAGGTAGAAAGTAGAAGATCAAGGGGACTGTCTCCCACAAGCTAGTCCGCCCAAGTAAACTCTCTTCTCGGTATAGGTATGCACGAGTCAAGGGAGGTCGCGCAGAATCGAGATGCCTGGAGAATAACTGTTGAGGCAGCAACTGCATAGTATCACCGATGCTCCTATTGGAGTGAAGGGATTGAGAAAGAGAGATAGAGAGATGTATATATTTGATGTTGCTATTGTCCGGTGATATTTAATTAAATTTTATCGTTTAATTTACCTAAATTAAGCTAAATAAAATGTGACGATTTGAGAGAACGATAGATAACATGACAATGTGGTATGTGCATTGACATATATATTGGTATGTGGAAACAGACTTATTAATGAAATTTTTATAAAATTACTAAGAAGAAAATAGTTAACAAGTTTTATTCATTGTCATTTTCTTTTTCCTTACTTAAGTGAACCTTTACTTACGCTTCTGTTAATAGGCCGTACTAAAATATTAAGTGGTAATAATTATCAAGCAAACTTCCACCATAAATCGCTGTAAACAAGATCCAAGTTTGCTTGATAGTTACAACTACTTAAGATTTTAGTACGATCCATTAATAATTGAATGTAATTTTTAATTTCATTATAATAATTCCTTTTATACTGAGAAGTTCATTCCTTTGAAAAGAACTGTACAGGATTATGTTTCCCACCAAGGACGGTGACGTAAAACACCATCTCCTCGTACTTGCCGCTTTTTTTTAGCTATACTTACAAAAAAACATTCCAAAACTATAAGTAAAAAATTATACTGAAAATTCATTGGATAGTATTTTTGCAGTGTACTTTAATACTACTCTCTATTGCAGACAGTAGTACATTATTACTGTAAGTACCTATTGCATAAATTAACATTTTAAAACAGAAATATTATTATCATCATCATCATCATTAGCTTATTCCATCCATAGACGGATGTAAGCCTCCCCAAGTTGTCTCCATTGGGCTTTGTTGTTAGCTTTTTCCATCCAATGATATCCTGCTAATCTTTTTATGTCGTTCGTCCATCTTGTCTGTGGTCTACCTTTGCATCTTTTGTGTTCTCTAGGCTTCCGTTCAACTATACGGCGTGACTATCTATTATCATTCAGCCTTGCGATATGTCCCGCCCAATTCTACCTTAATATACATATTCGTTGTATTACATCTGGCACTTTTGATCTTCTTCGTATCTGGATGTTAGGAATACGATGTTGGAATCTAATATTTAGCATTCTCCTCTCCATTGCTCTTTCGGTTACCTGGAGTTTATTTATTATACTTTTATTTAAAGCCCACGTTTCAGTGCCATATGTTAATACCGGCAGTACATACTGATCGAATACTCTGGCTTTTCTTGTATTTGATATGTCCAATTTAAATGTAGATTGTAACCTGCCGAACGCAGACCAAGCTATCGAGACTTTTCTATCCAGCCTTTAAATTATTTTTTGATATTTCGAATTTTTGTCCTAAATATATGAATGTTTGTAACTTTCCTATTCTTTCACCTTCTATTAATAGTTTCCTGGCAGTTATCTTCACTTTCATTGTTCAAATATTTGGTTTTGGTGAAATTTATTTTTAGACCTATTTCTCGACACTTGTTATTTAATTCCATCAGCATTTCTTGTAATTCTTCTTTTGTGTTGGCAATCAAAGTGATATCATCTGCGAACCTTAAGATTTAATCGACACCATCTATTGGTATTCCTTCATTTTCCCACTTTAGCGATTTGAACATGTTTTCTAGAGTCAAAGTGAGCAGCTTTGGGGATATCGAGTCGCCTTGTCTAATTCCTCTTTTAATTTTAATTTTATTTTGTTTTTTCTTCTAGCATTCTTTGTGATGTAGCATTTTTATATATGTATTCAAGAAGAGTTGTGTACCTTTCATCGACTCTGCTATTACTTAAGGAGTTAAGGACTGCCCATATCTCTACCGAATCAAATGCTTTATCGTAGTCAACCATTGCTTTTTTTCCATTAGTAATCTAATTGTTTGAATATTGTCCAAAGTGCTGTATCTCCGTCTAAATCCCGCTTGTTCACGTGGTTGATAATTGTCTAATTTGTTCGTTAATCTATACGTTATGATTCTAGTGAGGATTTTGTACAGTACCGATAACAGGCTGATGGGTCTGTAAATCTCCAATTTAAATTTGTTTCCCTTTTTAAATATAAGCACAATCAAGGCCCAAGGTGTTGGTATTTTACTTTCTATGAGGCATCTGTTAAATAGAGCTTCATACTTTATTATTTCTATAGTTATTTCATCATCCCCTGATTCTTTGTTTTTGTGCATATATTATAGGTTGTTCATTATTTCATACGTTGTTACATCGGGAATTTCTTCAGATCCCACATTTCTTACTATAAGTATTAAAATAGAAAGTTAAGAAATTTGCACATGCAAAATGTCCAACAAAGATCCCATGAATGCTATATTCTATGCCTTTCCTCCTACGACTATAGTTTCTGAGCATATACTCTTCATCAGGTAGGCTTAAGGCAACGGTATCGATCGTGAAGATCCGAGTACGGTGGAGAGTCAAGTTGGACTGACTCTCGCTTGCTTATAGCAATCATGGTACCTTAAATAAACGAGATACTACTAGTTGAGCAGTTTTTCGAGGTTCGAAAATCTCAACAAATGGCGCAAGGGTCTGTATCTTGCCCAACGAGTAGTATCTCGTTTATTTAAGGTACTATGATTGCTATAAGTCAGCGAGAGTCAGTCCAACTTGACTCTCCACGGTACTCGGATCTTCACGATCGATACCGTTGCCTTAAGCCTACCTGATGAAGAGTATAGGCTCAGAAACTATAGTCGTAGGAGGAAAGGCATGGAAGATAGCATTCATGGGATCTTTGTTGGTCATTTTGCATGTGCAAATTTCTCGACTTTCTGTTGTAGTGACCAATCAAGTAACAAACCATATTCCGAAATTTTATTTCGGAATATCGATTTAGTATTAAAATATGCTGAAAATTCATTGGATAGTATTTTTGCAGTGTAATTTAATACTACTCTCTATTGCAGGCAGTAATACATTATTACTGTAAGCACCTATTGCATAAATTAACATTTTAAAACAGAAATATTATACGTACATTTTAATAGTAAAAGTACATATGTGTGCGACTCAATTAATTCGCCAAAGAGTACCTGTTTCATATTTATTAGTAACCAGTAGCCATATCCGGCAGTTCCATTTACGCCTATCAACTCCTCCCCCGGTGTATGTAGGCATAAAGCGGCATTTGTTTCCCGTCTTATTCTGACGTTTTTCAGTGACGGAGATATAAAGGGGATGGAAGAAATTGTCATGTCACTGTGTTGGACTTAATGGGAGTTCCAAAAGGGTATGAACCCCCCAAAAGTTAGTCGAGACGAGAGTCGATATATTTTAAAATATTTAGTGTTTGTTGCAGTATAACAAGTTTCCAAATCCTTGCAACTTATGGTTTTAATCGTTTATTTGTTGCTTATTTCAGTCTTATACTCATAACTTGGATATAGCTTTTTAATTGATTTTTACTTAACAGTACTTATACTTCTCTTTTGTAAAACATGGCCATGGCCCGAGGCAGTAGGCTGCGAGGGACGGCGCATGCCGTCCCTCACACTCAGCTTTGGGCGTCTTTTATAATCGTTACCTACACTGAAAGAAAAAATAACTTTTGTAAAACCAATATTTTCTTGATACAAGAATCAAAAATTTTTTGCATTAATCAACTGTGTGTATATATATATATATATATATATATATATATATATATATATATATATATATATATATATATATATATATATATATTATATATATATATGTATATAAATATATATATATATAATATATATATATATATATATATATATATGTATATAAATATATATATATATATATATATATATATATATATATATATATATATATATATATATACAGTAAAACCCCCGGTTATCCGAGTTAACGTGGGAGGCACCCTCCTCGGATAACCGAAAACTCGGATAATCCGGATTTGTTTTTTATTCATTCAAAAAATAAACACCAATAATTTAAACCGATGTATTAACGTTTTTAACATATAAATAGGCACATACATTATAAAACAGTGAAATAGGTATCTATGCACTTCTGCTTCATATTGCATCTTCTTTTTCTCGCTGCAATGTGTCTCTATCTATTAAGAACAAGCAAATCCGCTGGGGTTGCCTCTGGTTGTTGTTCGATATACCTCAAAGCTTTTTCCAAAGAAGCAAAACCTTCTTGATGAGAGATCTTAGTGGGAGACTGTTTATCCACCACCGCTTCGTCGTCATCTGATTTTTCGGTTTCCTGAAAGGCACTCGTTATTTCTTCAATACTCATTTTTTCTTCTAAATCATCTGCTGTAATCCATTCAACCACATCTTCTCTTGTCACATTTTCGCAACCTTTTGATTTTTGCATTAATTCAATTAAACTTTTTTTTCTTTTTCTTCTATCTCGCTGTCAAAATTTGAATAGGACATTGCTCCTTGGCTTCTCAATTTTAAAGCTAATTCATTTAATGGAGTATCATCTTCACTGTCATTATAGTCCTCAAAATCAATAACTTTGGACCAAGATTTTTGAATAGTGGAAGTACGCACAGAATCCCAAGCTTGACTTACCCAGTAAATAACATTTTTCAGTGTAACCTTTATCATCCCATTGATAATATCCTCCTTTTCTGTGTATTCTAACAGATATTCAAGATATAAACGCCTATTATTTTTTTAATGTTTTCGAGGATGCCTTGATCCATTGGTTGCATTATGCTGGTTACATTTGGAAGAAAAAATTTTACAACAATTTCGCCCACGTGAAGTCCTTCTCCAGGGTGAGAGGAGGCATTATCCATTAACAAAATTGCTTTACGGTTTTCGTTCAAAAATTTAGTCACAGATGGCACGAACTCTTCTTCAAACCAGTTAGTAAATAAGGTCGCATCCATCCATGCGCTCTTCTGACTTTTGTAATAGACTGGTAGGGCTTTGGGTGAGATGTCTTTTAAAGCTCTTGGACGTGCAGACTTGCCAGTCACCATCTGTGTGCTTGCCAGATGCATTGGAACATACCATTGTAGTTAATCTTTCCTTACTTCGTTTGTTCCCAGGAGCTGATTTTTCCTGTCGAAATGCCAATGTTTTTGATGGAAGCATTTTAAAATTCAGACCAGTTTCGTCATAGTTGTAAATTTGATCACATGTGTATCCACAATCTTCGATTTGCTTTTTAAAGTTCTGCTTAAACTTCTCAATTGATGACACATCAGCAGAAAGTTTTTCACCACATACAGTCAGTTGTCGTACACCGTACCGTTTTTTTCGAGCGGTCAACCCATTCAGAACTGGCGGTAAACTGATCTATCTCTGGGAATTGCCTACTAATCATTATTGCTTTCTCTTGTTAAATTGGACCTGACAGAGGCAAACCTTTTGATCTCTATTGGTTAAACCACATGAATAAAGCTTCGTTAACCTTTTCATAGTCGCCGGTTTTCATTGATTTTCTTCCTGAGGACGAGGAGGCTTGATTTATATACCACTCTTCTATTTTTGTGCGGTTTCTTTTCCAATCTCCAAGTGTTACTTCACCTACTCCATAATCTCGTGCAGCAACTTTAATTGTCTCTCCTGCTTCAATTCTTCTGATGGCTTTTAATTTCTCTTCAATAGGAACGACGATTCTTTTACGCTTGTTTTGCTTCAGTATAATACGACAAACAAAAATTCAAACAAAGCAGTTCGTATGAATTACGCTTTAACTACCAGAACTCCAACCAAATAAATTATGTGAGTATACTCGTACTTCTCCTCCGTAGTAAACGCTATAACGCACTGCATTCACGCAAATTTACATGCTAAAATAGTCCAAAACATAAATAGGGGAACCCCTCACACGGGCCAGGGGGATTCCCCGAAGACCCCGACGATTTTAAATGGAAATATGTACATACATATTTTAGAAGCTCGGTTAATACGCAGCATAGACGCGCATACCTCGGATAATCAGGTTCTTAAATTGGCTCGGTTAATCCGGAGCTAGGATAATCGCGACTTGGTTAATCGGAATTCTACTGTATATATATATATATATATATATATATATATATATATATATATATATATATATATATATATATATTTGACTTGAAAAAATATTTTCTTGACAGAAGAAAGTTGTAGTTTATCGTTACAATTTCAAAAAAACTGGTGCGTGTATCAGTGTGTACACGCGCAAGAAGTGAAACTTCTATGGGTCTATTTTGTTCAGTTTTTTAAAATAAATAGGATAGGAGAGATATCAGCAAAAGAAATATTTATTATTTATTATTAACATAAAAAATTTGAAAATTAGTTATTCACTTCAATAAATTCATTCATATTTTATTTTTTAAAGTTTTTTAACGAAAATAATTATCTTAATGCATTAGGCAGAACCAGTTGAACGATTCCTTTGCTTTCTGCCAAACACTGCTCATGAAGCAGAAGACATGTTGCTAGCCATTATGGACATCTTCAAAACACTGAATATCGACATTGACAATTGCAGAGGTCAATCTTATGACAATGCTAGCAATATGTCTGGGCAGTACAATGGCCTACAGGCTAAGATCAAAGGAAAATGTCAGTATTAAACGTACGTACCTCACGCCGCACATTCGTTAAACTGGGTCGGATCATCGGGAGCTGAATGTTGTCCAGAAGCTATAAAGTTTTTCGGGTTGCTGCAAAATCTATACGTATTTTTTACAGCATCAACAGAACGTATGAAATTACCGCAAATATTTTTGACTAAGCCTGAAAATATAACTGTGAAAAATCACATCACATACGCGATGGTCAGCCAGAGACGATGCCTGTGCCAGCCTTATATTGGAACCAAACAATAGCGGCTCTTGAAACTATGAAAAGTGACTCGGCCCACCAAAAAGCTTTGGTTAAAAATGAAGCTACAAGACTATTGGCTCAACTAAATTTCCTAGAAACTGCTATATTATTGGAATTTTGAGGATCTATATTAAAACAATTTAATATAGTTTCCAAAATTCTAAAAGGTGTCGACACAGACGTGGAGGTAGCTTCCAGGCTCTATGACTCACTCATCACTTTCGTAGAAAATAAACGGAAATCCTTTGATGCTTTTGAACCGGCTGGTAAAAAAAAATTCTCAGAAGAATACAGAAGCGATCATAAGAGAATTATTAAGAGGAAGAAACGAGACGATGAGTGTCGCGAGGGAGAAATGTTTATTACAAAGACGTGACGATTTCAGGGTTAATACCTTCTTCCCAATATGCGATTAATGACCAGTTGAGGAGGCGCAAATCTTCGTATGCAGCAGTAACCGCCCATTTTGCATTCTTATGCAAATTGGATACAATGTCTAAAGCGGAAGTTAGAGTTAACGCCATAAAACTCCGAAAATTATACCCGATTGATCTTGCAGATGATTTACAAGAAGAATGTATTCTTTTAAAACAATTCTTGACGTCACATGAAAACAAAATGAATTTAAGGCAACTTGACCTATTTATTAAGCAAAAGGATGTGCACTGCAGCGACAAATTGCAGTGCAGAACGTTCGTTTTCCGTACTCAAAAGAATAAAAAATTATCTACATCCCGGATAAGCGAAGAACGTTTGAACAGTTTAGCCATCCTTAATATAGAAGTTGACTTAACACAATCCGTTAATTATGACAGTGTTATTGACGAATTTGTCAACCAATTTGTGCATCGCAAAAAAATGTAAATATTTAATAAATGGTATGGTATAGGTATGTGGATGATATTTTCGCGATTTTTGAAACAAAGAAAGCAAACATTGATGATTTTGTTTCCAAATTAAATAGTCGGTATGATTCCATTAAGTTCACTTACGAAGTTGAGAACAAACTGCCTTTTCTAGATATTTTAATTATTAAAAATAATAATAGATTAGAATTTGATATCTATAGGAAAGACAAAGTAACAGATTCTTAATGATTCATTTCATTGCAAACAACACAAATTAGCCGCATTACATTTTTTAGTTCATTATTTGGTCACTTTTCCTCTGAATAGAGTAAACTTCAATAATGAAAGGAATCGTATTAGAAATATGACTAAAGTTAATGGTTATGATGATGACTTAGCAAACAAGCTAATAAATAGACATAAGTTCAGGTTAAATATTCAGAATTCCACCTTTTTTACACGCGAAGAAAATAACTCCAAGTATGTTTCCATACCATATAATCCGAAATATAGCAGGGGACTCAATAAGGTATTTAATAAGGTAGGCCTCACCTTAGTCTATAAGTCATTAAACAATCTGAGGAATATCTTAGGAAATCCCAAAGATAAGGTTCCTAATTGTGAGAAAAGTGGAATTTATGAAATTAGTTGTAATGATTGTGACAAAAAGTATGTTGGGCAAACTAAAAGGTCAATTAAAACACGATAAACATTTAGTACACTTAAAATACAGTAGAACATAAAAGTCTAGCATTGCCGAACATGCCCTTGAAGCTGATCATATTGTAACATTAGATAATTTATATAATTATATACAATAATAATTAAAAATGTATCTAATAGGAGGTTGTTGAACGCATACGAAAGTATGGAAATCATAAAATGAAAAAGTAGTTTAAATAAAGACCGAGGGCCTATTCCTTATAGCCCCCTCTACTGGTTTACTTGACCGGAACTGATGGCCTCACCTATTCCATTAGTTCCGCTTGAGTAATTCAAGGGTTAGGCTAAGTATAAATAGGGTAGATTTGTAGTTTAGCTTTAGTCAGTCATCGTTCCTGATGAAGCTAACATGGTAGCGAAACGCGCGTCGAGTGCAAAAATAAGTGTTTGGTGTAGTGGTGATATATACTGAGTAGTATTTAATAAATGGTGTTTATTTTTTTTTTATGGCCTTTTTTCATTTATTAAAAGATTTTTGCTTTTTTTTGTTAATTTATGGGGCGGCAAACCTTAAAATACGCCACTGAGCATATTGATATCAGAAGATAACCAGAAATGTCAAGTCATAATGGGTCTACATTGCAAAATTCAAGCCCAAGTAATAACTCAAATACTATTGGAATATTGTTTAATTTCTGAAATTTTTAAATGTGGCAAAATTATTTTTTTCTTTGAAAAAATATAATGAAAATAGTAAGCCGTATGCTTAACACAGGGAATGGAGTTACAGCCTCAAGAGTATTTAAAGTGCCTGTTACCCAAAAATTGCCCAATGGTTAGAAAATTCTATTTTCTATCTGTGTGTTACATGGGGGATGACCGCGAGCGATCCCACTAAAGCACAGTCAAAACAACACAACATATGTTATTTCCAGTCTCGTCGGTTTTAATAAGGACACATTTTAATATATTGTTTTGACTTTCATTCATTAATTATATATATATATATATATATATATATATATATATATATATATATATATATATATATATATATAAATAGGGCAATCTCTTGAGATTTTCCATAATTTTCTATTTCGGTGTTCTAAACGTGTGTGACATAGGTCGCTAATAATACTGAATCCTTCCACATATTTCAGAAGATGCTGATTGATAGCGTTGTCCATAAATTGCGATATTATTGAAAGCAGTGTGACTGGTTGGTAGTATTAATGAACAAATAAAATGATGAATAAGCCTCATCATCGCATCAAGCCTTGTGGAAACGATAAAGAGTAAAAAATTTTAGTTAATTTGCACACATTTATATTTTTGGGGGAATTAGGTTCGCTGACAATAAGTTTATTTATAATCGGATACAAAAATGCCCATTTAACACACATCGATGGCAAATACATGCTAGATATCCCAGATGACATAACAATATGTTCCGCTACTGATATTTCTTTTTGATATAAATATGAAGACAAGTTCCACAGGATGTATAGCAAAATTTATGGATTCATTTTCATATATTATAACTGGTTTATTTGTGTTTTCAAAAAAGAGGAAATTACTACCTAAATAAGATTAATTAAAAATATTCGCTAAGGATTCTTATATAAAAACAAGTTGTTATTCTCACGGAAAATTTATTAAATATATTTATTAATTTGTTCATGCTAATGTTTCGTTTAATAATAATCGGTGATATAATCCCAGAGGAGGAGCAGCTGGGCTGCAACCTTCTCCAAGCTCACCTTAACATATTCAATTTTTAGCGTTCCGTACGGTCTTCATTTGTTTGTCCATCTGTCCGTCTACTTATCTACCCGTATGTCCATCTGTCCGTCTGTCCGTCTATCCATTTGTCTCTCTATCCGTCTACCCGTGTGTTCTGTGTCGTAGAAAGTTGAAATTTGGCACAAATATAGGAATTGATGGCCCAATCAGAGCAGTGTAGTTTTGAAACTTTAAAATTTAACTTAAGGGATTAGTTTTAGAGTTTTAGTAGGTAAAATCGGAAGTAAAAAAAAAATTACCAGATCGCCGAGTGGGGTGTCAAATGAAAGCTTGTGAAAACACAAGTTTAAAAATACAGTAGAACCCCGATTAACCGAGTCGCGATTATCCGAGCTCCGGATTAACCGAGCCAATCTAAGAACCTGATTATCCGAGGTACGCGCGTCTATGCTGCGTATTAACCGAGCTTCTAAAATATGTATGTACATATTTCCATTTAAAATCGTCGGGGCCTTCGGGGAATCCCCCTGGCCCGTGTGAGGGGTTTTCCCTATTTATGTTTTTGGACTCTTTCAGCATGTAAATTTGCGTGAATGCAGTGCGTTATAGCGTTTACTACGGAGAAGTACGAGTATACTCACATAATTTATTTGGTTGGAGTTCTGGTAGTTAAGTGTAATTAATACGAACTGCTTTGTTTGAATTTTTGTCGTATTATAATGGAACAAAACAAATATAAAAGAATCGTCGTTCCTATTGAAGAAAAATTAAAAGCCCTCAGAAGAATTGAAGCAGGAGAGACAATTAAAGTTGTTGCACGAGATTATGGAGTAGGTGAGGTAACAGTTGGAGATTGGAAAAGAAACCGCACAAAAATAGAAGAGTGGTGTATAAATCAAGCCTCCTCGTCCTCAGGAAGAAAATCAATGAAAACCCGCGACTATGAAAAGGTTAACGAAGCTTGCTTTATTCATGTGGTTTAACCAACAGAGATTAAAAGGTGTGCCTCTGTCAGATTCAATTTTACAACAGAAAGCAATAATGATTAGTAGGCAATTCCCAGAGAAGCGAGATAGAAGAAAAAAAAAAGTTTATTTGAATTAATGCAACAATTAAAAGGTTGCGAAAATGTGACAAGAGAAGATGTTGTTGAATGGATTACAGCAGATGATTTAGAAGAAGAAATGAGTATTGAAGAAATAACGAATGCCTTTCAGGAAACCGAAAAATCAGATGACGATGACGATGACGAAGCGGCGGTGGATGAACAGTCTCCCCCCTAAGATCTCTCATCAAGAAGGTTTTGCTTCTTTGGAAAAGCTTTGAGGTATATCGAACAACAACCAGAGGCAACCCCAGCGGATTTGCTTCTTCTTAATAGATGGAGAAACATTGCAGCGAGAAGCGCATAGATACCTATTTCACTGTTTTATAATGTATGAACCTATTTATATGTTACAACGTTAATACATCGGTTTAAAGTATTGGTGTTTATTTTTTGAATGAATAAAAAACAAATCCAGATTATCCGAGTTTTCAGTTATCCGAGGAGGGTGCCCCCCACGTTACTTCGGATAACCGGGGTTCTACTGTATATATATATATTTGTATTATTTTTAAAAAATTGCCAAAAATCTCTGTACCCCCACCCTATCTCAAAAATGACTGATCAATTTTTTTTTTTAAATTCTAGACTAATCTAAATAAAGTGTAGATTGAGCGAAAATTATCACGAATGCATTACGTTTGATATTTTTTCTGGTACAAAAAAAACTATGTAGCATGACAGAATGATGAAGGTTTGAAAAGTTGGGAATTCAACCGGGACTAAGAGCTACGAAATATCGATACGTATTCGGTGCAGTCAGTAATATCATGATGACTAGTGACCAACGAATAGGTACCGAAGACAAAATAATTTTATTTTATTTGTTTATAGTTAAACAAATATTTAGGTAGTAAATATTTTAACTTTTACTAGTAAATTCTAGATTGAGCTAGATTAATTTATTGCCTATTAGGTAGTTAATTTTTATTGGAACACTAACTGCACAAATCCAACTTGCACTTTATCAGATTTTATATAATCTAAGTTCATAATTACTAGAAAGTAAAGTAGGGTAAAAAGTAAATACTTGGTAATAAACATTTTATTGTTCGTTATTTTTGAATTATATCATAAATTCTTTGTCAAACGAAATTTTAGCTCAAGTTTTTTAGTTATTTAGTTTCAAAGAGATTTGTAGGTTCGGAAGAGAGCAAATATATACGAGCCGATTTTTCAACAATCGGTACAAGGATGTTCTCGTCTGGTCCGGTTTTACTCTCTGCGAAGTAGGACGCAGATAATCTGTCATTCCATCTAAAGGCAACGATATCATCATATCGTCTTACGAGCACAATCACATGATGATTTTTCAAATGGCGTTTGATATCAAGATTGTTCCTTAAATAGGTACAATCAGGCCGGCCGTAAGCGAGCTTGCAGGGCTGCACGTCCAATGGGCGGCTAATATAGAGAAAACAAGTTAAATTCGGAAGAATGATAAAAAGTGCTTTATTCAAAGTATGCTCCATCACTTGTTATACATTTTCTCCATCTTTCGGGCAATTTATGAATACCACGCCAGTAAAAATCTTCCCCTTTTATTGCGAACCATTCATCGAGCCATTTTTTCACATCTTCGTACGAACCAAAGCGCTGCTCAGCAGGTGCGTGACCCATCGATGTAAACAAGTGGTAATCGCAAGGAGCCAAGTCTGGTGAGTAAGCCGCATGGGATCGAACTTTTCAGCTGAGTGCTTCCAACGTGTCGCGAACTGGTTTTGCCGTATGTGATGGAGCATTGTCATGAAGAAAAATGACTTTGTGTTGCCTCTTTCGGTATTCTGGCCTTTCTTCAAGCAGCGAACAGTTCAAATCGATGGGGTAACGTTTGGTATTAACCGTTTCCCCAGGTTTTAACAGCTCATAATAGACCACGCCCCTCTGATCCCACCAAACACAGAGCATCGTCTTTCTGTCAAAGCGATTCGGTCTTGCGGTCGATGTGGATGGTGCGCCTAGGTCTACCCATGATTTTTTGCGCTAAATAAATCCACTTTTCATCCCCTGTAACTATACGATGCAAAAACGACTTCCTTTTGTACCGAGCGAGCAAAATGTCACACGTGTTTTTGCGCTTTTCCATTTGCCTGTCGTTCAACTCATGTCGTACCCATCTACCGGTCTTCTGAATCTTTCCCATCTCTCGTAGCCGATTGGAAACAGCTTGCTGACTAACGCCCAATTGCTCGGCGAGTTGTTTTTGTATTTGCGAATCATCTTCGTCCAACAATGCTTGCAATTCCACATCTTCGTATTTTTTTGGCGGTTTTCCACTTCCTTGTCTGCAACATCGAAGTCACCACTTTTGAAAGGCCGAAACCATCGTTCACACGTATCTTGCGATGGAGCATGTTCACCATAAGCTTCTCGAAGTAATCGGTATGATTCAACAGCAGTTTTCTTCAAATGAAAACAAAAAATTAATGCTGTTCGCGAATGCTCTTTGTTCGGTATAAATTTCGACATATTGAACACAACAACACAACACTATGCACACACTTATCCAATTTATCACTCGTTTTTTTTTTTTACAGGGAGGAATCCACCTTATGGATTCTGAAGCAGTTTGCGTCACCATAAGGGTGCCCCAAACTGCCTCAGATATGTGGGGCTCTCCAACCTGAAGGGTTGGCATACCCACTAAAACTCCTTGTGAGCTGGGAAAACCCTTTACTCCTTTTACAATTCCTGATTTTTCTTAATGACTAGATTTATTGATGTGTTTTTAACCCTAAGTTAATTTACGTAAGTAGATCTAACTAACTTAACCTAACTTACTTCTAGCTTAACCTAATTCCCAATTTGGGAGTGCTTGAGTTACATTATGTTTGTTGTATGCTATGTTACACTTTAATGAAGGAGTAGCTCAACTAAACTACGGCCTTATCCTTAACTAAGGGTAGTCAGTCCAGTCAGTATTTAGTGTCACGTTATTTGTCTATTCTTAGTCTAAGTCATTTAGACAGGGCTATGAGACTTTTTAAAATGATCAAGGATAGTCTCCTTGAACATTTGGCCAATTTGCGCAAGTTGCGCAGGAGTCAAGAGAGCCTCAGACGAGGCTTGAACTGGATTAGACTGTTTTTTGGGGGCAAGACGAGAATTGTCTTGGGTACCCCAACCTCTGAATTTGGAATTTTTAACTTTGACTTGGGAAGGATGACGCGGGCATCCACTGAACGAGGCAGGATGACTGCCTCCACAATTTACACACCTAGCCCGATCTTCTTTACCCTTAGAACATTTGGAAGTATGGTGATCATCGCCACACTTCAAACATTTGAAGCAATATAACAATTTTTTGCTGCATGACCAAAATCTTGACAATTGAAACATTGGATACCACGCGATCTGGATTTTTGAGCTTCCACACGAAGCTCAAAACCGCAGACGACTTTTACCTTATAGATATCCGTCTCAGACTTAGGCAGAAGTACCAATACCAAAGGCATGGGCTGGCCATTAGAATGTGTACAACGTATAATACTTTTAGGGTTGAAGCCCTGATGGACAAGACTCTCTCTAATATCATCCTCTGTTAAATGAACCGGAGCACCACGCAGGACAACATGGTTCAATTTTTCTTCCGGGAAACGGAAGGTGAAATAGATTTCTTTTATCTTATCTAGAAGGACGGAAGCATTATTGAAATCGTCAACAGACGACGGGAAGATTTTCACACCATTTCTAACTAAAATGGCTGAGGAAAAATTGACATTATTAATCTTGAATTGGGCAGAAATAGTGACAAAATTTGCCGCATTACAAATCACAATGGGTGGGATTTCTTTAGATCTAACAGGCTTTCTTGCAACTTTGCTCTGAGAAATGAAATTTGGGACATCCGGTACCACTGGAATCATTTTAGACTGAATAGGAGGCAAGGGAGGGAAACTGTCTTTGTCAATAGATAATTTAATAGCACTTGACTTACCTGTTCCTTTGTCTAGAATTTCTTTCTGCTGAATCTTCATCTCAGATGGACCCCCTACACCTTCTTCTTCAGAAGCTGAATGAACGGTCTTCTTTTTCCTTTTTTTATTTTTCTTTTTCTTCTTTCCAGTCTGGCTTTCCTCGAACTCCATCCTCCTAGAATCCTCATTGCTGGAATCCATAGGCATGGCGTCCTTCTCTATTTTTTTTCCCTCATCCTCAATTAAGGAATCATCATTTTAGGGAGTCACATTACTCTCCTTCCGTAATTCAAACATTATTTTGGTCAATTCTTGGATTTGTTTTCTAAGTTCCTGAATTTCAGTCACCATTTTACTGATAATCACATCTTTTTGTCTGATAATCTCATCTAATCTGGCCAAGGAATCATCCCTTAAGGTATCTTGCTGGATACGGAGCGAATCGCCCAGCTCACTAGACATTTTACTATCTATTCGGTACGTACAAACGCTTGAACAGTTGAAACGAGAATAATATATGATATGCTGCTTATCACTCGTGCGCGTCTGACACTTGTTGATGACACAACAAAATGGCGCAGTGGCAAATCTTTGTAGCACAAACTGCATTGGTGCACCATCTGTTGTCTGAAATCCGCATTTCATACTTGTACACCTGGCAGTTTAATTTTATTGAATAGGTGTGCAAATAAGAGCTGTCAGATTAAAGTATAACAGCCGCCTACTAGATAAATTATTTGAAAACCGCCCAGAGTGGCATATGATCCATGGGAACCGGACGAAAACGATGGCCCTCCCAACCCACCATGATAGAAGAATATAAAACTATGTTAAGTTAACATAGGCCGTAGATTAAGTTAGGTTAGGACATAATCATGTTAAAAACACATTTCCTAGGTAAAGTTTAATTTAGGAACACTATTGTAAATACTTAGTAGTTAAGTTAGAATAAGTATACTTTCTCACCATGTTAGAACAACGTTTATTTAATAGAAGTAAAAGGCTAACTTTATTGAACTGAATAGGAGTGCAAACAAAAGCTGTCAGATTAAAGTATGACAGCTAGATAAAACCGCCAAACGTGGCATACGATCCATGACAACCCCGATGACCAAAAAAATATATTTTGGAGGGTTTTCGCTGCATAACTGTTTTACAAAACAAATTAAAAAAAAAAAAACAGTTTAAAAAAATGTTGAAAAAAATTAGGGCTTTCCAATGCCGTTTTGCAAAAGGTATATCGATGGAAAAAAAAGGTGTTTGGCGTCGTTTTCGCTACCAAATGTCAACTAGGTCAGTATACTCCTTGACATGCACTATACCATTCCACATTTAAAAAAAATAATAAATATCCAATAATTTTCCATAAATCGAGGCCGGGCGTCTAAAAATGATCATCCTATACATGCAAGGCACAATTTACGTCATGCTTAAGTTCGTAAAACTTGCTTATATTTTAGACAGTTTACTAGCGTTCCTATTTTCCTTTCTAATCAAAGATGAAGGTTTGTAGCTAAATTTTTCAAATGTGTGGGAGGGCGGAGCTTTCTGAATGATTTGTTCCCAGATTGATAAAAGATAACGACCCGTGTCACGATTAAATTGAGGGAATACTTAAATATTTCGATGGACTCCCGAATTAGAAGTAGAAAAATGAATTTGTTGCAAGGATCTTTGACTGGCTAAAGAGAATATGGTGTCCTCTTACATGCTGGTGTTCTAAAAGTGCTGAAGTAGAAATGTTTTTATATTCCAAAACAAAGTCAAATTATTGAGAAGACATATTCCAATCCCTCTCTTGTCCCTAAACATGTTATATTAGTACATATGAAAATTTTATCTTGTAATTAAATGTCATTATGTCAAAACTATTATTAATTACTTCCCTTTCAAATACCAGTTGTAAAGTCAACATATTTTTTTTAACTCATACTATAATCACATTCCTATTTTGTTAAGATTAGAAACATTAAAAACTAATATAATTTGCAGATTCCTCGATTTCAAAACTACTGTAAAGGACCTATAACACAATATATTCGAAGAAACCCCTTAAACCCCCTCCCCTACTCCTTTAACTTCTTATACGTTTTCTATAAATAATATTGCTTACAGTTTGTTTAGTAGTGAAACTATATTGATAGGTCTGGTAAATACAAAATGGCGGGAAATTTTTGTTAAGCGGCATTACTATGGGTAAGCGCAATCCTGTTGTGTTCAAAGTTCAACAGATGCAATGCGCCGTTGTTTGTTGGGAGCTATCATAAGTGATGGGTGTTACACGTTTTCTAAAAATTGATAAAGCCGAGTATCGTGCAGTGTTAAAATATTTTAATTTAAAAAAGTGAACTGCAGCCTAGATAGAAACTGAACTGAAGGAAATTCATGGGGGACTCTGCACCAGCATTCCAGACTTTGTATTACTGCCGATTGAAGTTTCTTTTGATGCCGTGAAAAATCTGAACGCAATGTGTGCGTCGGTTGTTGACTCTAGACCAAAAACGCACGAGAAACAACATGTCAAAAATCTTTTGTCACTTATTTTTTATTTATCTGCTACTGCAGTTTCGTAGGTTTCCTACATTGACAAGCGTAATACTACTGCACAAAAAATAAGTTTTTGCCATTCTGGGCGACTTTAATGTCCACAATATCAACTGGCTTAGATATTCAAATACTACCGACGAACAAGGTCGTGAAGCTGAATCATTCTCAATCAGTTGTGGCTGAACTCAGCTTATTGACGAACCAACACGGATCCCTGATCGAGACCAGGAGTTCGCCAGTCTTCTTGATCCGTTTTTAACCACCAATCCCGAGATTTAAACAGTCACCATAAATCCGCCGTTAGGTTCTTCCGACCATAAACTGCTTTCGACATCGAGTGTCCTGCCAATCAGTGAAAGAGAGGCGCCTAGGCCTCGCAAGATTTGGCACTACAAATCTGCTAAATGGGAAGATCTCATAGAATATTTTCGAACTTTCCCTTGGATGGACGTTTGTTTTCGATCCGACAACCCATCTGACTACGCCAGGGAGGTCTCCGATGTTATTTTGGCTGGTATGGAAGCTTACGTCCTTTTTTCGAAGAAATGCCCCTCCAACGGCAAGCCTTGGTTTGACCGAAAATGCAAAGAAGCTGTTGCTTCTAAACATATTGCCTACCGACAATGGCGTGAAAATCCTAACACCATAAATCGTAACATCTTTGTTCGTGCCCGGAGCAGATGCAAAGGAATTATGGACGAAACCAAGGAGGCACACAATCAACGAATTAGAAACAAACTTCTCGCTTGTCCCAACAATTCCAGGTCCTTTTGGTCAGTCGCTAAGGCAGTTAGCCAAAATTTTACCAAATCCACCATACCCCCACTCACACGGCCAGATAACTCCATTGCAACCACACCTGTTGAGAGAGCGAACTTGTTGGCTGAACTCTTTACTTCACATTCTACTGTCGATTTCCAAGGAAAGGCACCATCTACTATTCCCATATTGCAGTCAAAGATGCCCGATGTTGTCTTCAGACAGCGTATCATAAAGCGTATTTTAATGAAGCTAGACACCAAAAAGGCTTCTGGCGCTGACGGAATACCTGCCGTACTTCTCAAAAACTGTGCAAAGGAACTAACACCAGTTTTCTGTAGACTTTTCAACCTATCCTACAGAAAAGGAATATTTCTGTCCTGCTGGAAATGTGCCACGATTCAGCCGATACCTAAAAAAGGCAAGAAGACCTTGCCAAATAACTACCGACCAGTCGCACTGCTTTCAATAATATCAAAAGTCATGGAAAAGGTTATCAATCAGCATATCTTGAACGATTCAATATTATTAGCGATCACCAATATGGCTTTCGTAAACATAGATCAACAGGAGATATTCTTACTTATGTAACACATGTTTGGAACAACGCAATTGAACACTTTGGAGAACTTCGAACGGTTGCTCTTGATATATCCAAGGCATTCGACCGTGTTTGGCACGATGGACTGTTGGCTAAGCTACGCTCTTGTGGTATGTCTGAAAAGTTCTGTTTGTGGCTCTCATGTTTCCTCAGAGAGCGTTCTTTACGAGTGGCGGTCGACGGATTTCTAACACCTTTACAATCAACGCCGGTGTGCCCCAAGGTTCCATACTGTCTCCTACTCTCTTTCTCATTTACATTAACGATCTGCTGGAAAAGACCGGGAATCCAATCTACAGCTTTGCAGATGAGAGTACGCTTGTCTCTTCATTCACTTTGAACGATCGGACGTCGGCTACTTAGGCGAATATCAGAAGGAGGTTGTTCAACTTAACAAAGACCTGGAATTCTATCTTGAGGTGACAGCAACCAAGTGGAATTTAACGCTACAAAAACCCAGCGGCTAAGCTACGCTTTTAAGATATGTCTGAAAGGTTTTACAACTTTGCAGATGACAGTACGGCGGTAGTTTTTTCTAAAAAAGTTAACGTTGCTGAACCCGACATAGTTATGTCGGGACACTCTATTCCCCTAGCATCGTCATTCAATTTGTTGGGCGTTAGTTTGGGAGCAAATATCTCCTGGCATGAACATGTTGCAGGCATAGCAAGGAGAGCTTCTCAAAAGTTGGGAATATTATTTCGAACCAGAAAGCTTTACACTCCACAACAACTGTTAAGTCTTTACAAAGCTCAAATTCGACCAACTATGAAATACTGCTCCCATGTTTGGGTCTCCGCTCCCAAACATACCCTGCATTTGTTGGATTCTGTTCAGAGAAGAGCTGTTCGTCTAATTGGAGACCCGGAACTGACCGGCGCCTTGATTCGCTGGAACAACGAAGAACGGTTGGCAACTTGAGTCTGTTCTACAAGTATTTTCATGGAAAGTGTTCAAAGGTTGTAGCCCGCTTAATTCCTCCCAAAACGGTGCATGTTAGAAATACACGTCGCGCTGGTGCTTCACATCCGTATGAGGTTCAACTTGTTACTCCGCGTACAACGCTTTTTAACCAGTCTTTTATATGGAGAACATCATCTCTTTGAAATAAATTGCTCATCGAGTACAATTTACAGCGATTCAAGAACAACGTGAATCGCTTTTTCCGCACACATGCTGCTCCTGGAGCGCTTTAGGGACTTCCCTGCAGCACGTGTGCTAGACCCACAAAAAAAAAGGGACAAATAACAAAATAATTCGTTTCACTTCATTTAAAAATTTATAATGTACTGTCACAAAGTATGGACACCTAAATTATACAATTGTCAAAAACCTGTCCTAATCCGAAGAACTTCTGGCGTCATTTTGTGACTGTGCGAAACGAGGATCCACCATTACTCCTAGGAGTCAAAATGGCAGTTAAAGCAATAGGTTGGCGAAGGTGAAAGTGCACTTAGAAAAGCACAAATAGTTTTATCGGCGTGTAAAGTGATGGCAATGGTTTTTTGGGCTCACAGGATTTCATCATGATTGACTATTTGGAACAGGATAAAACAGTGACTGGCTCTTATTACGCAACGTTATTGGACCGTTTGCATAATGAATTGAAGCAAAAGTAACCAAAATTAGCACACAAAAAATGTATTCCTTCACAAGGACATTCACACATCGGCCACTGCAATGGCAAAAGTGCACGAGCTGAGCTTCGAAATAGTTCGCCACTCACCCTAATTCCCTGATTAGGCGCAAACTGACTTTTTTGTTTCCTAACTTCAAAAATTGGCTTGATGGAAGAAATTTTCGTCGAATGAAGAAGTTCTGAGCTATACATAAACGAATATTATGCATTGTTTGAAACATTTTTTTTTTCTGGGGGAATAAAAAAATTAGAATTTGTATTGAAACTATGGAGTTTATGTTGAGAAATAAATTATTAGTATTGCAAGAAAATGTTATTTACCTTGTTTTTTATAAGACTTTTCAATCCACCCTAATATTAACTTTGCCAACATTTTACTCCTTTCTCATGAAATATCATCTCACAGAAACTACAGAATCCTTTCCTACTTCTACTATTATCAGATCACCAAATTTGTTTTTTGTGATCTACGGAAACGTGATGAAATGTATAAATCTTGGAGGGTAATTTTTTCAACATTTCCCTGAGCAAGAAAAGTAAAAAATGTAGACAGATGTATACAGTCCTGGAAAAAATTGGCCAATTAGAAACTTTATTTTATTTTTATTTTTTTTTTTTTACTTTTTGGGCCGATAGATTCTGCTTCTCCATTTAAACCAAAGTCGCTACACCTCAATTTTAGGTAAACTGTACAAAGAGTCTTTAAAGTATAAAGATGTGACTTACCTGCTGAACAAACAAAAATTTTGAAATATACCATTCTAAAACACACAGAGATAGTATATCTCAGTACAAAGATAATTAATAAAAGTTATGCGAAAATTTTGCGTTTTTGAACTTAATTATATTCAAATTCGTAAAAAGGGCAGGGAAGTACTTTAATTTGCACGATTCAAAAAACTAGATTTTGAAAATTTTTGATTTTCTGAAATCAAGCTTTGGCACCCTTTCTATATATTATATAAAATGCAATCCTACCAAAATAAGTCTGACAGCATGTAGAAGTTCTTAAATAAGTTTTAGAAATTAAAACATTTCATATTTTATAATTCACATTTCTAACGAGATTCATAATAAGCTACAAAGACTTTTAAAGGCTAGGAAAAGACCCAATAGATGCAATCTGTTTCAACAATTGGTACATGGTTGTATTTCTTTTTTGCTCCCAACTAACTTCTTAGTTCTAAAGTAAGAATAACACACTGAACCTGTAACTTTTTCTAAACAAAGCGACATTAAATTTATCAATGACAATCTAGAGATAGAGGACGCGCCTCCCTTAGGCGAAGCATAGTAATAAGGAACCTGGAAAATTCCACCATTTTCATCTAATAGACTTACATTCGAGAAATATCAGTTTAAATTGGATTTAGAATTTTTATATGTGAATGTTTTAAACCCTATTTGTATATTAACCTTTGTAATATTAACATACAAGATTATTTAAAATGTTTGTTAATCCAAATTTGTGTCCACAAAATGTAATTTTCTGTTACGCTGTCTCCTACGTGGACGTGTGATCCGACTAAGGCACAGTTTAAACAAGACAATGGTTTTTTAGTGTTCCGTACGGAACACTTATAAGATCACTTCGGTGTCTGCCCGTCCTTCCGTGTTCTGGCTGTCTGTCACACTCGATATTCTCCGAAACTATCTGAAATAGAAAATTGAAATTTGGCACTAATATAGGAATTAATAGCCTCATCAGAGCCGTGTAGTTTTGAAAATTAAATTTGAACTTAAGGGGTTAGTTTTGGAAGGTGAAATCGGAAGTGATTTTTTTTTTACCAGGACCTCAAATGGTACAGATCGATTAAGTGAACCGATCGGCTAGAAATTTTCAGAAAATGTGCCTTTTGTTTTAGTAAAAATATCCTGAAATTTTGGTACAAAAATATTGTACCCAGTGGGCACAATTGAATTTGTTATTTAAAATTTGAATTGCCCGCCATTTTATGTCATTGAGTCCAAAATGGATCTTTTTTCAAAATTTAGGTCTCGATATCAGCTGTTCGATGCAATTAAAATTTTCTTTTTTTGGAGTCATTTTAACCATTTTTTACATTTGTTTATTAATTAATTAACAACAATCGTCATTTTGAAAAAAAAATTGTTAACGAAAATTGAAAGAAATTAAAAAAAAAAATAAAGGTCTTGCGATTCTCAACCAGATGTAATAAAAAATATTCAATTTTTTTTTCAAAATGACCAACAAAATGCATTTGTTGTTATTTGATTAATAAACAAATGTAAAAAAATCGGTTAAAATGACTCCAAAAAAAACTCTTTTAATAGCATTGGAAAGCTGGCGTCGAGACCTAAATTTTGGATCAAATGGCATAAAATGGCGGTCAATTCAAATTTTAAATAACAAATTCAATTGTGCCCACTGGGTTTTTATTTATATTTTTGTACCAAAATATCAGAATATTTTTGCTATAACAAAAGGCATATTTTCTGAAAGTCGATCAGATCGCTTAGTCGACTTGTACAATAAAATGAAAAAAAAAAAAAAAAAACGTTTTTTTTTGCCGTTTTTTTTTTCATTTTTGTAGGTTATGTACACACTTGAGCGACTTACAACTCACGAGGATTTGTTGGAAATTTCTTTATGAAGAGTTTGTTTTTTTTTTGTCTCGATCCGACATATATAAATGAAGTTATTCGCATTTTAGGCTCAAAAAACGCGTCTTGAAAACTTAAATTGTTTATAAACAAAAAAGCACAAGTTTTTCGAGGTTCAAAACTCAGGACAATATTCCTAGTGACACTCCCGAGGGGATAAAATCATAATATTGCTGTATCTAAAATGTGCATTTTAAAATGCTTTTTTTTTTTACTGCAGTATGTGCCTTAATTAATTTAATACGCATTAACTCTATTAGTGCTATTAAAAATGTGCATCGTGCAGTAACTTTTATATATTCTTTTTAGAATCTAATAAATAAAATTTTTCTTGATTATAACGTGTAATTTCGATGGTCATTTCAAATTTTCTGGGAAAATAATCAATAAAAGGATATCCATATACGCACACATCGATGTATCGACACATATCGAACATCCCTAAATGAGTAATGCAAGTGGTTCATAGATGGCTGCCCTTTCGCTCAAAATATACGGTTATAACCATAGACATAAAGGATGGACTGAGTGTTCCGTATTCCGCTGAGAAGTAAATATGGACGGTAAAGTGAGAGAGACAAGCGAATGAGCGGCCAATAACTATCTCTTTTTAAAATGCCGCTAAGCTACGGCTCTCTTGAAAATAATATTTCTAAGTGTTCTATTTGAACTAAAATCGGATAGGAGGCTTTTCTCGCCTTGAATTCCGTCTCGGGGTACTACGCCTTGTTTATTCCAGGCCTACAGCAAAGAGACAGATATTGGCCGCACAATCGCTTTGTCTCTTTCTAAAGAGTGGTCAATTTTATGAAGTTAATGCTCAGTTCATCCTCTACGTCTATGGTTATAACATAGTAATCATAAAACATAGTAGCGACAGTCCGACTCGGCATCTTTGATCTCAAAGGGTTCCCCGCGAGTTTTTGAAATATTCAAATTCCTTCTTTCAAGGAAAATCCTATTCTGTAGATTAAAAATGAATTTTGCTTATTAAAAGGAAGGAAAAAACGAGAAAAGAGACAACCTTTTTATTTATCAAGTTCTTATTAGAACAGATATACAAAAAAAAGGGAAAAAGGCAAAAAATACAAGGAAAAAATACATTTGGTTTCAACGCTTTTTACATGTTATTTATTTAAATAAAAGATATTGTTTGGGGGGGGGGACAGGTGGAATAACATAAACCAATACTTAACAATAATAAAATATCAACTGTTTTACAAATAAAATGTATCTCTATTATGAAAACACAATTTTCATGATCTTTATATAATATATTGCATAACAGAAATAAAGAATTATGAATAAAATACCTTTTAAGATCTTTGAAAAATCTAAAAAAACTAACTCTTTCGGAGATACCACATATATTTTTACAAGCACTAACCGCACAACAACAACTTCCTCTTAACATTTTTTTTATAATTATTTTCATTTATAACATCAAACGAATCATTTATTTACTGGAAAATTACTAATAATGCGTTTCGGAGCACGTTATAAAAAGATTTTCGTTGAAATCCAGATGAAAAAACAACCTCCGACCGTGCTGGCAGCCATGTTGTTGGTATAATAGAAGACACATGCGTGATAAGAACAGAACCTAAAATTTTTTTTGAGCATCGGTACTCTATCTTATGTTTGCTGTGGTTATAACTTTTCTCTAACCCTTTATTATTCTGTGAATGGAATGACAAAATGCATACCAAGGGCCACTTTATTGGCATCAAATTCAAACTTAACTCCAAACTGTACAGCAACAGTCTATACTATTAAAGACAGCTGATTGATGCCGGCATAGAGATTAACTTGAAATTATTGGTTGCATTTAGCGGACGAGAATAACTAGATAATGGGACTGTCTCATTGGTTAAAGCCATCTCTTTCCTCTTTTGATTCTGTACGAGATATATTCAGGTGCAAAAAATTAGTTAATTCTGTTAACTACCAACAAAAGTTTGAATCTGGTACCAACAATTTGACAGCTGATGTGTAGAAGGTACATACGCTGATCGCAACCACCGCACCTCTATCAATTTTATCTTTTTAAGCATGAGCTACTGCCACCACGTAACTGTTTTTGTCCTCTGAATGAAACCAATGTTACATCCTAGCACTCTATACTGATTGAACCTGAACCTAACTTACTGCCGCAAACATCAATCATTTGTCTAATTTGCTTTTTAATGTTTCAGTATTTTATTCGAGAATAACTCGACATATACTGAAACAATAAAAAGCAAATTAGTTTAATTTTTACTTTTAAATATTTCAACAGTGTTTTACAAGAATATAATTGCTGAAAACCGCGCAAGTTATCAACAGTACGATTACTTGGTGCCAAATACTCTAAAAAAAGAAGAATTTCTTGGGCATGCGTTATGAATACATAAAAATGACATTGACACTGAGAGTTGACCGTCGCTTGTGGTCGTCGGGTTGTTGGATTTGTGCTTTGGTGTAGTACGGAGGGTGTTGAAAAGAAGAAGTGTACATAAAAAAAAAGTAAATACAATTCTTCCACGGTGAATTACCAACGTAGACGGTTCAAGATTTCACTCCTACGTTCCTTGAGTATGTGGAAACACACTAAAATAGATCCAGTAAGCGAAAAAGATGCAATATTTCATGATTTAGTGGATGAAGTGAACCATTCCACCCCTGGCGCAAGGCTATCATTTGCCCTTAGAAACAAACTTGAAAAGTTTTCCTTTGACTCTAGGAAAGAAGTTGTTAATAGGGTGAAACAGGGATGTTCACCATTATTCATTGCTTGCAAAAAGGGTCAAGTAGAAATTGTAGAGTATTTAATCCAGACCTGTGGGGCTGACATTGAGCAAAAGGGACTTTATGAAGTGCAAGAGGATAGGTATGTAATAATTCTAATACATATTGAATATAGTTTGTTTAAATTTATGAAAAGGTATATTATTAGTCTTTCAAATATCATATTTACTTATTTTTTAAAATGACACTTGTAAGAGCTGCAACGATAGGTAGTGACAAATTTCAATATATCACACGCCATTTATTAACTTAAGAGAGTTAATAAATAATGCGTGCCAACAGGTCATGTTAGATTTTGTTTTAACAAGAAAGGCAATCAAGATATACAATCCTTATTTGAGATTTCCTTATGTATTTCACTATTTGTTCGTGAAACTTTTATAGTTGAAAGTTTTTAGTAGTCATCCTTAGATTATTTGAGAAATAGTTATTTACAATTTAAAATTCCTCAACTAAGTACTGTGCCCAGATAGTTGTTATACCAAATAGCTCACACCTTGTTTTGTAGTTGTTAAAAAATCATGTTTATCATAATAGACGTTCAAGTTTTAACTTTTTAAAGGGAACTATTGTTTTGTTGAATAAAAATCACCTAAGGTTTTTGCTTTTCCCACATTTTAAAGACACAACATAGTTTGTCATTCTGTTGGTCTATTGACATAACAATGCTGAAATAAAATAAGATATCGATTTTAAATTTGGTACACATATAATACTTTAAATAGGAGAGGAACCTATAGTTTTTATGTGATAAACACCATCAATGTTGTATAATTTCAATAGTATGAGAAATATTGCTAGTTTTTGGTTGCAATACTTAACAAGTTTTAAGCATAATTATTTTTAGTCAAACATATAAAGAGTTAAGGGGGTTAGAGTGCTTGCATTGTACATATTGTGTTATGTCTTTTTCCAGGTTCTCAGAACCAAATAATTTTAAAATTATGTAATTTTTTTATTTTTTTTACTATCTTTATTTTGTAGATAATATCCCACCATCCTATCATTTAAAATATTGAGTTGTGTTGTAATGTTTAGTTAAAGTTATCCTTTGGTGTGAAAAATCAAATTCAATTTTAATAATAGAACTGTGAGTTTGCAATGAAATTCAGAATATATAACTTTACCAATCTGTATATATATATATATATATATATATATATATATATATATATATATATATATATATATATATATATTTACCAATCTGTATATATATATATATATATATATATATATATATATATATATATATATATATATACATATATATATATACATATATGCCAGGTGTACAAGTATGAAATGCAGATTTCAGACAACAGATGGTGCACCAATGCAGTTTGTGCTATGAAGATTTGACACTGCGCCATTTTGTTGTGTCATCAACAAGTGTCAGACGCACACAAGTGATAAATTGGAAAAGTGTGTGCATGTGTTGTGTTGTTGTGTTCAATATGTCAAAATTTATACCGAACAAAGAGCATTCGCTGATGGCATTAATTTTTTGTTTTCATTTGAAGAAAACTGGTGTTGAATCATACCGATTGCTTCGAAAAGTTTATGGTAAACATGCTCCATCGCAAGATACGTGTGAACGATGGTTTCGGCGTTTCAAAAGTGTTCACTTTGATGTTGCAGACAAGGAACGTGGAAAAACCGCCAAAAAGATACAAAGATGTGGAATTGCAAGCATTGTTGGATGAAGATGATTCACAGACACAAAAACAACTCGCCAAGCAATTGGGCGTTAGTCAACAAGCTGTTTCCAATCAGCTAGGGATGGGAAAGATTCAGAAGACCGGTAGATGGGTACCACATGAGTTGAATGACAGGCAAATGGAAAAGCGAAAAAATACGTGTGACATTTTGCTCGCTCGGTACAAAAGAAAGTCGTTTTTGCATCGTATAGTTACAGGGGATGAAAAGTGGATTTATTTTGAGAATCCCAAGCTCAAAAAATCATGGTTGGACCCAGGTGCACCATCCACATTGACCACAAGACCGAATCGCTTTGGCAGAAAGACGATGCTCTGTGTTTGGTGGGCTCAGAGGGGCGTGGTCTATTATGAGCTGTTAAAACCTGGGGAAATGGTTAATACTAAACGTTACCAACAACAATTGACCGATTTGAACCGTTCGCTGCTTGAAAAAAGGCCAGAATACCGAAAGAAGCAACACAAAGTCATTTTTCTTCATGACAATGCTCCATCACATATGGCAAAACCAGTTCGCGACACTTAGCTGGGAAGTTCTATCCCATGCAGCTTACTCACCAGACTTGGCTCTTTCCGATTACCACTTGTTTGCATCAATGGTTCATGCACTTTTTGAGCAGCGCTTTGGTTCATACGAAGATGTGAAAAAAATGGCTCGATGAATGGTTTGCAGCAAAAGGGGAAGATTTTTACTGGCGTGGTATTCACAAATTGCCAGAAAGATGGGAAACATGTATAACAAGAGCTGGAGCATACTTTGAATAAAGCACTTTTTATCATTCTTCTGAATTGAACATGTTTTTTTAGAAAAAAATCCGCATTTCATACTTGTACACCTGAGTAATATATATATATATATATATATATAAAATCATATATATATATATATATATATAAAATCATATATATATATATATATATATATATATATATATATATATATATATATATATATATATATATATATATATATATATATATATATAAAATACATATATATATATATATATATAAAGGGTGATTCATTTAGAGGTACTTTTTTTTAAATAAAAAAAAATGAATAAAAACAATTTTATTTTATAATCTTTATTATCATATAAAAGAACCATTCTTTACAATTATTTCTTAAAGATAATTTCTTTCAAATGTTGTCCGCGACTACGGTTAACAACGTCCATTCTGAAGTTCCAATTTTCAATGACGCGTGTGAGTATTTCGAGTGGTATTTGGCCAATGACTCGAGTAATATTGGCCTCCAATGCCTCAATTGTAGCTGGCTTATCCATGTAGACTTTGGACTTTACATAGCCCCAAAGGAAAAAGTCAAGAGGTGTGATGTCACATGTTCTAGCCGGCAAATTCACTGGTCCAAAACGTGAAATGATCTGTTTGCCGAATTGCTCTCGCAGTAAAGCCATGGTTTCACGGGCTGTATGGCTTGTTGGGACCAAATTTCGTCGAGACCACGGGCTTCAATTTCTGGCATCAAATAGTCTGTTATCATGGCGCGATAACGGTCACCATTCACAGTAACATTCCGGCCGGCCTCTGTTTTGAAGAAATATGGGCCGATTATTCCACCGGCCCATAAACCACACCAAACAGTTGTTTTTTCTGGATTTAATGGCAGCTCTTGAACCTCTTCAGGTTGTTCATCACCCCAAATACGGGCATTTTGTTTATTCACGAACCCATTAAGCCAAAAATGGGCCTCATCGGTGAACAAAATTTTTCTCGAAAACAGTGGATCTTCTGCAAGCTTGTCAAGAGCCCAACGACTAAAACGGAAACAATTCGGAAGGTCGGTCGGCTTCAGTTGTTGCACTGGTTGAATTTTGTATGCTTTTAAAGAAAGATCCTTACGTAAAATACGCCAAGTTGTTGAATATGACAGGCCAAGCTGTTGAGAACGGCGACGAATCGACACTTCACGGTCTTCGCGTACACTCTCCGCTACCGCCCCTATATTTTCTTCACTACGTGCTGGATGTGGTCTATTCGGTCAAGCATTATCCAATAATGAAAATTGGGTCTCAAACTTATTGATGGTAGAGCGAATTGTGCGTTCGGTAGGCCGATTATGTGGACCATAAGTTGCTCTAAGCGCCCGATACACATTCCTCGGAGAACGCCCATTTTCGTAATAAAGTTGAACAATTTGTAGACGCTGTGCCGGGCTAAGTCTTTCCTTTATGAATTGTCAAACACTACTGAACAGGAATGCCACTTCAGTTGACACGACGCATGCGCAATCTGCAATTAAATCCCCATCACAAAAAGGACCTCTAAATGAATCACCCTTTATATATATATATATATATATATATATATATATATATATATAATACATATAATACATATAATACATATAATACATATAATACATATAATACATATATATATATATATATATATATATATATATATATATATATATATATAAATAAACATAAACATATACATAGACACACTTTGAATTAGGCTATGTACTATTTTGAATAGTGTACTTGAATAAAATACATAATAAAAAAGAGTTGGCTGCAATAATTTATCCTCTTGAGGGCCATTTTGTTCCTATTAATAGAACAGCATTGAACTTAAACTATAGTTTAAAATTATTTCGATAAACTCCCACAAAGAGGACATCCAAAAAAACATGTTTTATTTACATGTATAAATTATTAATGATCTATTTAACCTCAGTAATTATTAAATTTTGATATGAAATTCATCTTAAAATAAAAAGGATCTTTAATCCAAGACATAATGGCAGGTTTTTTGGTGACAATTTTCTGCTGAGTGAGAGACTTATTACCTTATTATTTATGTGTTAAAAATTAGAATAGTATAAAGTATGACAGTTTTACATTTACAACATGTTGATTATGTTGTGACTTTGGAATCTTTGGCATAATGACCCTGCACAACAGTTATCATCACTGCACCAAATCCTTTATTTTTCCACTTGAGTGCAAATGAAATATGTACCGATTCGTAAACTGAAAGAAAACAATGGCCAAGCCAATATTAATTGCACTGCAACACCAGGGAAGGTTCTAGAATCTTGTTTGGATTTGAAAACTGTTCGATATCCACAAATAGATCATATCTGAACTGGGAACAAAATACACATCATTACCTCAGTATACAGTATATAGGTATATTAAAATATACCAGCTACATATAGAAGAACAAGGATCACTTCAAACACAATCTGCACAACTACTGGTCTGGAAATTCTTCAGCTCTTATAATACTAAGCCACCAAACAGTAATTTAAAAAAAAAAATAACTGCATCAAGCATATAGCAAGATTTTCAATGTAAGATGAAAGAGCATATAGCAAGACTTTCAATGCAAGATTTCAATGGAAGATGAGAGAGCCTAATATGGTCAAAATTTTTAAAGCTGTTTAAGAAAAAACTGAAAGTTTCTTACATTTAAGTGCATTTTATTACATAACAAAGTATACTTTAAATGTACATCTAATAAACCTGCAACTGAATATGTAATAATTAAACCATCAAAATCATGCCACTCAACCGCAACATAATGAAACAACTACCAGTAATGTCAAAAATCCTGTAAGAAGACACAAAAATATTTTTAAAAATTCTATAAAAACACAAACTGAAGAGAAGCTATTATGGATGACTGAACATGTATTGTAGAATGTCAGAATATAGGTTAACACAACAAACTCCGAGAAAACCTGATTACTGCCAATAACAAGATAAGAGAGAAATGTATGTTAGTAGGAAAGCCCAGTTTGGATCATATTTTTAGGACTGAGGTAAAAATAAAAATTAAATATATCACAAGAAGATGGTGCAAAAATAATCAATAAGAGAACTGAGTATTGCAAACAAATCCAGAAATATTTAAATGGTTGATAAAGAATGAAAACCTAACATTTAGTTTAACAAGAATATATCAACATAGCTATATATTTATTTATTGATTTTTTTCAGAAGCCTTCTGAAAAATTACACAATTAAAAACAAACACCAAAACTTCACATTAACATATACCTTAAAGTTGCAAAAGGCCTTTGTAAGTAAAAGTTTTTATCAGCCAGCAATATTTTGTTAAGCCCATTGTCAATTTAATATGTTCAGGTAATTTATTTATACTTTACAACAGAAATGAAAGGAACTCTTCTTAAAGAAACTCATTCTACATCCTCATAATGTAAGATGCCCTATTTCTTGTGATGTGGGGGATAATTTTAAATTCAGATGCTTGTGAAGGATCATTCCTGCACAAGCATCATCGCCTGAAACAGCTTAATCACGGACCAAGTTAAATTGCTCTTTGATATAAAATGTGAGCAACATGATTCCTAAGGGAAGATAAAAAATATTTTGTGAATAGTTCTTTTCTGTAGGACAAATAACTGATTGAGGTGAATCATATGTCCTAGTACAACACCATAAAATGCAGATGAATATACATCAAAACATAGTAGAAGCTTTGAAGTGTTGCAGCTAAGTAAGAACTGTGATAGCAAGAACATGGACATTATTATAAGAGCCATCATTGCCCAGGAAATATAGAAGTTGATTGTCCTGATTGAAGACAGAAGAGGAAGAAGACACTCAGCCAAAAATTCCTACCTCAACAAATCAGTACACCAACTATAATAGCTCGAATATAGTTTTTTTTTTATTAAGATGCTTGATTTCTTTCTACCTAATAAGGTTACATTCAATAATAAAAGAAATATTACCAAGAAATAGCAAATCCCTGGATCCAGAAATATGACAGGCAGCCTATGTTAGATTTTTGTACACCGACGGCTCCTCATTTATAATTCCTTCAAAAAAAATTGTAATTATAAACAAGATAGTTCAATGAAAGAATATAAAAAGTTGAGTATTAGTTTAAACTGCGTCGCCACCTAAACTAAAATTAATAATAATGATATTAAGTTACAGGGTAATATGGCTCCCAAATAATAGGAAATCATTCCCAAAAACTGTCACTATCTCTTCAACTACTATTTATAAAAGTTAATTTGTTACATGGAAAAAGATTTATTTGTTATCAGCTTTAGTATATTGTATATTGTTGATAACAAGTACATAATTATTTAGTGTCTTTCGATATCTGCATTATTATTATTTAACTAGTATTTTCAGCTACATGTCAAGGTTAAGGAGAGAAAAACCAAAACTAATATTATGTAATATTGAGAAATTTTTAAACAATCCACTATTACAACGAAAATAATACAATCAGAATAAAGATCGCTGAACAATAACTTTATTTTTTTTTTATGGGTCTAGCACACGTGCTGCAGGGAAGTCCCTAAAGCGCTCCAGGAGTGGCATGTGTGCGGAAAAAGCGATTCAGGTTGTTCTTGAATCGTTGTAAATTGTACTCGGTGGGAAACACAGCGCTGGGGAAATTATTCCAAAGGGATGATGTTCTCCATATAAAAGACTGCTTGAAAAGCGTTGTACGCGGAGTAATAAGCTGAACCTCATACGGATGTGAAGCACCAGCGCGACGTGTATTTCTAACATACACCGCTTTGGGAGGAATTAAGCGGGCTACATCCTTCGAACACTTTCCATGAAAATACTTGTAGAGCAGACTCAAGTCGCCAACCGTTCTCCGATGTTTCAGCGAATCAAGGCCGCCGGTCAGTTCCGGGTCTCCAAACAGACGAACAGCTCTTCTCTGGACAGAATCCAATAAATACAGTGTATGTTTGGGAGCGGATCCCCAAACATGGGAGCAGTATTCCATAGTTGGTCGAATTTGAGCTTTGTAAAGAATTAATAGTTGTTGTGGAGTGTAAAGCTTTCTGATTCGAAATAATATTCCTAACTTTTGAGAAGCTCTCCTTGCTATGCCTGCAACATGTTCATGACAGGACATATTTGCTCCCAAACTAACGCCCAACAAATTAAGCGACGATGCTATGGGAATGGAGTGCCCTAACATAACTATGTCGGGTTTTGCAACGTTAACTTTTTTAGAAAAAAACTGCCGCCTGGGTTTTTGTAGCGTTAAATTCCACTCGGTTACTGTCACCCCAAGATAGAATTTCTTCCAGGTCTTTGTTAAGTTGAACGATCTCCTGCTGTCTGCGGATATTCGCCTGAGCAGCCGATGTCCGAGCGTTCAAAGTGAATGAAGAGATAAGCATACTGTCGTCTGCAAAGCTGTAGATTGGATTCCCGGTCTTTTCCAGCAGATCGTTAATGTAAATGAGAAAGAGAGTAGGAGACAGTATGGAACCTTGGGGCACACCGGCGTTGATTGTGAAGGTGAAAGAAATCCGTCGACCGCCACTCGTAAGAACGCTCTCTGAGTTATGCATTATAATGGCCTAAAGTTTACTTTAGACCATAGCAAGTTTTTATTGTTCGCAAATTTAATTGCAGCATTATCCAGTCATAATTCAATGATAATCTGACCAAAAAGAAAGTGAAATTGATGATTGGTTCAAAAAATAACTTCATGCAATTAAAATTAATAGCAACGATAATCAACGAAATGTAAAGTCAATTTTAATCAAATTATTTATTGGTGTCAGTATACACTAACATCTAAAGGTTTGGAGCCATCAAGGATTTTCTAATTAAATTTAAAAATAAAAAATAACCGGTCAAGTGCAAGTTGAACTTGCGCTATTAGTGTTCCGTACGTTGATTGCTTTTAAAATATAAAACATTTTGTTACAGAGGTATAAAATGATCAGTGACTTCACAAAACGCAACCCAATTGAGTTTTCATCAAAGTTTGTTTCCACTCTTCACTGAAATCTGATGACCTTGAAATTTTTGTTTTTTTTTATGTACCAGATAAATTATTAAAGGTAAGGCATGCATAATTTTCGTTCAATCTACACCCCGTGGAGAATATTCTAGAATTTTTTCAAAATTTTTTGATCAGTACTTTTCAAGATAGGGGGGCAGTGATTTTTCGCAGTTTTTCAAAAATAATACGAAGAAAAGCGTGCGCCAGTATTACATGGTATATTTTTTTGAACTCGTGTTTTTACAACCTTTTATTTGACACCCCACTCGACGACCTGGAATTTTTTTTTTTCACTTCCGATTTCACTCCCCAAAACTAGCCCCTTAAGTCAAAATTTAACTTTCAAAACTACATGGCTCTGATGACGCCATCAATTCCTATATTATTACCAAATTTCAACTTTCTATGTCAAATAGTTTCGGAGAAAATCGGGTGTGACAGACAGACAGACACCGAAGTCATCTTATAAGTGTTCCGTACGGAACACTAAAAATGAAATTCCTATTGGCTAAAGAAGTAAAAGGTTCATCATTGTCAAAAAGTATTTACATCAAATCTTAGTTTCATTGCAATGACCACCTGTATTTTTAATTACTGCCTGACAGATGTTCAGCTTCCTATTTGTTAACTTATTAAAATACTCGGCTTCCAACTTTTTCCATTTACTTGTTAGATATTGCCAAAGTTTCATAGACCTTGACAGATAATAATTTTTCACTCCCTAATGTAACTTATCCTGTACTAGTTGGATGGAAGAGAGATCAAGGATTTATGGTATCTATTAGTTCTAATATTTTTAGTATTCCGTACCTAACACTTATAAGATCCCTTCGGTGTCGGTCCGTCCGTCACAGCCGATTTCCTCTGAAACTATTTGACATAGAAAGTTGAAATTTGGTACTAATATAGGAATTGATGGCCTCATCAGAGCCGAATAGTTTTGAAAGTTAAATTTTGATTTAATGGATTAGTTTTGGGGGGTGAAATCGAAAGTGGAAAAAAATTTTTTTTAGTGGGTCATTGAGTGGGTTGTCAAATGAAAGCTTGTAAAAACACGAGTTCAAAAATATATATAATGTAATACTTTCGCACACTTTTCTTGGTATTATTTTTAAAAAATCGCGAAAAATCGCTGTCCTTTATCTCGAAAAGTACTAATCAAAAAATTTTGAAAAAGTTCTGGAATATTCTCCACGGGGTGTAAATTGAACGAATATTATCACGAGTGCATTACCTTTAATAATTTATCTGATACATATATATATATATATATATATATATATATATATATATATATATATATAATTTCAAGGTCATCAGTTTTCAGTAAAGCTCGGAAACAAATTTTGTTGAAAACTCATTTGAGGGTGTGTTTTGTGAACTCACTGATCATTCTATAAATTTTTTATTTTTATAAATCTGCTTCAAAGTAAGCATGGAAGCAAAATATAATATTACCACTCTCTTTTTAAGATCCTGCCTATTGAATATTATTTATTTTTATTCCTGTTTTTTAAATTTATTTATCTGACAGAATTCTTAGTTCTTATTTTAAATTAACCTCAAAATGTAAAAACATTTTGCGTACAGAACACTAATTGTGCAAGTTCAGCTTGCACTTGACCGATTATTTTCTGTTTAAGATACTTCTGACATGGTTTTTGTTTTCTTTATGATCGTTCTAATGAAATATAAAATTGTGCCCAATAATATTTAGCTTAGATGACATGACATGAATCTTGCAGGATTCTTTATTAAATTTTCCATATCTTGTGCGTTTCTCTCTGTGCGAACGCCTTGGGTAATTTTTTTCCATTTATCTAGTTCTACTTCTTCTCCTTTCAATGATATTTCATTTTATGCATATTTACAAAAATCTGTTTTTCTTTTATATTCCAAATCAATGTCAAATTTTTGTTAGTACAGATTCCTGGCCTGTCAAATCTATTACAAGTTCCAAAAAAATTTATATCGTTACATATTAAAATTTCATATTGCCAGTTAATATCATTATTTTATCAAAATGCAGCTTTAAAACAACTTCAATTCAAATAACCCACCAAGTGCAAGTCGAACTTGCGCAATTAGTGTTCCGTACGTCGATTGCTTTTAAAATGAAAATTTTTGTTATGGAGGTATAAAATTATCAATGACTTCACAAAACACACCCCAAATGAGTTTTCAACAAAGCTTGTTTCCGATCTTTGTTGGAAACTGATGACCTTGAAATTTTTGTTTTTTTTTATGTACTAGATAAATTATTAAAGGTAACGCACTCGTGATAATTTTCGTTCAATCTACACCCTGTGGAGAACATTTCAGAATTTTTCCAAATATTTTGAACATACCTTTCGAGATAAGGGGGGACAGCGATTTTTGGCAATTTTTTTGAAAATAATATAAAGAAAAGTAAGCATGTATTACATTATATATATTATTGAATTCGTGTTTTCACGAGTTTTCAATTGACACCCCAGTCGATAACCTGGTAATTTTTTTTCACTTCCGATTTCACCCCACAAAACTAACCCTTTAAGTCAAAATTTAACTTTCAGAACTACACAGCTCTGATGGGGCGATTCCTCTGTTAGTGCCAAATTTCAACATTCTGTGCCAAATAGTTTCGGAGAAAATCGGGTCTGACAGGCGGATAGGCAGACACCGAATTGATCTTATAAGTGTTCCATACAGAACACTAAAAATCTGGAAGATATTGCAATGAAAGGCGATTATGTTGTGAATATAAGACAAAAACCTATTGAATATTATTTATTTTTATTTCTGTTTTTTAAATTTATTTATCTGACAGAATTCTTAGTTCTTGTTTTAAACTAACCTCAAAATGTAAAAACATTTTGCCAAAATCGAAAAGAAAAATGTATGAACAATAGTAGAAACGTTTGGTAAAGGATATAACAAATAACCGGTCAAGTGCAAGTTGAACTTGCGCAATTAGTGTTCCGTACATTGATTGCTTTTAAAATAAAAAAAATTTGTTACAGAGGTATAAAATAATCAGTGACTTCACAAAATACACCCCAAATGAGTTTTCAACAAAGTTTGTTTCCAATCTTTACTGAGATCTGATGACCTTGAAATTTTTTTGTTTTTTTTATATACCATATAAATTATTAAAAGTAATGCACTCGTGATAATTTTCGTTCAATCTACACCCCGTGGAGAATATTCCAGAATTTTTTTCGAAATTTTTTGATAAGTACTTTTCGAGGTAAGGCCCAGAACAGCGATTTTTCGCGAATTTTTAAAAATAATACAAAGAAAAGTGCGCGCA
Organism: Pachyrhynchus sulphureomaculatus; assembly: GCA_019049505.1. Classification (NCBI taxonomy): domain Eukaryota; kingdom Metazoa; phylum Arthropoda; class Insecta; order Coleoptera; family Curculionidae; genus Pachyrhynchus; species Pachyrhynchus sulphureomaculatus. Next base: position 168,067,626 of record CM032456.1, on the reverse strand, counting down.
AGTATAATATTATATATATATTTTTTACTCGTGTTTTCACAAGCTTTCATTTAACACCACACTCGATGACCTAGTAAACAAATTTTTTTTTTTTTTTTCACTTCTTACTTCACCCCCCAAAACTAACCCCTTAAGTCAAAATTTAATTCTCAAAACTACATGGCTCTGATGAGGCCATCAATTCCTATATTATTTACCAAATTTCACCTTTCTATGTCAAATAGTTTCGGAGAAAATCGGGTGTGACAAACAGACAGACACCGAAGTGATCTTATAAGTGTTCCGTACGGAACACTAAAAACAAATTCTCTCCCTCTCTTCTTACACTCACACAAACTTATATATATATATATATATATATATATATATATATATATATATATATATATATATATACGAGGCTGGTTTGAAAAGTCCGTGCAAAAATAAAAACTACTTATGTGTTTGGGGTAAACCTTTTTTATTTTTCGACATAGTCTCCTTTTAGGCTTATACACTTCGTCCAACGATGTTCTAGTTTGTTGATCCCTTCCGAATAATAGGATTTGTCCAAGTCTGCAAAATATCCATTAGTGTCTGCAATCACCTCCTCGTTTGAATAAAATCTTTGTCCCGCCAGCCATTTCTTCAAATTGGGGAACAAATAGTAGTCCGAGGAAGCCAAGTCTGGAGAATAGGGGGGATGTGAAACGAGTTGGAATCCTATTTCCATTAATTTTGCGACCACAACTGCTGAGGTGTGTGCTGGTGCGTTGTCGTGATGGAAAAGGACTTTCTTGTGGGCCAATCGCGGGCGTTTTTCTTGCAGCTCGGTTTTCAAACGGTCCAATAACGATGAATAATATTCACCTGTAATAGTTTTACCCTTTTCCAGATAGTCGATGAGGATTATCCCTTGCGAATCCCAAAAGACAGTCGCCATAACATTTCCGGCCGAAGGAACGGTCTTCGCCTTTTTTGGTGCAGATTCCTCCTTGGTAACCCATTGTTTAGATTGTTGTTTGGTCTCACGAGTATAGTAATGTATCCATGTTTCATCCACAGTGACGAAACGACGCTTAAAGTCCTCCGGATTCTTCTGGAACAGCTGCAAACCATCCTTGCAACACTTCACACGATTCCGTTTTTGGTCAAGCGTGAGCAATCGCGGCACCCATCTTGCGGATAGCTTTCTCATGTCCAAATGTTTATGCAAAATATTATGTACCCGTTCAGTCGAAATACCCACAGCACTAGCAATCTCACGCACCTTAACTCTTCTGTCATCCATCACCATATCATGGATTTAATCAATGATTTCTGGAGTCGTAACCTTCACAGGCCGTCCAGAACGTTCAGCGTCACTTGTGCCCATATGGCCAGTCCGAAAATTTTGAAACCACTTATAAACTGTTCTAATCGAAGGTGCAGAGTCACCGTAATGTTTATCAAGCTTCTCTTTAGTCTCCTGAGGCGTTTTGCCTTTCATAAAGTAATGTTTAATCACCACACGAAATTCTTTTTCGTCCATTTCTTGAAAATCACTCGACTTCCTTGATTCACACGAATGCCAAACACAAAGAAATAGACCAATATGGCTGAAACTTGGTGTGCGTTCATTCAAGAGATGCTACTAATTAAACATGACGATACTCGCCGGTGGTGCCATCTCTCGGACTTTGCACGGACTTTTCAAACCAGCCTCGTATGTATAGAAAGAGAGAGAGAGATTGTTGAAATATGAGCCACGTACGTTTTCTGATATTTTACATGTAACCATTTATGCCTGAGGTAGATCCCTCGAATATCGCGCTGCCTGCGGTGAAGTGTTGGCAGTTTAATAACCACTCTGTAGGCTTGCATGGTTGCGGCGACTCGGCCTTCGATGGAGTACTAGATATGCGTTCGTTGCGACATTTATGCCTGGTATAAATGGGTGATGGCAATATATTGTGTCCAATTTGCTATTTTTGTTTCCTATTATTTTTATGATAATAAATATCACAGTAATCTAGTCTACCAAAAATAAAAGGAGGTAGAAAAAGTTTTGCTTTAGCATTTAAGTAATTTTTATATTTCCTTTCTTTATTTTATTGTCAGCCAGTCAAATAAAGAAAAATAGCTTGTGAAACATTAAAAATGTAGTAATGATAGTCGAATATTGTTTTTCAATAATTTTAGTAATAAAAAAGTTTTAGTGAAGGTAGAAACCTTTTACTAATCTGTTACATATTTTATTATTATATATATATATATATATATATATATATATATATATATATATATATATATATATACATAGAATAAAGAAAGAAAGCAAAAGATTGCCGTATCTACCAAAATTCTTAAAAATACAATCTTAATTGGGGAACTCGGCAAAAAAGGGGCGTGATAAGAGATCACACAATTTTCATTAAGCCTTCTACAGGTCATCCTAGCTAACTTGGTGTTATATTTGGCCCAGTTACGGGAAAGGTTAGTAGTTTCCGCTCCACATGTAATATGTAAATCTTGAAAAAACCCCATTTCTATAATAGAATAAAGAAAGAAAGCAAAAGATTGCCGTATCTACCAAAATTCTTAAAAATACAATCTTAGTTGGGGAACTCGGCAAAAAAGGGGCGTGATAAGAGATCACACAATTTTTCTTGAAAAAAACCCAGAAATGGGGTTTTTTCAAGATTTACATATTACATATGGAGCGGAAACTACTAACCTTTTCCGTAACTGGGCCCAGTATAACACCAAGTTAGCTAGGATGACCTGTAGAAGGCTTAATGAAAATTGTGTGATCTCTTATCACGCCCCTTTTTTGCCGAGTTCCCCAACTAAGGTTTTATATATATATATATATATATATATATATATATATATATATATATATATATATATAATATATATATATATATATATATATATTATATATATATATAAGTCTAATTAAAGTTTCCATGTTTTTTTTTCTGGTTTTAATTGCTACATGTACATATATTTAAATATACTTGAGTGTGTATCTCATACTTTTTCTTATTTTAATAATTAATAAATTTAAAGTCGTGTATCTGTTATGGGGACACACTCAACATTTTAAATCAAGGTTTAAGCTAAAATATGTACAGTTCCACATTGTACGCAAAATAGTATAAGATATACTTGTGGCAAATTATTGTGGCACATGTCCAAAAAACAATCTGATAATATTTTAGGCGGCCTACTAGTCTTTATCTTTTTAGTCACCTTAAACAATTCAAAGCAACATGTTAAGGCGCGTAAGTAAAATCTTCGTATGTAAGAAATCATCAAAAAAAATTACGCAAAACAGCTGATCCTGCACTCGGACATACTTTCTAAATACAATTAAAGGTATATTTGTGCCGTTTATTGGGCACAGTTTTAGCATTTTCCCCCACAACGCAATGGTCTAAACCAGAGGTGTCAAACTCAATTTTGCAGAGGGCCATATATTAAATTTAGAATGTGTAGGCGGGCCAGAGTGTGCGCATTTTAAAACTTCCGTAGAGGAATCGAGTGAAGTCTAAAAGCTCTAAAAAACATGATTCTTCTTTCTGTGACACATTGCGATCGCGGGCCTTATTGATACGTCCGGGTCCGGATGCGGCCCGCGGGCCGTATCTTTGACATCCCTGAGTCTAAACTAACCAGTATTTAATTTGAAATTTTAAAACTTACCTGAATATATTATGTCTTCTCCTTTCTCCAAATACAATTATAATAAAGGGTTTTAGCAGGTAATGTATTTTTAAGTAAATTTAGGCAAGGATATTTTGTTTCGTTTACATGTTCTTGGTAATTCCTAGGTAAAATGTTTTTTAATGGTAATTGTACTACCTGGACGAATCTGAACTTTCTGAAGTATTTTTCAACTCCAGAGACTAAATAATTAATTTAACGCTAAATAAATAAAAGACTCAAAGAAAAGAAAAGAAAAACTGTCAAGTGTAACTTGGACTTGCACAATTAGTGTTCTGTACGTTGATTGCTTTTAAAATAAAAATTTTCGTTACGAAGATATAAAATGCTCAATGACTTCACAAAACACATCCCAAAAAGTTTTTTCCGATCTTTACTGAAAACTGACCTGGAAATTTTTGTTTTTTTATATACAAGATAAATTACACGGTTATACAAAAAAAATCTCTGTCTTTTAAGTGAGACACGTGTTTTCTTAAGTATTCTTTATGCTGAATCCAAAAAAATCTTAAAAAAAGACATTGATGGCCTCATCAGAGCCATGTAGTTTTGAAAGTTAAATTTTGACTTAAGGGGTTAGTTTTGGGGGGTGAAATCGGAAGTGAAAAAAAAAATTTTTTTTACTAGCTAATCGAGTGTGGTGTCAAATGAAAGCTTGTGAAAACACGAGTAAAAAAATATATATATAATGTAATACTTGCGCGCACTTTTCTTTGTATTATTTTTAAAAAATCGCGAAAAATCGCTGTCCACCCGCCTTATCTCGAAAAGTACTTATCAAAAAATTTTGAAAAAATTCTGGAATATTCTCCACGGGTGTAGTAGATTGAACGAAAATTATCACGAGTGCATTACCTGTAATAATTTATCTGGTATATAAAAAAAACAGAAATTTCAAGGTCAGTAAAGATTGGAATAAACTTTGTTGTAAACTTATTTGGGGTGTGTTTTGTGAAGTCACTGATCACCGTAACATAAATTTTGACTTAAGGGATTGGTTTTGAGGGGTGAAATCGGAAGTGAAAAAAAAAATTTTTTACTAGGTCATCGAGGTTGGTGTCAAATGAAAGCTTGTGAAACCACGAGTAAAAATATATATATATATATATATATATATATATATATATATATATATATATATATATATATAATGTAATACTTGCGCACACTTTTCTTCGTAATACTTTTAAAAAATCGTGAAAAATCGCTGTCCCCTACCTTATCTCGAAAAGTACTGATCGAAAAATTTTAAAAAAACCCTGGAATATTCTCCACAGGGTATAGATTGAACGCAAATTATCATTACCTTTAATAATTTATCTGGTATATAAAAAAAACCAAAATTTCAAGGTCACCAGTTTTTAGTAAAGATTAGAAACAAACTTTGTTGGAAACTCATTTGGGGTGTGTTTTGTGAAGTCACTGATCATTTTATACCACCCTAACAAAATTTTTTACTTTAAAAACAATCAACGTATGGAACACTAATTGTGCAAGTTCAACTTGCACTTGACCGGTTATTTCAGAAAACATACTTAAAGTTGCCAGAAAACTATTAAATTGAAAAAAAAAATACATTTTAATAAATAATGTAAAACTATATAATCATTAAAATTATATTATTATACATTTATCGTAAAAACTTAAAAATATTAGGTTTTAGTGTTCATGTTTAACAAAAAACACGCGTACACCATCTTTAACTAAGCTACGTAACAAAATGCTGTTTAAAATAAATATGTGCAACCGCTAAATTAAAAAATTGTTTTTAATTCTTATTAATATTAAGCAAAACTATTATTTCCGGTGTTTTTTGAAGTTCTTAATCCTGACTTGACATGAGAAAATAAAGTTTTTGTTCAGTTTCAACAAAAAACCCTCTTTTAACAGTTACAAGGGTGCTATGTGGTTGGTAAAATGCTTTTTTAAGTAAATAAATGCAATGAAATAATAGTTCTGTTCAATATTATTAAGAATTAAAAACAATTTTTTAATTTAGCCATTGCACGTATTTATTTTAAACAGCATTATGCTACGTATGATTCTTTTGGATTCTACATAAAAAAATACTTAAGAAAACACGTTTCTTTTTTTGTATACCTGTGTTATTAAAGGTAATGCATTCGTGATAATTTTCATTCAATCTACACCCTGTGGAGAATATTCAAGAATTTTTTTAAAATTTTTTGATTTGTACTTTTCGAGATAGGGGGGGGGCAGCGATTTTTTCGCAATTTTTATAAAATAATACAATAAAAGTGTGCGCAAGTATTACATTATATATATTTTTGAACTCGTGTTTTTACAAGCTTTCCACTTGACACCCCACTCGATGAGCTGGTAAAAGATTTTTTCACTTCCGATTTCACCACCCAAAACTAATCCCTTAAGTCAAAATTTAAATTTCAAAACTACACGGGTCTGATGGGGCCATCCATTCCTAATTAGTGTTAAATTTAAACTTTCTTCGTCAAATAGTTTCAAAGAAAATCGAGTATAACAGACAGCCGTACACCGAAGTGATCGTATAAGTGTTCGATACGGAATACTAAAAAAAATCCCTCACCGAGGAAAGTAAAAATGAGTTGTAATGTGTGATTTATATGGCATACATTTTTCATATTTTGTCTTTCGAATCCACTGCTTTAATATAAATTTACAATATAAAAATTTACAATGTAAAATTTAATTTAAATTCCGATCTTAAAATTTGGGCTTGAAGTATGACATTTCAATTTGAAGTTAAAAAGTTAAAAAATGGAATTTATAGCTTAAAACTTAACTCTACAATGTAAAATTTGAATCTACCTAAATTTAAATTTAAAGCTTGATATTTCAATTGACAGCTTGAAATTTAAATTGAGAAATTGAATTTGTATTTGAAACTTCAGCTTTAAATTAAAACTTAGACTTCACTTTGAATTTACAGCTTGAAATTTGAATTTATAGTTTTAAATTTGAATTTATAACTTTCAGTTCGATGTTACATCTTGAGGTTTAAAGGACCCCGCACAAAAGTATAGGAAAAAGCCGATAAAAACTTTGGGAAAAAGTTCTCCAAGTTATGCTGAACAAAATTTCTCACGGGCGCAATGCCCAAAATTCAATAGTTCGGCCGCCAGTAGCCTTTCAAGCCTAAAAAAATATAGACCAATAAGATACTTTTATTCTCTATTTTTTTAAAAAAATTTTCACTTTTTGAAGAAAAGGTTTCATACAAAAGTTTCCCCGATTTTCAGGATCGGGAATCGAGAATCTTTTGTCTAAAACATTTTCTTTAAAAGTGAAAATAATTAAAAAAAAAAAACAAGAAAATAAAAGAATCTAATTGGCCTATATTTTTAGGCTTCAAAGGCCACTGGCTGCCGAACTATTGAATTTTGAGCATTGTGCCCTTGAGAACTTTTGTCCAGCATAATTTTTTCCCAAAATTTCAACTGAAAGGCTTTTTCCTATACTTTTGTGCTTTACAGCTTGAAATTTAATTTTATAGTATAACCTGAGGTTTGAATTTGTTACAAAATATTTTCGTTTCCTGTCTAACACTCAATCTAGAGGTAACCTAGTGCAGGCCCTGATGTTGAGTTTCTGGTAAATGTGAATATTGCTTCGTTATTATAAATTACCAATTCGGGTCACCTTACTATAGACATTTAGGGATCTTATACTAGCAATAGCTTGTTAAGGTATGTGTGTAATATGATATGCCAGTACCCTCCTCTGCATAGTATTTCAGTCAGAATTAAAAATAATGAGGAAATAACATGATTTTCTTATTCCTCCACTTTATAAATTGAGGTCACTCTCTTTTTCCTTGCACTCGTTATGGTTGGACATAGTATAAGACCATTAAGGGGTTGAAACCTGTTTAAGAAGAAAGTTATTTTTACTTCTACAATCATATAAAGAATTACTTTAAAACCAAATTATTGTTCAATTAATTAATTTTGTGTTAGCGAGATTTTGCAACGCTTATTTTTCACATGCCTTTGTCCTTATTGTTATCTCAAGCATCGCGTTATCCCAAGCCCATCTGCCTTTTTGCTTTTTCAATGGGGCAATAAACGACCCGATTATGGTTTTTTGCATAGTTGTCATATATTACGATAAACGTATTTTTATTTTACCTGCTTTGTATACCGCCCTCACTTGCACCTGCAATCATATTGGATCTATTTTTACCTATATATTTACTACCTGGCAACCCGGTTTGGAGCCCTTCAAGTATTTGATAATACAGTCGACACTCTATATAGTGAAAGACCAAAATGTTGATCGAAATTTCACTATAGAAAGTTTTTCACTATAGAAAGTTTTTCACTATATAAAGAAAAAATCCGTATATATTGCTATGTATATATTTTATATTGGTAATCATTTACTTGTATTTTATAAGGTACAAGCAACAAAAAAAATGCAAAATTGAATTATTAGAAGAGATTTTTATTAAACATTTGAAAGTTTAAATAGTACATAGCATGTACAGGGCTAAATACACACATAAAGTCCGTACGTTATATCTTTACCCGTGCGTCATAGTTTTCAGGCCATATAACAGACGACTATTATATTATTTGTCTCTTTTCACCAATAAATCGTAGGTATTGGTAAAAAGAGACAAAAAATATAATAGTCGTCTGGGATATTACCTGAAAACTATGACGCACGTGTAAAGATATAACGTACGGACTTTATGTATGTATGTACTACATACGAAATAAAAATAATACAAAATCTGTTAATACATATGTACATACTACGTACATACGTACTAGGAAAAATAATCAGTTATTTTCTTTTGAACATTACTTTTGAAAAATAATTGTTGCTCAACAAAATTCTCGCATTTATTCAAATGCATAAAGATTTGATCAGGTACACTTTCCTGGCCCCTGAGAGTAGTTCGCACAATGTCAAATGCATTTCTTATTTCATTTTCACTAAATTTAGCAGGACATTCCCCGGTTTCAGTTTCTTCTTCATGATCTTCTATTCTTTTTATATCGTCAATTATGTCTTGGTCAGTTGGGACATCTGTCGTGCCAACATCATTGTCGATTTCTAAGAAATCTTCAAGTAAAAAATCTGCGTCGACGGTAGCAGTTTTTTGTAGAATACCCCATTGCCTTTTTAAGGTAGCGAGATCCATTTCGTCTTCTTCTTCCCATTCGTCAATTTTTTCAGTAAAACCTGCTTTAGAAAAGCAGTTTTTGATAGTTTTCTGAGAAACATTTTCACTCCATACTTTAGCGACTTCGGTTATACACTCTTTAAGGGTAATCAATTTTTGGACTGGAAGGTTGTTATCAATCGCATTAACAATTTTGTGAACAATTCTGTTTCGGTAATGATGTTTTATGTTTTTTTATAATACCCTGGTCCATAGGTTGCAATTTGGAGGTCATGTTTGGTGGAAAAAAGATCAATTCAATATTCCTTAATTTTTTATTTACAGTAACTGGATGTGCAGGACAATTGTCTATAAACATCACAATCTTTCGCTTTTGGCTTTTCATTTTCGTGTCCAGTTCTTTGATCCATCTTTCGAAAATCTCAGAAGTCATTCATGCCTTTTTATTATTGGCGTAATCTAACTCCAGAAATTTAACTCCTTTTAAACAACAGGGATTTTTGCTTTTACCTATCAGCAGTAATTTCAGTTTTTCTGAGCCATCCATGTTTGATCCAACCATAAGTGTCACCCTTTCTTTACTTGTTTTAGCACCAAAACATTTATCACTTTTAAAAGCAAAAGTTTTATTTGGCAAACATTTAAAAAATAAACCGGTTTCATCACAATTGAAAACGTTTTTTGGCTCGTACTTTTTCAATGCACTTTTTAAAACAGTTTCAGTCCAAATGTCACAGTCCTCTTGACTAACGCTTGCACTCTCGCCTGACACCGTCTTGAAAACAATTGAATTGCGAGTCTTCCAGGCACTCAACCACCCTTCACTAGCTTGAAAATTAATGCAGTTAAATTCTTTAGCAAATTGTAGAGCCTTTTGTTTTATTAAATTTCCCGATATTGGTACGTTTTGATGCGTACGGGCCACTTGAAACCATCGTAAAACTGCTTCATTTCCATCCTCGTAAGTACTCACCCGTACTCGTTTTCGACTGCTTGGAACACAGGTTTCTTGATGATACTGTCGCGACTTTTTATTATCAGAGAGACGCAACTTGGAGAAACACCAAAATTTTGCAGCAACATCAATTTTTTGCAGCCTTTATCAACTTCCTCCAAAACTTTAATTTTCTCAGTTAAACTTAAACACACGCGCTTGGACATCTTACTTGATTCTTAAACAAAAAGAAACTGAACCTGAATTTGCGAATGACTAGGCCTCGACTATAAAATGGGTTTTTCCCCGGGTTTCTATAAAATGGGTTATTCCCTGGGTTTCTCACAGAAATCTACCTGATTTATTGCCAACCATTAGGCGTTATAAACGCGTTAAAAACCTTTTCAAAAGAACGCGCCATAAAAATGGCATTCGTGCTAATGTTAGATAAAAATGAGAAACCCGAAATGCATAAAAATTTATACATAAAATTCCGGTAAAAATGTTATTATATAGAGTGTTACTATTTTTTACAGATTCACTATATGCAGGGCTTTTTACATGAAATTTCATTAAAATATTCTAGGTCTTGAAAAAATTGCACTATAAAGAGTTTTTTACTATATAGAGTTTCACTATAAACAGTGTCGACTGTATAGGCCTAATGACCACAGGTCCCCATTAAGATTTGAAAGATACTTATTATTTTTATTTTTTGTTTTACTTACAACGTAACGGTTCCATTTTAATTATGTGGCGTCCGTGGGAAAATTGCAATAGACTTACACTTGACGCTAAACAAATAGTGAAAAATGTTCACGACAGTGTGGTAAAAAGAAATTTGAATAAACAAAGTGCTTTGCAAGAAACCATTGAACTAACAAAAACCCCAATTTCTACGATTAAGGATGTTGTAGGAAGACCATCACTCAGGAACAGGAAAAAACGGAAAGATTTTCAAATGCATCATGTAGACGATTGTGAAAAAGACGTCATCAGGAAAAAAATATATTCTACGTATTAAGAGCAGTTGGTGCCGACACTAGACAAAATAAAATTAAGACTGGTGCAGGACGGGACCAATATACATTGTGGCCGATCAACCCTTCACAGAATTCTCTTAAGAATGGGATTCACGTTCCGAAAAATCAACAAAACGCAAGTAGTGATGGAGTCACAAAGATTACGAATCTTGCGACATACTTATTTACAAGAAATTAAAAAGTATCGATCAGAGAATTGACCAATAATTTACCTCAACGAAACATGGTTCAATACCCATGACACTGTGCAAATAGGGTGGGCTGACAGCAGTACAAAATGTCAGACTAACGCACCTTCAAATAAAGGTAAACGAATAACCATTTTGCATGCTGGATCTGAAAAGGGCTGGGTTTCAAATTGTCTACTATTATCTGCAAAAAACATAAAAGATTCTGGTTTGGACTATCACGAAGACACGACCGCAGAACTTTTTGAAAATTGGTTTCAAAATTCCCTTTTGCCGACGTTCCCGAAGAGGGTGGTATAGTTATGGACCATGCAGGTTACCATGGTCGCCTGCTAAATAAGGTTCCTAATGCAGCCAACACCAAATCGGAAATACAGGAATATATGTTAGAAAATGACATTTATTTTGACTTTAGTTATAAAAAAAGTGATCTTTTGGAAGTTTTGAAAGACTATCAATTGAAAAAGAAATATGTTTGTGATAGTATGGCTGAGAAAATGGGACACATTGTTTTGCGGCTTCCTCCGTATTATTATGAGTTTAATCCAATTGAACATATTTGGCATCAAGTTAAATCACACACAAAATGTTTCTCCTACTTTAAGCGTGCCAGTGGTTGAATTAGTAAAAAAGTTACAAATGATATACCTTGTGAAAGCTGGAAGAATTCCATTCAGCACGTTGGTAAAGTTGAAGATTCATATATTTCTGTAAGTAATATAAAACCACTGATAATTACCTTAGCTGATGACAGTGATAGTGAATCCGAATTAGGCTTAAGTTAAAATATATTTTTATTTATACAATATGTTCTCTCTTGTAAACCCCATTCATTCAAACTGTGTATTTGTACTTATCCATTTGTTTTTACATGTATCTATAAATAAACATCTCCAAAAACCCTTATAATTTTATTTATTTACATTAATGAGTAAAATTCTTAAGTCCATCTCTGCGACCTATCATAAACAAAAGGTCAGAATTTTTATATTGCCCACTTAAAACGGCAAAAATCTTATATTTTGAGACAGGCTATATACCTAAGTAGGAAAAAAACAGGCTCTACCATAATAACGATAAATACAACGAACTTCAAATAACCTCTCTTATAAATTCCTAAATAAGGAAAATCGTTGTCCTTAATAAAGGTTTCGCTTATTTTATTTCAATACTGCGCAACCTACAAATGGTGGGCGCATGCTTCAAATAACAATAACAGTTGAGTCTTTATATTTAATTTCTTCGCGTTACTACTGCACAAGCCAACAGTGGGCGCATGCTTCAAATAAATATAAAGACGTTGGCCTACCAAAATAAGTGTTGCAAAATCTCTAACATATTATTTATATTTAATTTATTTATCTTTCTAGGTCTACTCATGTTGTTACTCCATTATGGTGCGCCGCAGTTTCCGGAAAACTAAGCGTTGTAGAAATTCTCCTGAGATCTGGTGCAGACATTAATGCTGTTTCTGATAGCGGCTCAACGCCAATACGATCAGCATGCTTTATGACACATTTTGAAGTTGTTAAATATTTAGTCGAACATGGAGCCGACATCAATAAACCTAACTATAATGGTGGTACATGTCTCATTAACTCGGTACAGAGCGCGGTGCTTTGTGAGTTTCTATTAAAACACGGCGCTGACGTTAACGCTAAGGATATACAGAATAAGACTGCATTGCATTATGCTATTCAGGAGCATAGGTAGGTTAACCTAGGATAGTTGGAGTTTAACACCAATCAACTATTTTAAAATAACGAGCTTCATTAATGTAATTAAGCCTTTCTATTCCCATGTTCATAATAACATAACTTATAAAACTGGATTAAAACATCTGCTTTGGTTCACAATCATAACATCATAATCTAGTTAATGTAACCAAGTGACTTTTTAAACTAGTATTTATATTACCAGGTAGATAACTAACTTAAAAAGAATTACTTGAACCTGAAACTTTCACCGCTCCGGTTAGATGATAAATCCTAGTTTTCAGAATTAGATCATATGAAATAGAAATCACTTCCGAGATTTTAATTTGTTTATTTTTTATTACTCCCGAACGAAATTAAACAGATTTTCATGTTGGTACACATAGTACTTAAAGTGTAAAGTGACGTTTAGTTTTTGAGCAGTACCTCTTCAAAGGATGAGGGTGAAAGGGGTATCTATAAATTTTCTTCTTCTTCCTATGTATAGCAAGGCACGATTGCCTGTTTTTTTTTGTTCTCTGATCTATATATCGTCGCTCCATCTGTTTCTTCCATTCGGCGACTTGTCTCTTGTTATCCGTACTATCCTGTTGTTTGTCATTCTTCCTATGTGTTGATCCCATTCCACCTTTCTTCCCCTTATCCACTGGTTGATATTTCCTATATTACAAGTGTGTCTTATGTCTTTACTGCGTTCTCTCTCCCTCAGTGTCTTATTGGTAAATATCCTAAGTATTCTAATTTCAGTTGATTCCAGCATCCTCTGTGTTACACCAGTATGGGGTCTTGTTTCAGATGTGTAAGTCATTACTGGTCGTATTATGCTCTTGTATATTTTTGTTTTGGTCTCCACGGAGAGGAATTTATGTCTAAATATGATATCATTGAGGCCTCTCGCTATTCTATTATCCTTGTTGACTTGATATTTTACTTCTTCCTCGATTTTTCCGATACTAGATATTTTGATGCCCTGGTAATCAACCTCCATGACCTGTTCGGTTGGTTTATCTTCCATCACCTGTTCGGTTGGTTTATCTTCCATCACCAACTTGCACCTGTGCGGCTCTTGCTGCTACTATTGTCTTGATTTTTTCAGTTGGAATTGACATATTATATTGATTTGCTCCTATATAGAATTCGTGTAGCAGCCTTTGCAAATCATTTTCGGTCCCAGCCATTAACGCATTATCTGCATAACATATTTTTTTAAATTCTTTGTTACCCATTCTATATCCCTTCTTTCCTTTTACATTCTTTATAATTTCATCCATAAAAATATTAAATAGGAGAGTGAGTAGTTAATTGGTCATTCCTTCTGCTATTCTTGTGACTACTTTAGTCTTTATATATATTTTTGATAATTTTGATTAGGTCTAATTGGATGTTTCTGTTATATAATAGATGAACAACGTCTTCTATTTGTACACTGTCGAAAGCTTTCTTTAAGCCTGTCAGGCACAAGTACGTCAGAATGTTGTATTCTATGGATTTTTCTCTTATCTGTGCCACAACTGTGCAATGGCATCGGTGCATGAGCGCCCACTTCTAAAACCTTGCTATTTTTTCTAGTTGTATGTTATTCTCTCGTTTATTTTTGTTGTAATAATCTTCGTTGTTAATTTCAGTGTAGAGTTTAATAAATTTATATCTCTATAGATAGATCTTCTTTTTCTCCCTTCTTGTGCATTAGTATAACTGTCGCTGTTCTACATTCAGAGACTGACTCTATTTGTTCTTATAATCTTCTATATAAGCGTTTGGCGTTGCTTAACGAGAGAGTCTCCTCCAAATTTTAATAGTTCATTCGCTATTTGATCTTGGTCGGGAAATTACGTTTTTTTAATTTTTTGGGGCTTCTATTACGTCTTTTTCCGTTATATATGTTTCTTCGTTTATCGTTATATCTGGTGTTTGTGGCAGTGTAATACTCTGTTTGCTTTAACATAATTGTGTAAAATATATTACCCACGTTCCTTTCTTTACGTGTGTATACTCTATTAGTTCTTTCATCTGAGTTGTCTGCTGTCTTATGAATCTCCATATTTCGTTTTGTTGACCATAGAAGTCTGATTCTAATTTTTTTTGTGTATCTCACTCAGTATTCCGTTTTTGTTTTTTCTGACTAATTAGTGGGTTTCTATTCATATTCTTTATATCTTTGGTATGCTTCATCTGTCCTGATTGATCTGTACTTGAGATAGCTTTCTTTCCTTTCACGTCATTTCTCTTTGATTTCTTCATTGAATCATAGTGGTTTTATTTTCTATTTTTTATTTTTATCAATAGTTTTACTCCCTAATGCAGCTTCTAATACACTTTTTCTATTTTTAACCAACCGTCATCTACATTAGTATTGTCGATTGTTTGATTTATTCTTTTATTTTCTTTCAGTCTTCTTTGGTACAGGTCTCTTCTTGATTCTTCCTGTAGATTTTCTATTCTTAACTTTGTTTCCTGTTCCACCCTAGTTTACACATAACTAGGTTATGATCACTTCCTACATTTGGTGATATCCAGCTTCTTTTGTCTAATATATGGCGTGGAAGTATTTCTCTATTTGTTAAGATATAATCTATCATTGATTTGTTACCTCTAGTATTCTCGAATGTCTAATTTTTCTAGTTTTTGGTTAAGTGGATGAACAAATTTTATCTTTGTATCATACATGTTTTCTAAAAATAATTAACGTTATTGTTATATTGTAATGTAACTCTATATTTATTGTTTGTTTGTATTTATCTACGCCTTTTTATGTTTTTATTTACGAGATGTTCCATAAATAAGTTCAAATTCATATTTAGCTTATTACGCGAATGCAACGGACGAAAAGGGCAAGATGGGGGCACAGAGCTTAACTCCGTTTCTTGGAAATTTAATTTTTATCGAATCTTTCACCGGAGTGCAGCGTGCCTTATATCAGTTAAGAAGCATAAATACAGCCTCGAGAGTTCACCTAAATAAAAAATGGATGCAGCAGTTTGGTGAAACCGGTTTGACTTTGTTAACCTCTGTCGTCCAGAAACAATAAAAAAATAAGTGTCTTAAATATGTCTAGAAGTTCGTTAAAAGACGTTGTTCGTAAAAATTTATGTTAACACAACTACAAGATACTGGTGCTGGAATTAAAGCCAATTGATATGGCTCACAGACTCAAATACCGTTACTGAAGTCCCACAAACCTTAAGCATCAAGAAGCTTTGAAGTCTCCTAAAATGAATGTAAATATATATATATATATATATATATATATATATATATATATATATATATATATAGAGAGAGAGAGAGAGAGAGAGAGAGAGAGAGACAGGGAGAGAGGGGGAGGGAGGGGGGAGAGAGGGAGGGAGGGGGGAGGGAAAGAGAGAGGGAGGGGGAGAGGGAGATAGGGGGGAGAGAGAGAGAGAGAATCTGGCTTCACCGAGATGGGGATGCAAGACACATACTTCAAACTGGAGAACATTTCCCGAATAAATTGATTTCCAAAGGAGGAGCCACAAGTGGGCGCTAGTAGCCCTGATTTGACACCTATAGATTTTTTCTTCTGGGAAGATCTCAAAACTAAAGTTTACGGTATTAATCCTTGTTCCTTGGAATAAATAAAAGAAAATATCCGGCAGTAAATAGCAGCGATTACGAAAAGGACATGACCAGCAATGACTAAGAATTTCATTTCTCCCTTAAAGGAGTGCCAGGCACATAACGATGACATTGAGATGGCATTATTTTTAAGAAAAACATTCACGGGACTGTAGTTGAATACACAGTAATGATTCTGTTATTCATAAATTTTTGTTTACTGCAAATATTTTCTTAGAATTAATTTTTTTATGGGATACCTTGTAAATAAGAGTTTTTATTTGTCTCGCCTTTACGTCCCACGTTATTGTTCAGTAACTTTACAGATCTAACTGTAATATTTTAACTTTTAGGTTAGAAACTACCAAACTGCTAATTAAATACGGTGCTGATTATAACGCAGTATCGCGATACGGCGACGACGCCCTACAGATGGCATGTCTCAAAGGAGCCACTACAATATTCGAATATCTTACTCTAAATATATCCTATCCTCCTGAAAAATTAGCGAACGCCCACGAACTAATGGGGGCTACTTTTCTCGATGAACACAATGATATATCGATAACTTTACATCACTGGAAACAAGCGTTACTTATAAGACAACAACATGGTAAGCATAATCTAGTTGTAGCGATAATTAGTTTTTTGAAGGTGCACTTTTTAGCAGCACAAGTTTGGTTTTGTTCGCACTTGCTAGTTATCATTTGGCGGTAAGTACAAAGTATTTTTTTTAATTTGAGAAAATGGGGAAAAGACTGTCACATAAAGTGTTTAAATGAGGGATTTTCATATGTCAGATCTCCACAACTGTTAAATTCTGAACGCCATTTCATACCTGTAAACAATTTAAAAACGAATAAGTTTTCCTTTAATGGTTCATACGACCCTAAATTGAAAAGTTTCTGACTTGATTCATTAAAAACAAGATTTCGACACTTATCTAATAGATGTAAATAAAAGAATCACAAAAAACTCAGCAGCCATCGACATTATCATTGTTTCAACAATGGGTAAATTGCAGTATCATCTTTAAAAAGATTTCTCCATTTTAAAGGAAACACTCCAACGGAATTTAAAGCTGAACCAGTGTATGGAGATACTGCTTCTTTTACAGCTTTGAAAACTTGGGCTGCTGAATTCAAACGTGAGAGAACGATCTGTAAGACAAAAAAAAACAATGAAAGAGTATGTAGTCTATTTCAACTGTTGGCATCTCAGGCTAACAAACACATAACATTTTACTTAAGAAACTCGGTGTGAGAGAGTTCAGCGTGTGTTGAATGCCACGTTTGCCCACTGTCAATCAAAAACAATTGAACATTACATGATCACATCCAACTGATTTGTAACACTTAAATATCAATAACTGAGTAAAAGATGCTCATGATTTTGTTTGTTTTCGTCTATGGTTGTGGTAGGATGGTCCTCCAAATCGAGGTTGGTTTTTGGTTGTTTCTCTACCCTCTTTAAACGATTTGTGCCACTTAAAAATTTTTAATCTTGGTATATGTTCGTCACCGTAACACTTTTCTAACATTTTTAATGTATCAGCACATGAACTTTATATTTTAAAACCAAGTTTAATGCTTGCTCAATAAATTTTTTCATTTTAAAAATCGCCAACACGAAATTTTTTCAATTAAAAAACACGCCTTTATTTCTGGCCTAATAAAACATGTCATCAAAATATTTGTCAAAAGCTAATAACATTTCTACTAGTCAACAAACATATACAGATTATCGTTTATAATTAATAGAAAACACCATTTTGCAACACTGTTAACAGAAAAGCGCAGAAATGTTCACAGCAACCAGAATTGGGCGCAATTAATTGTGTTTCTATAAACATTTTCCCTGCGAACTTTCCTTTACAGTATTATGAAGTGGTATTTTTCTTAACTAAAAACGTCCATAGCAATAGTAATCGTTTTAAAAAATTAGCCCCATTAATTATGAGACATATCTAAATCTACAGGAGTATCTAAATAACAATAAATATCTAGTCTTTACAAAAATCGCTAGCGAATGATTAAAAAAATATCTTTAAAAAGTAAACCTGATTTATTTTTTATTTAAACGGAGACATATTCGTTTTTCAGTTAAAGGTAACTTTGGAATTTTAGCAGACTCTGTATTCCCACTTATTTTTTTAGAATCTCTAACCAGTTTTGCGACATGGGCCAATTTCTGTCGCTCTTTATCTATTTCTAGCTTAAAGGAAAAAATATTTTCGCTTCGCTGCTTTGGGTACCATAGCTTAGTGTTGCTTAGCATGATTTAACGAATAGATGGAACGATGTATTCAAGTTAGCTAATGTTTTAGGTTTACTACCCAAAGAGCCACGTTTGCTTCCACATGAGGGTTACAGAAATCAATCAGAATTCGAATCATTGGAAGAATTAGAAGCTTTTTCAATAGATTTAGACAGAATAAGGACTCAAAGCCTGTTGGTAGCAGAGAGGATACTAGGAACACATCATAAGGATACAATATTTAGGTTGGTAATATATTTTTTTGTAAACTAGATGTACAATTAAAAATAGCAACTTTTTACTTCTCTTCCTAAAGAAAAGTATTGTATTCGTAAAAAAAATCACAATCTGAGAGTTTTGCTTTATAAATTTTCCCATTTACGTCGGTGTGTCTATCTGGTTGTTTGTCTGTCGATCTGATGACACCATAATTCTTAAACAAGATGATATAATAATTTACATAGAAATGAACCCTATGGTTTTTGAGCTTTAAAATTTTGGGAAAACGGGTTGAAAGGGGTGCGTGTCGATATGTTGTATAGTTTTGATTGTATTATCGAAATTTATTTTCTCTTTACTTGAGAATGTCAAATTCGCTACTTAATTTAAAACTGCATATTTGCAAGGATAGTACTCGGTAAATCACTTACCAAATTTTAATAAATGTTTAAAATTTTACTATAAAAAATATTTTTATAAGTAAAATATATAAAGGGTAATGGGGTGGGGTAAAGAGTTAGAAGGGTTGCTTCATTTATATCTTCAGGGATATTGAGTGTAAAAATATGAAAATTAAGTTATTTTTTCATTACTATCAATTTTGATAGAGGAAGAGGGTGAAAGAAATTGGAGAATCTTGTAGAGTTTCAATTGTATTATAAGAATTATTCCATATTTTTTCAACATATAAGATGCTAAAGAGGTGGAAAAGTGACTTTGTATTTCTTGTTATAGTTCTTTTTCAGAGATTTTTCAGTCAAGGGATCGATACATTAATTTTTTTCATTATTTTTATTGTTAATATGGGAAGAAGGTGAAAGAGGTGGAGGCCCTTGTATGGTTTTAATAGTAATATGAAAATTTTTCGTGGTTCTTAATTGAGATATTGAGTATTTAATATAAAATAATTTTTCTTCTGTCAAATAAATTTGGTTGCGTAAGGGGTGAGGTTGAGGGCTAAAAGAGTAATTGCGCGTATCTATAATATATATAAAATGCAACGTGTCTGTCTGTCTGTCTGTCCGTTAGTGCGCTTATCACTCTAGAACCACTTATCCAATTTACATGCTATTTTTTTTTAAACATATATATGTTCTCTGGCTAGGTTATAGGATATATTTTATTACTTTAGGTAACATAAGGAATAAGCAGTGACGATAATAGTGAATCAAGTCGGAAAAAGTTTGCCCCTAGCGCGTTGCTATAATCTGCCTAAACCGTTAAATATGGAACTATATCATGTAGCAAAAAATATAATATATATAAAATGCAACATCTCTCTGTCTGTCTGTCCATTAGTGCACTTATGACTTGCGAACCACTTTTCCGATTTACATCTTTTTTTTTTAAATTCATACATTTGTTCTCGGACCAGGTTATCTATAATCTTCTATAATATATATAAAATGCAACATCTCTCTGTCTGTCTGTCCGTTAGTGCCCTTCTCACTTGAGAATCACTTATCCAATTTACTTGTTTTTTTTTTAAATCATACATTTGTTCTCTGGCCAGGTGATCTATAATCTTCTATAATATATATAAAATGCAAAACCTCTCTGTCTGTCTGTGTGCCTCTTAGTGCGTTCTCTTGCAATACACTGCCTAAACCATTAAACATATAATGTAGGAAAGAATATAATATATATAAAATACAACATCTCTTTGTCTGTCTGTTCGTTAGTGCGCCTATCACTCGAAAACCACTCATCTGATTTACATGTTTTTTTTTTAAATTTATACTTATGGTCGCTGGCCAGGTTATAGGATATATTTTATTATATTAGGTAATTTAAGAAATTAGCAGTGACGATAATAGTGAATCAAGTTCACGCGAGCGGAGCCGCGGGCACGGCTGGTGTAATGTAATTCTGTTTTCCATTATTTCCAATTTTAACAGAAATAGCTTATCGAGGGACAGTAGATTACAGTGTAACATAAAATAACCGGCCAAGTGCAAATCGAACTTGCGCAATTAGTGTTCCGTACGTTGATTGCTTTTAAAATAAAAAATTTTTGCTACAGAGATATAAAATGGTCAGTGACTTCACAAAACACGCCCCAAATGAGTTTTTGACAAAGTTTTTTCCGATATTTGTTGGAAACTGATGACTTTGAAATTTCAGCTTTTTTTATATACCAGATAAATTATTAAAGGTGAAGCACTCATGATACTTTTCGTTCAACCTACACCCTGTGAAAAATTTCCAAATTTTTTTCAAAATTCTTTAATCAGTACTTTTCGAGATAAGGGGGCACAGCGATTTTTGGCAGTTTTTTAAAAATAATACAAAGAAAAGTGTGCGCATGTATATATATTTTTGAACTTGTGTTTTCACAAGCTTTGATTTGACACCCCACTTGACCTCATAATTTTTTTTCTTCACTTCCGATTTTATCCCCCAAAACTAACCCTTTAAGTCAAAATTGAACTTTCGTAACTACGCGGCTCTGATGTAGCCATTAATTCCTGTATTAGTGCCCAATTTCAACTTTCTATTTCGAAGAAAATCGGGTGTGATTTTATAAGTATTCCGTACGGAACACTAAACATGTTGAGTTTAATATAAAACAAGTTTTATAAATACAAACTGTGCAGTTGGTGGTGTACTTATGCAACAGCAGGTCAATTATGGTATTTTCTTTCCCTGCTAACGGGTAGTATTTTGTATTCGTGAAAAGATTTCCCTCCGAAATTTTTCTTTTTTCCGGGTCTTAGAATTTTTAGGTCATGAACAACATATTTTTATAAGATCCAACATCGTAATAAATAAAGTATATTTTTATATACACTTCAAGAGGTTTTTCTTAGCATACATGATATTTTTTTTATATATATAGTCGACATTTGATTTTTATTCTTTAACGTACACGCGTATTTTGTTGGCAGAGAGCATATATTTTGTTCGATGTGATTTTTAGTTATTAAGTACTTTTTTTTATTATTTAAATAAGGTAAATTTCTTTTTTAGTGTTCTGTACGGTACTTATAAGACCACTTTGGTGTCTGTCCGTCTGTCACATCCTATTTTCTCCGAAACTATTTGGCATAGACAGTTGAAATTTGGCACTAATATAGGACTTGATGGCCTCATCCTAGTCGTATAGTTTTAAAAGTTAAATTTTGACTTAAGGGGTTAGTTTTGGGGGTGAAATCGAAATTTTTTTTACCAGGTCATCGAGTGGGGTGTCAAATGAAAGCTGGTTCAAAAGTATATATTATGTTATACTTGCGCACATTTTTGTTCGTATTATTTTTTAAAAATTGTGAATAATCGCTGTCCCCCCTTATCTCGAAAAGTACTGTTCAAAAAGTTTTGAAAAAATTCTGAAATATTCACCACAGGGTGTAGATTGAAAAAAATCACCAGTGCATTACCTTTAACAATTTATCTGGTATATTAAAAAAAAAAAAAACAATAATTTCAAGGTCATCAGTTTCCAGTAAAGATCGGAAAAAAACTTTGTTGAAAACTTACTTGGGATGTGTTTTAAAAGCAATCAACGTACGGTACACTAATTGCGCAAGTGCAACTTGCACTTGACCGGTTATTTAATTACACAGATTCACAAAAAAAATTAATTCCACTAGAAGAATTTGTCCTTTGTACGGGTTATTTAAACTCACGTGCGTTATTTGAGTTTTAGAGGTACTTTTCACCCCCCGATAAGGGTGGTTTATTGGTTTAATTAATAGAAATAGCTTGCTGTGGTTTGAATGCATATTCTCTTCTCTAGACTATAAAATATCTACCATTTTTCACACTTCATTAAGTGTCTTTACATTATTACCATAGTTTTATCCCCTTTCAAGGGATGTTTTTGGTCAAAAAAAAAATGACACGATTCGAATTCAGTGTCAAAAAGATGTACCATGTATTTTGGTTCGTGGTAATCAACTTTTTTTTTGTGTGACTGTGTTATTAGGTACTTTTTTTTTTCATTATTTAAACAATGTTACATTATAAAGTGGATTGTATTAAGTTTTTCTTTAGTATGAAGTAGTCAAATTTAGTGTTTATTTTAGAACTGCATGTTTGCAAAGAAAATAGACGATAAATCATATTACCAATTTTTTACCCAGGTTTTACCAAATATATTATTTCAGTGTTTAATTTGTATGATTTGAAAAAGAAATCAGAATGCAGTAAAAATTGTTTAATTAAATTTATTTTAATATAGGTTAATGTATAGAGGAGCATCTTATGCCGATGTAATGAGGTACCAGAGGTGCATCGAACTGTGGCGACGAGCATTACAAATAAGGATAGAAAAGGACACTATCCTGTATACAGATACCTGTTTTACGGCTCAGGCTTTAGTGAGACTTATGGTTGATTACAACATTAAGTCAATTCAGAATAATATAGACAATGTGGAGCAACGGTTTCGTGATATAGTCCAGACGTTTAAGCTGTTGACACACAACATTAACGGTAAGTGTGACAATTGTTAATTTCCATGCACTTTCAAATATAATGTAATTTTTATTTAAATATTAGAATAATCCGTAATTATCAACATACAATGGGTGTCTGGTAGAAAGTGAGCTTAACATAGAAACACGCATTTAAAAAAAAAAAATAACGGTTTTATTACATCTTTAAACTAATTTTTCGATTTCTTTAAAAAGTAACTTAGTTATTTGTCTGTGGAATGCTCATCTCTTTTTCATTCCTTTATTTGTGGTCCCTGAAGTGTTTTTTCATATTGGGAGTAGATCAGAACTGTAGATGGATTATTAATTTCTTGAAATCCAGCTTCGCATATAGTACTTTTCGCATTAGGGCAGTATCTATAGGGGCGTTGTGTCGTGGATGAGTAAAATACCGCTGCTAACGTTTCTCTTTTACAGCTTTGCATACTCTGCCAATTAATTGAGCGTAATACTCGCCTATCATTGCAGTGTTCTTTGGAAGGTCGTCAATAAGATTTTTTGTGTCATAGAAAGTGGTGGTCATAACCTTTGCTGACATTCGTTGAACTTTGAAATCAAAATTCCACTAGAGTTTACTCATAAATTTCATTTCGATTTTCTCTGATAGAGCAAGAAACTTCACATTTTTGGTATCCACCATGCATTCTCTTACTTATATACAGATGATTTAGTAAAATTTCACCAATATATTATTGACTTATTTTCACAGAAAATGATTCTGTCTGCTTTATGCGAATGCTCCCATTTTGAGTAACTAAAGTCTGATTTTTCTAATGTTTTCTAACGTCACTAGTGTGTGACATGGACCAAGATGTTCATCATCTTCAGCTAACACTCGTTCTTATTGGGAGAGATAGTCCGTTATATAACAGTAGTGTACGATAGTACAGACCTCTTATAATTAATTTCTAAGTCTTAAATTTACTTAGCACCTTTTCTCTTCTTTATATGGTATTTTATTCCTGCGCGATATTCCAATCACCGTAAATTTTTATTTTCATGCGACGTAGTGTTAGACAGCCACTACCAAATTACATATTTAATCTGGCCTAAACTCCTAATATGTTTGCGGCATTGGGGACACATGGGCTCTCTTGCATTTGTGGAAAAACTTCTCAGAATTTGTTTAAATTCTTTTTTCACAGATATGCGATGAAACTATTTTATTTACAAATATATAAGATTGAATGCACTATGTTTGGTGTGGTAACTAGTACTTTAACTGAAATTTACCACAGTAGTGCTAGTACTACTTATCATACCAAAAAAAAAAACCGGTCAAGTGCAAGTTAAACTTGCGCAATTAGTGTTCCGTACGTTGATTGCTTTTAAAATAAAAAAATTTTGTTACGGAGGTATAAAATGATCAGTGACTTCACAAAAACACACCCCAACAAAGTTTGTTTCCAATCTTTACTGAAATCTGATGACCTTGAAATTTTTGTTTTTTTTTATATACCATATAAATTATTAAAGATAATGCACTCGTGATAATTTTCGTTCAATCTACACCCCGTGGAGAATATTTCCGAATTTTTTCGAAATTTTTTGATAAGTATTTTTCGAGATAAGGCCCGGGAGAGCGATTTTTCGCGAATTTTTAAAAATAATACAAAGAAAAGTGCGCGCAAGTATATTATATATATATATATATATATATATATATATATATATATATATATATATATATATATATATATATATATATATTACTCGTGTTTTCACAAGCTTTCATTTGACACCACACTCGATGACCTAGTAAAAAAATTTTTTTTTTTCACTTCCGACACTTCACTTCACCCCCCAAAACTAACCCCCTAAGTCAAAATTTAATTCTCAGAACTACATGGCTCTGATGAGGCCATCAATTCCTATATTATTACCAAAATTTCACCTTTCTATGTCAAATAGTTTCGGAGAGAATCGGGTGTGACAGACAGACAGACACCGAAGTGATCTTATAAGTGTTCCGTACGGTACACTAAAAAGTATTGTTATCGCATAATTTTAAATAAAAAATTAGTAAAAATTGAATAACCAATATCACAGTAATTATTTCTGTAGTGGTAGAGTGATACAGATAAGAGACATTTTTTTTTTTTTTGATACAGTAGCAGTTACTGACCACCAAAACACTTTTTGTTTTTCAAAAGCAAATAATTCTTGCGCCATATCTTAAAACCCAAGCATGAAAGTATTTGTCTTATCTGACTCTAAAAAAAAGAGTAAAACAATTTTTAAGATAAAAATTATATTTTATTAGTTGTAATGAAGAAACAGTATTATTATAATTTTTATATAATGCAAAGAATATTGATCATTTTTTGGTTATTAGGATAGGATTATACAAGTACAGTAATTTGTTTCAATAGAGTACCATTGTAGATTATGAAAATGCTTGTTATTATTTTCGCTGTCACGTAGTGAGCTCTCTACCTTCTCCAAAACAATTCTTGCCACTGTCATTACATTATTTGATTTTCGGTCGGTTTCAAGCTACTTTTTGAATCGCACCATGCTTACGGGTAATCAGTTGCTTCGTTACTAACACATGGGCTGAAAAGTCCCGGGCCTAACACATAGATGGCGCTAGTTCTATTGCAGTCACCTTTTTTTCAGTTAATACTAACCTTCAAAAGACAGCTGTTAAAATTTCATGATATTCTATTCATTAGTTTGTGAGTTATTGTGCTAAGAGTGACGCTACTTTTGTTATTTTCAAAACAATGGATCAAAAACAATTTCGTGTTTTAATTTTACACTGCTTCTTGATGGGAAAAAATACCGTTCAAGCGAAGCAATGGCTTGAAAAGTGTTATGGGGACTCCGCTCCATCAGAAACAACAATAAAACGTTGGTTTGCTGACTTCAAACGTGGTCGTAGAGACACCGATGATGCAGAACGCAGTGGACGTCCAAATGAGGCGGTAACACCAGAAAACATAAAAAAAAATCCATAAAATCGTTTTGAATGATCGAAAAGTGAAGTTGCGTGAGTTAGCTGACATCGTAAAGATATCAAAAGAACGTGTTGGCTTTATATTGCATGAGCATTTGACTATGAGAAAGCTCTGTTCAAAGTGGGTGCCGCGTTTGCTCACTGTTGATCAAAAACAAGAACGTGTTGATGATTCTGAGCAGTGTTTGGCCATGTTTAAACGTAACAAACCGGAATTTTTGCGTCGATATGTGACAATGGATGAAACATGGATCCATCACTTCACTCCGGAATCAAAACGATCGTCATCTGAGTGGACAGCAACTGGTGAACCTCGTCCAAAGCGCCCGAAAGCACAACAATCGGCTGGAAAGGTTATGGCCTCGGTATTTTGGGATGTGCGTGGTGTAATATTCATCGACTATCTTGAGAAAGGAAATACCATCAACAGTGAATATTATATAGCGTTATTGGAGCGTTTGAAGGCCGAAATTGCAAAGAAACGACCGCATATGGCAAAGAAAAAAATTTTGTTTCATCAAGACAACGCACCGTGTCACAAGTCAATCAAAACAATGGCAAAACTACATGAATTGAACTTCGAATTGCTCCCACATCCACCGTATTCGCCAGATTTGGCTCCCAGCGACTACTGGCTGTTCGCAGACCTGAAAAAAATGCTCGCCGGTAAGAAATTTCGCACGAATGAAGAGGTTATCGCTGAAACTGAGGCCTATTTTGAGGCAAAAGATAAATCGTTCTACAAAAGTGGTATTGAAATGTTAGAGCGGCGCTGGAATGATTGCGTTGCTCTTGATGGAGATTACGTTGATGAATAAAGCTAATTTTGAACCAAAAAAACCGTGTTTTCTTTGTTAGGCCCGGGACTTTTCAGCCCATGTGTTAAATATATAATAGACGCTTATGGGAAAACCACAAACAAAGTTTTCGAGGTGATTTTAAGAAAGTTTTAAAATAATTTAAGATTGTAATTAAACTAATTAATTTATGGTTTTTTAGTTGGTTGATAATAATTTGTTGTAATTTTAATTTTTTTTTTTTGAGTTGTTTTTTCTATAACTGAATCAAATTACTTCAAGAAAAAAGAAAAACATTTTTTCCTTTAAACAATAATAAAATATTGTGGTGTATATATATATATATATATATATATATATATATATATATATATATATATATATATATATATGTATATATATACATATATACATATATATACATATATACATATATACATATATACATATATACATATATACATATATACATATATATATATATATATATATATATATATATATATATATATATATATACGAGGCATGTTTTTTAAGTAAGTACCGTTTTGCGATTCCGCCGCCGCAGCGATACGGTCGGCGTTCCGCGCATGCGCGCTGGTAACCTACATCTCATGTCTACGCACTGACGCCATTACAGTCTGATTCTTCATTGTATACGTTGTTTACTGAGTGTTTAAGATGCCTCCGACAATCGTGAGTCCCGCCGATTATGAAGTACGGGCTGTTATACGATTTCTTAGTGCTAAAGGCGTAAAACCGATCGATATTCATCGTGAGATCTGTGAAGTTTACGGACAAAACATTATGAGTGATGGAATGGTAAGGAAATGGGTGAGAGCATTTAAAGATGGCCGCACAAATGTGCATGATGAAGAACGGAGTGGGCGTCCTTCGGTCGTTAATGAAGATTTGGTGCAGAAAGTGGACGAAAAGGTGAGAGAAAACAGACGCTTTACAATTTCATCATTGTGCGACTGCTTTCCTCAATATTCTCGTAGTGTTTTGTATCGCATTGTGACCGAGAACTTTTTTCTCAGGCGGCAGAATTTTATGAGGGGGGTATTCAAAAACTGGTGCCACGTTATGACAAGTGCCTCAATATTCACGGAAATTATGTAGAAAAGTAGATTAAGGTACAGGCTTTCATGTAAAAATAAAATTATAGCGATATCTTTGCACGTCTTTTTTTAATTCCAAAACGGTACTTACTTAAAAAACATGCCTCGTATATATATATATATATATATATAATTTTTATTGTAACAGTGATATATATATATATATATATATATATATATATATATATATATATATATATATATATATATATATATATATATATACAAACGATAGTATATGTCGCACATTAAGAACAAAAAATTGACACTAAATTAATTAAAATTCATATAGTGTTTTTGTTTTCAATGTGTACTGTATTTATTAGTAAATTAATAGTAGTCAAAACTAAAATTTCCTTAAATTCATTTTATTGTTCGTTAAATCATTACTAACCAATTATCCATTTTTTAAATCATGGTTTTGGTCAAATGAGAAATCATGGTTCTTGGTATTAAGCAATGCCAAATTGTAGAGATCGTTCAAAGTTGAAAGATTCCTGAAGATGCCTTGTGCGATGGTAGGCGAATCGTTAGAGCACTTTGACATTGTTAATCTCAAGAACCTGATTTCTTAACTCTCTGTTGTATGAACAGCGCATGCATTAATATAGATAGTATGATATGATGTAGATCAAAATGTCTTTTTACAGACACTGTTAAACAATTCAGTCTTAATGCTTAGATTCTCTCAGACTAAAATTTAATGCCTAATTCATTTAGAATATAAACTAGTAAAGTAAATTAGGATAAGTGAAAATACAGAATGCATACGTTAGAATTTAACTCTAGTTCTATAAGTATCATTTAAATTTTTGATGCCACAAACAAAGGGTTGTGACATCAAGAACAGGGAATTTGTGTAACGTTAGTGTTGAGCTTTTTTTTTGCGTTTTCGTGTAGTTTGTCACCGCGACTTCGATTACATAATATTTAATAAGTTTCCCAAAAACAACGAGAGTAGTGCAGAATAAGGGAGGCTATATATATATATATATATATATATATATATATATATATATATATATATATATATATATATACAGTAATACCCCGCTTTACGCGAGGGATACGTTCCGAAAAAAATCGCGTTAACTGAAATTCGCGTATATCGAGGTTTATGATTAAACATAGTCAAAATTTAATACAAAAAAATACAAATCATTTTAATCAATCACTTTAATTCTAAGAACACTTTATGCAATACATACTCTTATTTTTTTACGGAAAAATACATCTATTGTCTTTTGGGTAACGTTTTGTTTACGTTCTTGTAAAATACGTTCATAACACCCAACACTGTTTTTAATTGTTTGACACACGGTCAAGACACGGTCATCATTATTGTCTATACTCTGCAATATGTCCAAACCTGAATAAATTTTTGAAAGTGCATTTTGTATTTCCCCTGAAGATAAAACTTTCTCTTCTACTTGTTCTTCCTCATCGTAGATAGGATTATTCTGTAACTCGATCAGATCTTCATTGCTAATAGGATCGTCGTGCGTTGCTACAAGTTCTACGAGATCTTCTACCGTGACATCTTCAAGTTCAGACCCCTCAATCATTGCAGCAATGTCTTCAAGCACTTGTCTCTGCATCTGGACAATTCTTCTAGGTGCTTCCACTACATCTGGCCAAAGATTACGCCACACCCCATTCATACAACTCATTTTAACTTCCTTCCAAGCCTCTTCTATGTTGTGAATAGACTTCATAATGTTGTATGACTTCCACCACTCTCGCATAGACTGTCTTCCTTCCCCGTCAGTTTCATGAATTAGTTGGCTAAAAGTGCGGCGATGGTAATAAGCTTTGAAGTTTGCTATTGCTCCCTGGTCCATAGGTTGTAATATTGACGTAGTGTTTGGTGGAAGGAACTTTACGTACACTTTTAAGTCTCTGGGCGTATCAAGTGAGGTTGGATGTCCTGGGGCATTGTCTAAGAGTGATATAACTTTAGGTTCAAGCCCATTTCTGTCACAGTATGATTTGACTGATGGGCAAAAACTATTAGAATACCATTCTTGAAAAATTTCCCGTGTAAACCCACGCCTTTCTGTTTGATCGCCACACAACTGGTAGACTTGTCTTGTCTGTGCCTCGCATTGCACGGGGTGTTTCTGAATGGTACACTAGTAAAGGTTTCAGTTTGAAATCACCAGTGGCATTACCACCCAGCAGAAGTGTTAGTCGATCTTTCGCAGCTTTGAAACCACTGGCTTGACGTTCTTCCTTAGAAATGAATGTTCGAGATGGCATTTTTTTCCAGTAAAGTGCGGTCTCATCAACATTGAAGATGAGACAAGCAGGAATTTTCTCTCGTCTAACGAAGTCTTGAAACTTGTCTGGAAACTCAGCTGCAGCTTGAATGTCCGCGCTGGCCGCCTCGCCTGTTATGTGGATATTGTGAAGATTAGAACGCTGCTTGAACCGATGGAACCAGCCTCTGCTGGCAGCAAAAGTCGGAGTGGCACTCCCTTCTCCTTCTTTTGTTTTCAGCATCTCATACAAAGATTTTGCTTTTGTGCATATGAGATCTTGACTTAGTGGTGTGTTCTTCTTATTCAAATCTTCGATCCAGACTGACAGTAATTTCTCCATTCTTTCTAAGATAGATGATCTCGAACGAGAAAGTTTTGTTGCACTTATAGGTGTTGAACCTTCGCTGGAGATTTTAATTTTTTCCCGATTTTTATAAATCGTTCTCACAGTCGATTCTGAGAGTCCAAAATCTCTCCCAACAATTGTTGCTTTGCCTCCATTTTCCATTCTTCTTAACACTTTCATCTTCAATTCCAAAGTGACGCTTTTACGCTCTTTTTTCTTTACAGGCGGCATTTTTAACGTAGGGTTAAATTATGTATGTATGTATCTCCAATAAATATTAAAACAAAACTGCCAGCCGACCGAACTAACATTACGGAACAAATGAACACACGAAACGAACGAGGAAATCCCCATAGAACAAAGTCGAAGGACAGGGAATTCCCAATTCTTCAAAGAGAATATTCAGAGAAAGCGGGGATCCCCCCGCGACCATAGAGAAGTTAATGACTACATGAGCGCGAAATTTGAAATTCGCGTTATAGTGAAACCGCGCGTAACGGGGTCGCGCTAAGCGGGGTATTACTGTATATATATATATATATAATATATATATATATATATATATATATATATATATATATATATAATATATATATATATATATATATATATATATATATAATATATATATATATATATATATAATATATATATATATATATATATATATATATATATATATATATATATATATATATATATATATATATATATATAATATATATATATATATATATATATATATATATATATATATATATATATATATATATATATATATATATATATATATATATATATATATATATATATATATATATATATATATATATATATATATATATATATATATATATATATATATATAATATATATATATATATATATATATTATATATATATATATATATATATATATATATATATATATATATATATATATATATATATATATATATATATATATATATATATAATATATATATATATATATATATATATATATATATATATATATATATATATATATATATATATATATATATATATATATATATATATATATATATATATATTATATATATATATATATATATATATATATATATATATATATATATATATATATATATATATATATATATATATTATATATATATTTATATATATATATATATATATATATATATATATATATATATATATATATATATATATTATCCCCCCATCAGACCAAGCTGCGCATACGAAGTACTTTGAACTATTAGACAAGGAGGCATTTAATTTGAATAAACTTAATTGGTATTCATTTTCAAAATTTCCCAAAATGGAGTTTTCATGGACCTGGCGTACTTTCTGCTGGGAAACCCTTGAGTTCCTACTGGAAAACACCCATTCACATTTGTTTTCAATCGCTACAGGCTGTACTCAGTAGAAAAGATGCTGCAGTTCATTCCAAAGGTATAGAGTTTTCCATATGAAAGAGTTCTTGAAAAGAGTGGTATTTGGAGTCTTGGTTAAACTAGTAACTTCCTTTTATTTGTGCATATTAACATGTGTTCGAGCACTTAAGATATATGATAGGTAATATCATCAGCATATGTTTAGATTAGATTTTTGATCTTTTCAAGCAGATCATTAATGTCAAGAAGAGGAGAGAGGCAATATAGAGTCCTGGGATACTCTGGCTGTCTTTCAGACACGCAGCTTAGCCAACAATCCACTATATCAAACACGGTCGAACGCCTTACACATACCAACCGCAACCACTCGAAACTACATATTATTCAGCCTTTGACTCCATCGCAATTATAAATACATTTAAAAATTTTCGCGTAGATTTAAGATATATCGAACTCGTCGAAAACATGTATAAAGAAACAAGCAGTACAGGGTAATACGTTCAGAAATAGAAGTATTAAAATTTAAAGAGGAATAAGACAAGGAGACTCTATACCATCTAATTTTTTTACGTTAGCAATGAAAGATATATTCAAAAAACTAAACTGGGAGAACTGTGGGATACACAAATAATAAGACTAAAACAAAGATCAGAAAAAATAAGACTGAGTATAAATATGAACAAAACAAAAATAATGCAGAAGTCCTCGTAACACTTCTGAATGGAACGAGAATAGAAGTAAGGCAATACCTCGGATGAAACGTAAGAATTTGCAGAAAAATGCAAACGGTAGGAGGATAAGAGTCGCTTGGATATCTTTTAGGAGATTAAAGCATATATTACAACGCAAATAAAAAATTAAGACATGCTTGAAAATAAATATATTAAATTAATGTGTTATTCCAGTCCTATTGTGTGAGCCTGAAACATAAGTAGTCACAAAGAAAACAGTGCGTAAGATGCAAACTCCCCAATGCCACATAGAGAGCCGTCTTAAATATAATGCTAAAGGACAAAAAATATATTGAATTGATTATAGAATGGACCAAAATGGAAGATATTAAAAACACATTACTAAAGGCTGGATGGATATG
Organism: Pachyrhynchus sulphureomaculatus; assembly: GCA_019049505.1. NCBI lineage: Eukaryota > Metazoa > Arthropoda > Insecta > Coleoptera > Curculionidae > Pachyrhynchus > Pachyrhynchus sulphureomaculatus. Next base: position 168,034,458 of record CM032456.1, on the reverse strand, counting down.
CGCAGGCTATATAGCAGGAATGGAAAATAAAAGGACAGAATAAAAATCATGGGACTAGAAGAAAGTCCAAGACGGCCAATATTAAAATGGTATATAATGATGTTAGAAAAATGCCTTGAAGGAGATGGGCGAAATTGGCACAAGACAGAAACGGAGGTATATGGAGGAAGCGCATGTCTACTTACGGACGATACACGTTTGATAGAGAAAGAGACTTCCTATTTAGTCGTCAACAGTTAGATGTTATAAACAGTTAGTATTCTGTAATTGAAGTGGGAAACGATTCGACAGAAAAAATGTAATTTAATAATTTTGACAAAAAGTGATAATTTCATTTTTTATGTCGAAGATGGATTTTTCCCCAATTTCCCGATTTTGCGACAGGAACCAAATTAGAGATTCGTGATATCTATCCTTATTCTTAATAATAAGAAGAGGACTAATGATTCTTCGGGGTGGTGGCACTGCGACACCGTTCGACTCTCCGGTCCATGAAATTGTTAGCTACTGAAGTTAGTTCACCGCCACTATTTAATTAAACCATTTTAATATTGGTTCCCTTAAGGATTTGTATTGTTTCAATAATAGGTGCAGAAGTACTAGGTACGAATATTTATGGTAGTTTTTAGTATTTATAAAACATGTATTTGCCTTTATTCCTCTTCCTGATTATGTTAGTTGAATATAAATATATATTGCTGCAACATTATCATATTTATTTATATATTTTTTTATATTTAAAAATCCAATAAGAATGGGAGATTCGCTTCATTTTTTGTGCACCAACAAAGTACCTACAACCTTTATGTTCAACCATAAAACTGTTGCTTTTTGAAAACTGTTTAAATCGAGACTCGTTAACCACATTTATCAAAACATGGTAATGCACTTATGGACGTTCATCATCATCATCATCATTAGCTCATTCCATCCATAGTCGGATGTAAGCCCCTCAGGTTGTCTCCAATAAACTTTGTTGTTTGCTTTTTTGCATCCAATGGTGTCCTGCTAATCTTTTTTATGTCGTCAGTCCATCTTGTCTGTGGTCTACCTCGGCATCTTTTGTGTTCTCTAGGCCTCCATTTGACTATACTATATATTTAAGTTATTTTTTGATATTTCTATTTTTTGTCCTAAATATATGAATGTTTGTACTTTTCCTATTCTTTCACCTTCTATTAATAGTCCTTGACTGTTATCTTAACTTTCGTCGTACAAACATTTGGTTTTGATGAAGTTTATTTTTAGGCCTATTTCTCGAGACTTGTTATTTAATTCCATCAGCATTTCTTGTAATTCTTCTTTTGTATTGGCGATCAGAGTAACATCTTCTGCGGGCCTTAGTATTCGTTCATCGTCCATTAGTATTCCTTTATGTTCCCACTTTAACGATTTGAACATGTCTTCTAAAGTCAACGTGAACAGCTTTAGGGATATCGAGTCGCCTTATCTAATTCCTCTTTTAATTTTGATTTTATTTGTTTTTTCTTTAAGTATTATTTGTGGAGTGGCATTTTTGTATATGTACTCAAGAAGAGTTGTGATCTTTCAACGACTCTGCTGTTACTTAAGGCCTTAAGGACTGCCCATATCTCTACCGAATCAAATGTTTTTTCGTAGTCAACCATTGCTATCCACAAGGTAACCTTTTCCACTAGTAATCTAATCGTTTAAAGATGGTCCAAAGTCCTATATCCCCGTCTAAATCCCGTTTGTTCACGTGGTTGATAACTACCTAATTTATTCGTTAATTTGTATGTTATATTTCTACTGAGTATTTTGTATAGTACCGATAACAGGCTGGTGGGTCTGTAATTCTCCAATTTAAATTTGTTCCCCTTTTTTAAAAATAAGCACAATCAAAGCGTTTACCCAAAGTGTTATTTTACTTTCTATAAGGCACTTGTTAAATAGAGCTTGATAAGCCCGACGCCCCTCCATACCTTATCATTTCTGTAATTATTTCATCGTCCCCTGGTTCTTTGTTGTGCATATGTTATAGGGCGTTCATTATTTCATCCGTCGTTACATCGGGAATTTCTTCAGATCCCTCATTTCTTACTATAACTCTATTTCCTTCTTCTTTCCCGGGCGGTGGCGATATTTTCGGGCGTTACTTGGCCCCAATTTTATGGTATGGTATGGTAAGCCAATAGTTTCTTGCTATAATAAATGACTAAATGATTCTCTGTCGAATAACACATGACCTAAATTGTATTATTAAAAATTAAATGTAAATAAAAAGCGTACCTTGCTGCTTATTGGTCCTTTGTAGTGATGACTGAAATCAGGAACGAAACTGCAATTAGTGATGTCAAAAACTTTGTTGATTGTTATGTACCGTGCATAAAAAATTTCTTACTGAAGTTGACCATTCTTAGTAAGTCGGTAAAATTATAGACAACATTTATATTTTCTATTAAGTTCATATGAAACAATTTGAACTCAAATCCATTTCATTTTTGACGATCCATTTGCCCATTTCGTTTTAGATTGTACTTATATTATTAGGTACCTATATCTCCTACGGAAGGGCATATTTTGTTATGGGATTCCAGTTAGGTCTATAATGATTCATTTATAGATATAAGAAGTACAGATAAAGTAAAGCATGCAGTAGAGTCGTAAAAGGGAACCTATCTTAGAAGTCGTTAAATGACTGGAAATTTTTAAATAAAATCATAGTAGTTAAGTAGATTTTACCATGGGTATAGTATAGAACTATTAGATTGGGCAATTATGCCGATATGACTCAATGTATTGATTAGCCAAAATTTTAGGAATAAATAAAAATATAGTCGAGGAATTTCCCGAGGACAAAGAAAAAATGAAACAATACCAATTCAAGGTGATAGACCATAAATATCATCTGAATTATAGGGAAGGTAAGAAGCGTAAATAATAAAAGCAATCTTGTATTTAAAATGAATAATTATATCTCATAACAGAAAAATATGCCCTTTCCTTTATTAATATTACGCAACTGAAATCAATAAAATCGATTCATCGTTTGCCTCTAAGTAGTAACAAACAAACGTCACCCTTACATGCATGCGTACAGGGTGATGCAAATAAAAGTAGAGATTTTTTAATATATATATATATATATATATATATATATATATATATATATATATATATATATATTATATTTTACATGTTCTTGGAATTAGATCATTAAAACTGTTTTTGGTTCTGTTATATATTTATTAACGTTTCACTTTCACTTCAACATTCCATTTTTTTATAGATACGTTGATGATTGCTTGACCGCTATACCCAAAAACCAAATTAATTATATCATACAAAAATTCAACGGATACCACAAAAACATTCAATTCACATTCGAAACAGAAGACAACAATAAGATAAATTTCTTAGATGTAACTTTACACCACAATAATGAAAATATAAAAACTGAATGGTACACTAAAAATACATGGTCTTCTAGATACCTTAATTATGAATCACACCACCCGAATTCACAAAAAAAATCTGTAATCATAGGTCTAGCAGATAGAGCAATCAAGCTTTCTGACACAGAATACAGAGAGAGTGCAATAACCAAAGCTAAAGAAGCATTAACACTTAACAAATATCCGATGTACCTTATAAAGAAAATCTTCAAACAACGAATACATAACTTTTACAATACCCCAATAAGAAAAAAACCAACCAACAACAACCATAAAACATACATTGCACTACCGTTTATAAATGGCCTATCCCAACCACTCAAAAAACTTTTTGAAAACTACAAAATCCGGTTATGTCATAAATCATATAATCTGCTCTCATCCAATTTTTCCAGGTTTAAAATCAAAACCCCAAATAATAAAAAAAGTAACATAGTCTACGAAATCAAATGTAGTAACTGTGAAGGAATATACATCGGGCAAACAAGCCAATATCTAGAAAATAGAATCAAAGGCCATAAATACGACAAAAAAAATAGTACAGCCCTCACGAATCACGAAATAAATAAAAGCCATACCTTTGATTTCAAAAACATAAAAATTATCAACACCGAAATAAATACAAAAAAAAGAGAAATTCTCGAATCCGTTCATATTCGGTTGACACCCACTGCAATAAACGAAAAAAACAGATGTGAATAACCTAAACCGTATCTACCTACCAGTCATATAAAGTCCCTCAAGTTAAGTGGTTTGTTTGTAGAAAGAAAAAATGTGATATTAATAGTGTTTTAAACTCAACACCCAACAAAATGAACTACTTTCTAAGGTAAGGCCCTCATTAATGTATACAGTTAATTTTATTAAATTAAAAACAACGAGAAAACACAAATATTTAATCCCGAAATATACAACAAACGGATTAAAACTAGCTATATTTAATTCTTCTAATGTAATCTTTTAGAGCAAATTTTGAAGAAGACCTCTTCCGAAGGTCGAAACGTTAATAAATATATAACAGAACCAAAAACAGTTTTAATGATCTAATTCCAAGAACACGTAAAATATAAAAAATATATATATACGAAGATCAAAGAACCATACACTCAACAAAAAAAAAAAAAAAAAAAAAAAAAAAAAAAAAAATATATATATATATATATATGTTTTATCTTTGAAGGGGTATATAAAAATACAAAACTTAAAACACACATTTCAACACATGTTTATGGATTTTTTTTAATATCCCACATTAAATTTACTTCTAGATATATAGATTCTACCAGGTGTACAAGTATGAAATGCGGATTTTTTTTCTAAAAAAAACATGTTAAATTCGGAAGAATGATAAAAAGTGCTTTATTCAAAGTATGCTCCATCGCTTTTCTCATCTTTCGGGTAATTTGTGAATACCACGCTAGTAAAAATGTTCCCCTTTTGCTGCGAACCATTCATCGAGCCATTTTTTCACATCTTCGTACTAACCAAAGCGCTGCTCAGCAAGTGCGTGACCCTTCGATGCAAACAAGTGGTAATCGGCAGGAGCTAAGTCTGGTGAGTAAGCCGCATGGGATAGAACTTCCCAGCTGAGTGCTTCCAACGTGTCGCTAACTGGTTTTGCCGTATGTGATGGAGCATTTTTCAAGCAGCGAACGGTTCAAATCGGTCAATTGTTGTTGGTAACGTTTAGTATTAACCGTTTCCCCAGGTTTTAACAGCTCATAATAGACCACGTCCCTCTGGTCCCACCAAACACAGAGCATCGTCTTTCTGCCAAAGCGATTCGGTCTTGCGGTCGATGTGGATGGTGCTCCTGGGTCTACCCATGATTTTTTTTGCGCTTGGGATTCTCAAAATAAATCCCCTGTAACTATACGATGCAAAAACGACTTCCTTTTGTACCGAGCGAGCAAAATATCACACGTGTTTTTGCGCTTTTTCCATTTGCCTGTCGTTCAATTCATGTGGTACCCATCTACCGGCTTCTGAATCTTTCCCATCTCTCGTAGCCGATTGGAAATAGCTTGTTGACTAACGCCCAATTGCTCGGCGAGGTGTTTTTGTATTTGCGAATCATCTTCATCCAATAATGCTTGCAATTCCACATCTTCGTATTTTTTTGGCGATTTTCCACGTTCTCTGTCTGCAACATTGAAGTCACCACTTTTGAAACGCCGAAACCATCGTTCACACGTATCTTGCGATGGAGCATGTTCACCATAAGCTTCTCGAAGTAATCGGTATGATTCAACAACAGTTTTCTTCAAATGAAAACAAAAAATTAATGCTGTCCGCGAATGCTCTTTGTTTGGTATAAATTTCGACATATTGAACACAACACAACACTATGCACACACTTTTCCAATTTATTACTCGTGCGGGTCTGACACTTGTTGATGACACAACAAAATGGTGCAGTGTCAAATCTTTATAGCACAAACTGCATTGGTGCACCATCTGTTGTTTGAAATCCGCATTTCATACTTATATACCTGGTACTATAAACACATTTTATTTAACAAAATTGTTAGAAACTTTAAATACGGAAGTGTCTAAATGATAGACCTATCTCAGTAGCTAGATGCAGCCAGCGTACTATCGAGCATTATGCTGTAATATTGCGGTAATACTGAAGCCTTATATTCTCGTAAGACACTAGGGAACACAAGTCATCTGCGGCAACAACACTTTTTTGTATTCATATTTAGTTTTCTTAGTATTGCAGCTACCGTCTGAAATCCTATGTACAGGGTGATCATTTTAGATTTTTAGATGCCTGGCCCCGATTTATGGAAAATTGTTGGATATTTAGTTTTTTTAAATGTATAATTGTATTGTACATTTCAAAGAGTATACAAACGTATTTGACATTTGGTAGTGAAAACGATGCTGAGCGCCGTGATGTCATCGACATACCTGCTGTCAGATTAAAATATGATAGCCGCCTACTAGATAAATATTTTGAAAACCGACAAACGTGGCATACGACCCATGGCAACTGCGATGACCAAAAAACAATAATTTAAAGGGTTTTTACTGCATAACTTTTTTGCAAAACAAGTTTTAAACAAATGTTTAAGGAAAAAATGTCGAAAAAAAAATTAAGGCTTTCCAATGCCGTTTTACAAAAGTTGTTTGGCGCCGCGGCGCCCAGCGTCGTTTTCACTACCAAATGTCAAATACATCAGTATACTCCTTAACATGCACTATGCCATTCTACATTTAGAATAACCAATCAAGTGCAAGTTGAACTTGCGCAATTAGTATTCCGTACGTTGATTGCTTCTGAAATAAAATTTTTGTTACGGAGGTATAAAATCATCAGTGACTTCACAAAACAGACCCCAAATGAGTTTTCAACAAAGTTTGTTTCCGATCTTTCCTGAAAACTGGTGACTTTGAAATTTTTTTTTATATACCAGATAAATTATTAAAGATGATAATTTTCGTTTAATTTACACCTCGTGCAGAATATTCCAGAATTTTTTCAAAATTTTTGGATCAGTACTTTTCGAGATAGAGAGGGGGGCAGCGATATTTCGCAATAATACAAAGAAAAGTGTGCGCATGTAAGACATTATATATATTTTTGGAACTCATGTTTTTACAAGCTTTCATTTGACACCCCACTCGATGACCTAGTAAATTTTTTTTTTTCACTTCCGATTTCACGCTCCAAACCTAACCCCTTAAGTCAAAATTTAACTTACAACACTACACGGCTCTGATGAGGCCATTAATTTCTATATTAATACCAAATATCAACTTTCTACGTCA
>CM032456.1:167962265-168022265 GCA_019049505.1 Pachyrhynchus sulphureomaculatus | reverse complement strand
TGTTTTCTGAAAAAAACGTCACGGTACATGTATTTTTTTATGATTTTTTTGAATTCAGCATAAAAAAATACTTAAGAAAATAAGTGTCTTACTTAAAAGGCAGAGAATTATTTTTTTTTTGTATACGTGTGTAGTCGATCATTCTAATCAACTAGATCTTCCAATTACTGAATCAAATACTGGAGTTATAAATTCAGGGGGAAATAGTCGCTCTAATATGCTACCCTAGAACCATTCCCTTGATATTAGCTAACAAAAAATACCCCACAATAATACAAACGTTTCACTCATAACTCGACAAATAAGATTTCACCCTTTCTCTGCAAAGGACGCTCGTTTATTACGAGGAATCACAACTCATGCTTCTTTTCTGTTCGTTTTTGTCTTACTTATGGTGGTGGAACAGGGTGTATTTTAAACTGGAACATTATTTTAATTTTAACGTAACTAGCACTCATTAAAATGCCTTCACTAAATATACGTTATATAAAAGTTTGGAAATAAAAAAAGCCATCAGTAAACTAAACTAAGCTAAATTTTTCCTTGTGCGGCCCCCACTTTTTAGGCACATGCAGGTTCGTCCGCCCGCATTAATTATTACCCAAATGTTAAGAACCTCTTTACCTGAATATGTATAGTTTCGTCCGGGAATATACATTTTCGTCCGATTTACCTGGTTTAAAATATACCTAAATAATAAAATACGAGTACATACAAAAAGTTTATTAGAACAAATATAATTGCATATAATTAATATTCTTAAAAACTAACCTAAACTAACTTTCCATGTCCATTATTTATTCAATCATTCGATAAATTGAAGTGAAATGAAACAAACCTCAAGGAATAATGAATTATGGTTAAATCACCTCTATAAGCCTAAATAATTCATAATTATTTTTATTGCATGGGTTTTTTACGGTCAAGATCATCCGTCGTTTACCTGCGTTACCCTCGGACGAAAGTGAATATTTGAAATTTAAGAGGCCTGACGAAAATGAATGTCTTAATTTATGCAAAAAGGGATTAGGGACGAAACTGTAGTTTCTGCACTTTTTAACGTACAACTTAACTTTCTCCGATATAAATGGCTCTTCCAATAATTTACTTAAGTACCCGGTAAAACTACCTGCTCCTATATAACAAAGGGCTTACAAAGTAATTTAAAATAAAGAAATTTTATTTAGGTCCCCTTACAATACTCCAAGGATTTTAGAGATATACAGGTCATAAATAAGCAAAGATTATTTATCAATCTTATCGTAAGCTTTTCAAGAAGATATACTGAAATTCTACAGCTCCGAAATTAAAATGTTAGAAACTTGCCAAAGGTGATATTTCTTTTTTTGTTCAACTTTCACGTATGCTTTGTTTCATGAAGTGACAAACAAAATGGTACAATTTGTTAAAAATAATAATCTAAAAGACCATTATTGTTCTCAAAATGTAACGATCGAAATCCATATGTAGCGTAAATATATGGACCATATCGGATAAAAAGTCAAATCAATTTATTTAGCTTACCACATGTTACAAGATCAGACCACGAATTGAATTTTAATAATGGAATTCTTTTTAAAACCACAAAGCTGTAGATTCAATACGCAAACACATGCCCAGGATTTCCTATCCATAATCTGATAGTCCAATGATTTTTGGAAGTATTATCTACGTATAAAGCGCAAAAAGAAACTTAGTCATCCCTCTCAGTGGGGAATTTATATTTTTATAGTATTTTTGTCACTCATTTGTTTGATTTTGTATATAGTGCGCTTTGGTGGTCGAAAATGAAAGTAAAAAATGCAGTCGAGAACAAGAAAAGGTTATATTCACCGTTAGGTTTGTTTCAATGTAGATATTATAAGCAATAGTTAATGAATTACAAAACAGAACAAAATTTTTATTTCAAGACGAAACAATTTCTGATCCTAACTAGGGAAACAATAAGGTTTAATGCTTCAGTCCTTGAATTTAGTTTCAGATATTTTTGATTTTAAAATAATAGAAAAAATTGTAAGTCTAACAGAGATAGCAAATTTGATCATTTTAATTCTTTTATCGGGCAAGTCCATACAACAGTATGAAAATATCGGCAATTCAAAAAATAGTGTGATGCAAATAAACCTACGATGTTTTGTTGGCATATTTTGCAGAAAAATCCAAGAAAATTGAATCTTCCGCAATATGGTATATTCCATGGTCATATCAACACCTGATTTTAAGGAAAAGTTTACCCATTTGGTCCTATTGTTGAAAAAAAAAAGGCATTGGGACGCTATGTTTAGAAGTTCTACAGTTTAACACGATAGGAAATTAACCGGTTTATAATAGAATCAGAAAATAATAAATATATATATATATATATATATATATATATATATATATATATATATATATATATATATATATATATATATATATATATACAAGCCAACATTTTTCAAACCCTGAGACCAGACTATACTTTTTCGAAGGTTTTTGGTGCACTGAATCAAAATCCAACCTCAGAATTGCTCCATCACATCAGGTTTATGAGATATCCTAACCTAAAAATGCAAAATTTTTCAGATATTTTATTTCTTCTCGGAGAAATCGTCCGTTGAAATTAATTAGTTTAGCGTTTTCGTTACAACCATACCAAAAAAAAGTTGATCCAACAGGCGACAGTAGTGTAATTATGATTTTTGGGACGCTGAATCCGAATTCGTTGTCGGTTTGTCCCTAAGCTTAAGAAATTCAAAATAGCGGATCCGTTATGACGGATCGGAATTCTGAAGAGTCTAAATTACTATCGAGAAAAATTTTTCGAACAAAAGTTGTGTATTTTTGCTAGAGAAACATGATGCCGTCATAAAAAAAATATGGGTTCCCATTTAAAAAATCAAAGTTGACCTTAAAATGACTTTCACAATGACCTTTCAAGGTCATCACAATTATATCATTTTATTGCCTCTTCAAAACCCTTCAACTATTGTCTGAAACTTTTTTTACTAAAAGTCAACATAAGAAAATTAAGAAGCCTGGTACGTTAAAGGGGACACCATGTATGATAACAAATAAACAATGTTGCTACTAGAAATATGATTTCTTCGGGAAGAAATAAGATATCTCAAAAATTCAAAATGCATTTTAATGAGGAAGAGTAGTACTTTCATATGCCGCAACGAGTTTTGTGAAGAAAAATTAATTCACGGTATAATATAATCCCGAATATAGCGAAAAACCGTGTTTTGTTGCATTTTTAGGTTAGGATATCTCGAAAACCCAATGCGACGGAGAAATTCTGAGGTCAGATTCGGATTGAGCGCACCAAAAACCTTTGGGAAAGTATACTCTAGTCTCAGGATCTGAAGTTCCGTCCAATTCCGTCGGCCTGTGTAATTAACATAAAATTTTAAATTATTGTTTTATTTAATGCATTTTGTCAAATTCCAAGTTCAATGTTTTAGATTGTTTTAATTACGTATATTTGGGTGCTTGTCGCTGTTAAGAAAGAGTTTTTATATTTGCCCATTTTGCATTAATTTCCTCTTTACCATAATCATAATTGTTATGTCAAAAAATGACGGTATAAAGTGTTGACTGATTTTAGAACTTATTCAGCCTTATTTTACTTCCCTTGAAGTTCCATATCCGATACAGACGTAAGCAGCCCTCTCGCCTGTGCCTGTGGTTATTTTACTAAAAAGACGAATTATTATATTTTTAGTGTTCCCTTACGGAACACTTATAAGATCACTTCCGTGTCTGTGCGTCTGTCACACCGTCCGAAACTATTTGACACAGAAAGCACACTATCAAGATACTCTAAAAATAGTGTGTGCTTGTTTCTCTAAAAAGGTTTAACTTGGCCTAATTCGTAACTCAGGGATTTAAATTGACAAGAATACCAGTCAATCAACTAACGTTATGATGTTGTACGGTACCAGACCAGAATATTCCTTTTTGTTGATTGAGATCACTCGGTGTCTGACCATCTGTCTGTCCGTCTGTCATACCCGATTTTCTCCAAAACTATCTGACATAGAAAGTTCAAATTTGGCACTAATATAGGAACTGATGGTCCCATCAGAGCCGTGTAGTTTTAAAAGTTAAATTTTCATTTAAGGGGTTAGTTTTGGTGAATGAAATCGGAAGTGAAAAAAAATTACCAGGCCATCGAGTGGGGTGTCAAATGAAAGCTTGTAAAAACAAATATATATGGTGTAATACTTGCGCACACCTTCAAAAATTGACAAAAATCTTAGCTGCCCCTCGTCCCCTTATCTCGAAAAGTACTGATCAAAAAATTTTGAAAAAATTCTGAAATATTCTCCACGAAAATTATCACCTTTGATAATTTATCTGGTATATAAAAAAACAAAAATTTCAAGGTCATACATTTTCAACAAAGATCGGAGACAAACTTTGCTGAAAAAACTTATTTAGGGTAACAAAATTTTTTCACCGGACAGAACACTAATTGCGCAAGTCCGTCTTGCACTTGGCCGATTTTTTAAAATTTTGTAATGGATAACTTTTTACTGCTATAGAAGGAGAGGAAAAAAATGATATTTTTGCTCAGGGACCTGAAAAAGTGTCTGTTCTGACAGTATTTTTTTTTTATTTTATTGTTTTTTCTAATTTCAGATATGAGATTTCTTTTAAGTATTAGACCGCAGTATAAACGTCAACTAGATTTCTTCGAAAAGATAGTAAGATGTATTACGCATTTAATTTACCTTATGAGTGAAACTGCTAAAACTAAAGAAAACATAGAATTAATGAAGGATCTACTTAGGGATTTCATAAAAAAGAATATTAAATGTGTGGTTGCCGGAGATAGTATTTTACATTTATGTGTCTCAAGACTTAACACAATAAGATCAAGTTACTTTATGGATGAAGAACCTATTGTAAGTATTCAATTTAATTTTATACTTTATTTATTAATATCCTGTTCTCGTGGCTTCGCGCACAGTAATAAGTATTTTACATATTACTGTCCATGGAAATTTATCGTACAGTCCTTGAAATAAGAACGGGACCACTCGTATTCTTAAAAAAAGGTGTTTCGAGAAAATTTTTTGCCATCAATGTGCTCTTTGGTTGACCCGTTGCCTTCTGCATCAATAATCGCCTGGCATCTTCAAGGCTGCATACTCTACAAATTTTTCGAATCTCGCGAGACAACTGAGTCAAAGGCCTCAGAATCTTTCCTATGAGCTTTCTTTTTACAAGGGACCAAACGTTTTTAATAGGGTTGATGTCCGGCGATTGTGAGGCCCACTGTAATATCTTATCATCGGTCCAAGCGAGTCGCTTCGCGACGTGATTTTCGTCCAGCAAAAGTTTCTTCAACGTGCTTGGGAATTTGACATCATAAACATGAAGATGTTGTCGGATGGTCTCATGGGACACATTCAAACACGTTTTTCTTAATTTTGTCGCCCCTTGAGGCAGCATCAATTTCGGGTCCCGTGAAAACAAAGACACGACCAAGCCATGTTTTAGCAAATCGTCGACATTTTTCATCTCGTTACAACATTTACCCACTTCTTCACAAACGATACCAACTTTTTAATATATTTATCCGCGGAATGTGTCATTTTAGGCCCCTTTGGATGGGAACAAAGAAAGACTACCTCGAACCAACGCGCAAACACGTGACTCATTTTGGATTCTACGTAATCTCCACTCCACTAAAATGCGCCGTACGAAAGGTTCCTTCTACCAATTTTTTGTTGAATCGCATCTACCACGCGGACACGTTCTTACTTGACAGACTATATATCTTCACTTACATAACTATTAGGACTTACTTGTTACATGAAAGCCAAATGAATTTTTTGAAAAACCTCAAATTATTATTTTGTCGTTTGGAATAAGGGCTGCCGGATAGTAAAAGTTTTAAATTAATATGATGATTTTACAGCAACATGGTATATTTATGCAAAACTTGTATATAGACTTATAAAATCAGAAGACCTCAACCTCAAAAGGCTAAGGGTGAAAATCTTACAATTTCCTTTTAATATTCATTATCAAACTTTAAGAGCTATCGAATATGTTCTTGTTAGCGCTTGTTACTCTTTCTTTAAGAAACACTAATCGTAAAATTTATGACATTTTCAGTCAATAATCAACCGACAACTCAAAGACTAGTAAAAAAAATTGAAAAAATATAGGTCAGGTAGACCGAGAAGTAAAGACATAAAGTCGTTACAGAAGACTAACCTCAAAATGGACTAGGAGTCAAAATGTTAAAATTTCCTTTGATATCTCTCAACAAAGGTTAAGTACGAACGAATATGTATTATCTTGTTGGCGCTTGTTACTCTTTTTCTGAAATTTATAACTAACATATTAATAATTTTCTATCATTAAAATTTACTTTATATTTCTAAAGGCACTATTATATTATTATAGGTTTGGGGAAGGGCAAAAAGGAAATGACATCTATGAATAAATTAAAAAAAAGACTTTATTAAAACCATATATGCAATTAAAAATTTACATTACAACATATTTTCAACATTTATAGCACACTGTTAAAACTACCAAGCTCAAATTTCCCATAATTCTTTGCCTAAACTTACAAGTTCATTGCCCAATTTTTTCACATGTTCGCAACACATCATCATTTCAATATCCCTGATGTTTTTTGGCCGGGACGTACTAGACGGATTTATATTTTCCTGCTCTATCTCTTTCACACGTTCCATGATTTTATGTAATTGTTTTTCTGTGTTTTTGTAGTGCTTAAAAAGATTTCTAAATTTTATTTTATTTTTAATCTGTTGTTTCTCTGCTTCTTCTGCCAATAGTTTTAAATTGCACATGTAGTCTGGAATTTGTCGTCGTAAATCAAATGTAGACGGATGGTTTTTGTAGTCCATATTAATCGAGTTTTCGGATGGTTGAATGGCATGTTGAGTATAGTCCATGTTAATCAAAAGGTCTCGTTGTGGTGACAAATTGTTAGTATAATTCATGTTACCTAAATTATTTGGTTGCGTAGGATAATGTTGGTTGTAGTGCAGGTTTACTTCCGCATCTAATTGGTTGTAATAATCCGTATTTGCTGCAGATATTGGTTGTACCGTGGAACTTCCATGGAAATTGTCATCAGTCGATTGATAAGCTGGATAGCTTGAAGAAAGCGTAAAAATATTATTATTTGCCATTCTGTTTAATAAATACACGTCACTGACACTAGGATTTGCACAACTGATTTGTTAGTTTTGTTGACACTGTAAGCGACGACCTGACTGATTACTACTGGTTTGAGTAGGGTCGTAGGTGGTTTTGTATACAACCTTTAATTAAAATATGGTATCTTAATACCTACAAACTCATAAAAACCCATATTAGAAATTCTTTAATCCTATGGATTAATTTTATTGATTTAAATATTTTGCTCAGGGAAATATAAAAATGTAATAAATACCTTCGTATTAGTGGCTTTATTAAACCCTAAATAATGTAAAAATAATTCTTTTCTGACCCTTTCAGGTAAATTTGGTCCTTAACTAGGCAGAATTTCCAAAGAGTGATTTTTGTTGAATAATCTAACTATTGAAACAAAAATTTATATTTGAGAAGTAGCATATTTCTATTAATTGGTATTTTATGCAGAGTGGGAAAATATATGGCTTCAAAAAATTTAAAAAGTATTTATTTTTCTTTGATACATTACTATTTGCATGCCAGCATTCAAATTATTAAAAAAATAAGGGATTAAGCCACTAGGGTCCCAGGAAAAAAGACTAATTCCCGAAATTTTTTTTCAAGAATGTAATAAAAGCAGTCGAAAATTTATTCAAAGTACTTTATTAAACAAATATTTAAGTTTACGATTTTTTTTTATCTTTTTAATTCAAAATGGCCGTTTCAGAATCCAAGACGACAAGGTACCTTTTATGCGAGACCTGAAACGATTGCCCCCGTTGATTTCAACCTAGAGCAAAAAAAAAACAAAAAATTTTCATTAATATATATAAAAAACTACATACATACGGAAATTTGAAAATATGATTTTTTCGAAAAATGATGCAAATTTGAAAAAAAAATGTTTATAAAAAAGGTAGTTTATAACATGGCAAAATCCGTACGTTATCCACTAGTTTTTGACATATATTAATGAAAATTTTTTAGTTTTTTTGTTCTAGGTTGAAATCTACGGGAGCAATTGTTTCGCCCGTTTCAGGCCTCGCATAAAAGATGCCTTGTCGTCTTGGATTCTGAAGCGGCCATTTTAAATTAAAAAAAATATCCTTGTGCACTTAAATATTTGTTTAATAAGGTACTTCAAATAAATTTTCGACTGCTTTTATTATACTCTTGAAAAAAATTCCCGGAATTACCTTTTTTTCCTGGGACCTAGAGCGACCTTACCCCTTAAGTCATAAATTATATCTATCTATTACCATTGATAGAACCTATGAAGACTATGTAATAAGTAATTTATACAAATTGAAAATAAATTTTGAAATAAAATATTTGTGTATATATATATATATATATATATATATATATATATATATATATATATATATATATATATATATATACACATACATATACATATATATACATATATATACATATATATATATATATATATATATATATATATATATATATATATATATATATATATATATACATACAGTGGCGTGCAAAAGTTTCCGGCCAGTGACGTTTCGTGCTCTAATTTATTAAAGAAAAAACTAATGATTTTTAATCATTATGAGATGTGAGTATGAGATATAGGAAACAAAATAATATAGTAAAAGAATATCATTTATGTTTGTGAATATATTTATTATTATTCTTATATTTATGTGCAAAAGTTTCCGGCCACTTTGTACTACGAGAAAAATTATTAGTTCATAGGTTCTATAATAGACTTAAATTATATTTTTATGTTAATATTTTGTAGCCATACCCTTTGCAGCGATAACAGCCCCACATCGATGTGGCAGTGACTCAATTAACCGATTAATACAAGCAGGTGAAATTTTATCCCATTCTTCCTTCAATAATTTGAATAATGCGGCTTTATTTGAATATGTATGCTTTCGAACTTGACAATCTAACGTTTCCCATAAGTGTTCTATTGAGTTCAAGGCCGGTGATTGAGATGGCCAGCTTAAAACTCTCACATTTGAAGCAGAAAACCACTGTTTTAACAACTTGGATGTATGTTTGGGGTCATTATCCTGCTGAAATATCCAATTCTGCGGCAATGTTTCTTCAGCATATGATAACAAATTGTTTTCTAAAGTGTCCTTGTCAATATCAGCGTTCATATTTCCGTTGATCTCGATCAATGGACCGACTCCTTGTGCAGAGAAAATTCCCCAAACCATCACACTTCCTCCACCGTGTTTTACAGTAGGAATTTGGTACCGAACATCATTTCTCGTACCAATAGGACGTCGTACATGTTGTCTACCATCGCTTCCAAAAAAATGAAATTTAGATTCGTCTGAAAAAGCTATTTTTTTCCTATCTTTGATTGTCCAATTTAGGTGATCTTTGCAAATTGTAATCGGGCTTTCTTATTCTTTTTACTGATTAATGGTTTTTTAATACCTATACGGCCAAAAAGTCCCACATCATGTAGTCTTCGTATCACAGTACTACGCCTAACATTAGCTAGGTTTTCATCCTTTAGCTTGCGTGCAATTTCGTCAGCAGTTTTTCTTGACATCCGCAGTTGATTTGCGTTTAAAGAAACGATCTATTTTTTAAGACGTTTTTCTTGGTCTTCCTCTACGCGGACGATCTTTTTAAACCATATCCACAACGGTATTTTACAATAATATCGTTCACGGTTGATTTACCTATCGATAATAATGAAGCAATCTCACCAGAAAGACTTTCCTTCTTTTGAAAATTTTATTACTCTCTCACGAATTTGGATTTGCTTATGCCGAGCCATGTTTATGCTCCCACGACCGTTTATGAGCTAAATGTGAACATTCAACGCACTATTATTCGTAAATACGTCTTTGAACTTCCTACTGCGTCAATGTATATTATGTGACCGGAAACTCTTGCACATATAAATATAAATATATTCACAAACATAAATAATATTCTTTTACTATATTATTTTGTTTCCTATATCTCATAATGATTAAAAATCATTAGTCTTTTTTTTAAATAAATTAGAGTACGAAATGTCACTGGCCGAAAACTTTTGCACGCCACTGTATATATATATATATATATATATATATATATATATATATATATATATATATACATATATATATATATATATATATATATATATATATATATATATACATATATATATATATATACATATATATATATATATATATATATATATATATATATATATATATATATATATATATATATATATATAAACTCCTGGACAAAATTAACGCAACAATCTGAAAATTAATTTATCTTTTTCTTATGTCAATTTTAAAGTTTATCGAGTATTTGAATAGTAGGCTATGCATATTTTGTTTCGTCGTTCATTACAGAAATCAAAACAATTCGTTTAGATTTACAGTTTTAAAGAATTTTTTAGAAGATAAAAAATTTTCTGTAATAATGCGATAGATTTTCTTTAAAAGTAAGCTTATAAATTGTTCCCTTTTTCAAAGTAATACGTTTTTGTGGTAGACCGTTTTGTTTTTTGACCCCGAAGAATTAGATAAATGAATCGAACAAGGAATTTAACTGAACACGAGGTAGTGCGAGCCTCAGTTTGATTGGACGAGGGATATTGTCAGAGTTATGTTGCCAATTTGTTAGGCAAACATCGTTCCACAATAAGTCGTATGGTAAGACGCTTGAATGAAGTAGGAACTTATTCTAAAAGGCTAGGGCAAGGGCGAAAACGATGCACTAGCGACCTAGATGAACGTTTTATAAGACAATATGCTTTAAGAAACAGGACTGTCACTAGTTCTATAATAAGAAACGAACTCGAAGCTGTTCGCAATGTCACAATTTCTTCTAAAACAGTTAGAAGACGGTTAAATGAAGCTGGATTAAATAGTAGGAGACCAGCCACTGCGCCCTTGCTTACTAGAGAGAACAGAGTTGCCAGGTTACGATTTGCTCGAAACCATGAAAACTGGTCTGTGGTTGATTGGAAACAAGTTTTCTTCACAGATGAAACTAGGGTTAGTCTAAAACATCCAGATGGTCGTAAGCGAGTATCGCGAAGACCAGGAGAGAGGTTTGCTCCTTGCAATATTTCTGCAAGGATTCCATTCGGTGGTGGCTCTGTCATGTTCTGGGGTGGCATCTGCTTTGATGCTCGCACAGAGTTAGTTCCTGTCCGTACGAGATCCATGAATGCTGACTACTATCTTGAGAATATTGTAATAGAACATGCGATGCCTTTCGGTCATTTTGTGCGGCCCAATTTCCTGTTTATGCAAGACAACGCTCGACCTCACGTGGCTAGGGAGTTACTCGATTATCTTAATCAAGTTGATATACCGATTATGCAATGGCCACCAAAAAGCCCGGATCTGAATCCGATAGAACATGTATGGGATCACCTTAATAAAAATGTGAAACGTCCTATACCTGCACCTAGAAACCTGAGGGAACTTGAAAATGCAGTTATCACAGAATGGGAGCAAATTCCTCAAGATTTTATCCAAAATTTAATTAGAAGCATGCCTAGGCGTATAAACGCTGGCATCCGAAGTAGAGGAGGCAACACAGTGTCCACACTAGTGTCCCAGTTACACCATTAATTTTGCTACTGGTGTCCCAGTTTATTTTTTTCATTATTACATAATTTCAACGATTTTGTTATTAGATCTTAAGAATAATTTTAATTTGAATCTTTATAGAGAAATTTGGTAGCTAATTCACTTTTAAAGTATCCGAATAAGTTTTTTCTAACTTTTAGTGTAACCAATGTTCATAAAAAATTATTAAAATTAATTCATTATAGAGATTTGTATGATTTAATAAATTGTAGCGTTAATTTTGTCCAGGAGTGTGTAATAAATATATATATATATATATATATATATATATATATATATATATATATATATATATATATATATAGTGAAAATTCCATGGTAAAAAAAGCTACTTCGGAAAAAAGTAGTACTTTTAATACGAAAAATGTGAAAAATTTTACATATTTTCGTATATATTATATTCACGTAATACTATATTGATGTTAGTTTGATATTTGAATATTTTATTTCAAAATTTAATTTCAGTTTGTATAAATTACTTATATAGATTCATAGTCTTCATAGGTTTTATCAATGGTCTATCTTGGAGTGACAGTAACCAAGTGGAATTTAACGCTATAAAAACCCAGGCGGCAGTTTTTTCTAACAAAGTTAACATTGCTGAACCCGACATAGTCATGTCAGGACACTCCATTCCCTTAGCATCGTCACTCAATTTGTTGGACGTTAATTTGGGAGCAAATATGTCCTGGCATAAACATGTTGCAGGCATAGCAAGGAGAGCTTCTCAAAAGTTGGGAATATTATTTCGAACCAGAAAGCTTTATACACTCCACAACTGTTAATTTTTTAAAAAGCTCAAATTCGACCAACTATGAAATACTGGTCCCATGTTTTCGGGCTCCGCTCTCAAACACACTGCATTTGTTGGATTATGTTCAGAGAAGAGCTGTTCGTCTGATTGGAGATCCGGAACTGACCGGCTGCCTTGATTCGCTGGAACATCGAAGAACGGTTAGCGACTTGAGCCTGTTCTATAAGTATTTTCATGGAAAGTGTTCGAAGGATGTAGCCCGCTTAATTCCTCCCATACATCCGTATGAAATTCAGCTTGTTACACTGCGTACAACGCTTTTCAATCAGTCTTTTATATGGAGGACATCATCCCTTTGGAATAATTTGCCCAGGGCTGTGTTTCCCACCGAGTACAATTTACAGCGATTCAAGAACAACGTAAATTGATTTGTCCGCACACATGCCGCTCCTGGAGCGCTTTAGGGACTTCCCTGTAGCACGTGTGATAAACCCATAAAAAAAAACTGACTTAAGGGGTAAGTCACTCTAGGTCCCAGGATAAAAGGCTAATTCCGGGAATGTTTTTCAAGAGTAGCAGTCGAAAATTTATTTTGAGTATTTTATTAAACAAATATTTAAGTGTACAAGAATATTTTTTTTATGCCTTTAATTCAAAATGGCCGCTTCAGAATCCAAGGCGACAAGGCATCTTTTGTGCGAGGCCTGAAGCGGGCGAAACAATTGCTCCCGTAGATTTCAACCTAAAACAAAAAATTTTCTTTAATATATGTCAAAAACTAGTGGATAACGTACGGATTTTGCCATAAGTTATAAACTACCTTTTTTATAAACAATTTTTCGTGAAATTTTTGGGGTGAAAAATGAACATTTTTTTTTTCAAATATGCACCATTTTTTCGAAAAATTCATATTTTCAAATTTCCACATGTTATCTACTAGTTTTTGATATGTATTAATAAAATTTTTGTTTTTTTTTTTTTACTCTAGGTTGCAATCGTTTCAGGCCTCGCATAAAAGGTACCTTGTCGTTTTGAATTTTGAAACGACCAATTTGAATTAAAAAGATAAAAAAACATCGTACACTTAAATATTTGTTTAATAAAGTAGTTGAATAAATTTTCGACTGCTTTTATTACACTATCGAAAAAAATTCCCGGATTAGCCTTTTTTCTCCTGGGACCTAGAGTGGCTTAACCTCTTTTTTTTAATGATTTTATTGCTCGCGAGCAAATAGTAATGTATTATAGAAAAATATTTTTTCAAATTTTTTGAAGCGATATATTTTCCCACTCTGCATAAAATACCAATTAATAGAAATATACTACTTCTCAAATATAAATTTTTATTTCAATAGTAAGATTATTCAACAAAATTCACTCTTTAGAAATTTGCCTAGTTAAGGACCAAATTTACCTGTAAGGGTCATAAAAGAATTATTTGTACATTATTTGGGGTTTAATAAACGGAAGTATTTATTGCATTTTTATATTTCCCTGAGCAAAATATTTAAATCAATAAAATTTTTCAATAGGATTAAAGAATTTCCAATATGGGTTTTTATCAGTTTCTAGGTATTAAGATACCATATTTTAATTAAAGGTTGTATATAAAACCACCTACGACCCTACTCAAACCAGTAGTAATCAGCCAGGTCGTCGCTTACAGTGTCAACAAAACTAACAAATCAGTTGTATAAATCCTAGTGTCAGTGACGTGTATTTATTAAACAGAATGGCAAATAATAATATTTTTAGACTTTCTTCAAGCTGTCTAGCTTATCAATCCACTGATGACAATTTCCATGGAAGTTCCATGTTACAATCAATATCTGCAGCAAATATGGATTATTGCAACCAATTAGATGCGCAAGTAAACCTGCACTACAACCAACATTGTCCTACGCAACCAAATTATTTAGGTAACATGAATTATTATCACAATTTGTCACCACAACGAGACTTTTTGATTAACATGGACTATACTCAACATGCCATTCAACCATCCGAAAACTCGATTAATATGGGCTACAAAAACCATCCATCTACATCTGATTTACGACGAAAAATTCCAGACTACATGTGCAATTTAAAACTACTAGCAGAAGAAGCAGAGAAACAACAGATTAAAAATAAAATAAAATTTAGAAATCTTTTTACGCAGTACAAAAACACAGAAAAAGAATTACATAAAATCATGGAACGTGTGAAAGAGATAGAGTACGAAAACAAAAGCCCGTCTAGTACGTCCCGGCCAAAAAACATCAGGGATATTGAAATGATGGTATGTTGCCAACATGTGAAAAAATTGGGCAATGAACTTATAAGTCTAGGCAAAGAATTATGGGGAATTTGGACTTGGTGTTAGATGTTATGTTAGAAATGCTGAAAATATGTTGTAATGTAAATTTTTAATTGTATATATGGTTTTAATAAATTCTTTTTTATTTTACTCATATATGTTGTTTTCTTTATGTCCTCCCCCAAACCTAAAATAATATAAGAATAGGCGTCTTTAGAAATATAAGGTAAATTTTAATGCTAGAAAATTATTAATAGGCTTGTTATAAATTTCAGGAAAAAAGTAACAAGCGATAACAAATTGTTCGTACTTAACCTTTGATGAGAGATATCAGAGGAAATTTTAAGATTTTGACTTCTAGCCCATTTTGAGGGTTAGTCTTCCGTAACGACTTTATGTCTTTACTTCTTGGTCTACCTGACTTTGGTATATTTTTTTCAATATTTTTTTCACAAGTCTTTAAGTTGTCGATTCATTTTATCGATTACTGACTGAAAATGTCATAAATTTTACGATGAGTATTAAAGAAAGAGTAACAAGCGCTAACAAGATAATACATATTCGTTCACTCTTAAAGTTTGATAAGGGATAATAAACGGAATTTTAAGATTTTCACCCCTAGCCTACTTGAGGTTGAGGTCTTCTGTAATGATTTTGTAAGTCTATGTACAGGTTTTGCATAAATATGTCATGTCGTCGGCGTAAAATCATCAAATCAATTTAAAACTATCCTGCAGCCGTTATTCCAAATGACAAAATAATAATTTGAGGTTTTTCAAAAATTCATTTGGCTTTCATGTAAGTAGTAATTATGCGCAACAAGTAAATCCCAATATTTATGTAAGTGAAGATAAATAGTCTGTCAAGTAAGAACGTGTCCGCGTGATAGATGCGTTTCAACAAAAAATCAGTAGAGGGAACCTTTCGTACGGCGCAATTTAGTAAAAGTATTAGTCGATTCCGAACTTTCGTGGAAATTACGTAAAATCCAAAATGATTCACGTGTTTGTGCGTCGGTTCGAAACAGTCTTACTTTGTTCTCATCCAAAGGGGCCTAAAGTGACACATTCCGCGACCGCTAAATATATTAAAAAGTCGACATCGTGGCTCGGTCGTGTCTTCCTCTTCATTATTAATCATTATTTTTTATTTTCCCTGTATACCATCAAACATTTTAAACTTTTGATGATTTCGTTATTTTTTTACGATTTTTTCGTTTTAAAACAGTTTCCCGGTGCATATAGGTCAAATTAAGTCTAGGTAAAGAATTAGGGAGAATTTGGACTTAGTGGTTCTAAACAGTGTATAATATATGCTGAAAATAGGTTGTAAAGTAAATTTTTAACTGTATATATGGTTTTAATAATTTTTTTAAACTTTATTGACATATTTTGTATTCTTTATGCCCTTCCCCCAAACCTATAATAATATAAGAATAGGTATTTTTAGAGATGTAAGATAAGTTTTAGATGTTAGGGAATTATTAATAGACTAGTATACAATTTGAAATATTAATTAAATTAAGAAAAATAGTACCAAGCCCTAACAAGATAATACATAGTCGTTCGGATTTAAAGTTTTATAAGGCCTACTTCTTTACTTCTGAATCTACCTGACTTTGGTTCATACAAGCTGTCAGGTAAGAACGTAACCGCTCGTATTCTTAAAAAAATGTGTTTTAAGAAAATTTTTTGCCATCAATGTATTCTTTGGTGTGCTAACAACGCAATTACCTTAGTAAATTGTCCAATCGCCTCTTGCATCAATAATAGACTGGCATCTTCAAGCCATGCTGCCGAGATTTTCTACATACTCGGGCAATGATCTCCAAATTTTTCGAATCTCGCGAGACAAATGAGTCTTTCCTCTATACCATACGTTTTCAATAGAGTTGGCGTCTGGCGATTGTGAGGGCCACTCTAGTATCTCATCGTGGGCCCAAGCGAGCCGCTTCGTAACGTGATTTTCGCCCAGCAAAGGTTTCTTCAAGGTACCTCGAAACTTGACATCATCAGCACGAAGATGTTGTCGAGTAGTCTCATGGGACAGATTCAAACCCGATTTTTTAAATTTTGCTGCTCCTTGACACAGCGTCAATTTTGGATTCCGTGAAAACAAAAAGCACCATAATTAGGAGCGATGGTTATATATAGGACCTAGGACCGTTATTATTTAACATATTTATAAATGACATCACCAGTGGCCTCACCTCGTCCTCTTTGCTTTATGCTGACGATCTAAAAATATACCGACGCCTAGACTCTCTCCATGATTGTGTAACTCTTCAGGGATGATCTAGATACTTTAAATCGTTGGTATATTCGTAATAACTTATATTTGAACACAAAGAAATGTTTTTCTATGTCATTCACTCAAAAGAAATTACCAGTAAATTTTTTATGTAATTTAAACAATAATGATCTTGAAAAATGTTATCGTTTCAAAGATCTTGGTATAACGTTTAATGCTAAACTCAGTTTTGTGGACCATATAAATGAAACCATTGCTTCTTCTTATAAATGCATGGGTTTCATCATGAGGGATTCTAGAGGCCTTTCAAGCATTGAAACCCTTATCACTTTATTCAATGCTTTGGTTCATTCTAAACTGGAATATGGTTTATCTGGTACCCAACATATGAGATCCACAGTAATCACATTTGAAAAATCCAAAGATGATTTGTGAAATTCCTCTGGTTCAAATTAGATTTTTAGGTATTTATCCACCATTGGGCTTCCCTAATAATGTTCTATTGAGAAGATTCAGTATTGTTAGCCTTCCTCGGCGTAGAGAATATGCTACAACCTTGTTTTTATATAAAATCTTGTACAACAGAATCGAATGCCCTTGCACCCTCTCAAGTATTAGGTTCCGTGTGCCATCTCAACACGGTCGCCTAAGCCATTCCCTTTTCTACATGCCTGTTCCAAGAACAAACTTGTTGATGTACTCGCCGCTATACGTTATGTGCGTGAATTATGAAGGGGTCAAACATATAGTTGATATTTTCTGTTGCAGTACATCTTTACGTAGGTCATGTTTAACTGTGGATTAGGTCTCGTTC
Organism: Pachyrhynchus sulphureomaculatus; assembly: GCA_019049505.1. NCBI lineage: Eukaryota > Metazoa > Arthropoda > Insecta > Coleoptera > Curculionidae > Pachyrhynchus > Pachyrhynchus sulphureomaculatus. Next base: position 168,004,389 of record CM032456.1, on the reverse strand, counting down.
TTTATTTTTCTTTAACTTGTAGTGTAGTTATTAGAATTATTAAAATACTAATTTGATAGTTATTCATCTATTTGTATTTGTTATATTTGAATGTTCCTATCCTATAATTGGATTATTCTGTAGGATAGTTGTATTAAATAAACAAAATAAAATAAATAAATAAATATTGTATATATAGAATATATATATATATATATATATATATATATATATATATATATATATATATATATATATATATATATATATATATATATATATATATATATAGGGTGGGCCATTTAAAAGTTTAAATTTAAAAATGCAATAAAACAAAAACGGTTTGAAATTTTGCCAAATTTATTTTTTTGTTGTGAAGTACAATTGTTCCGGTTAGAGATGGAATATTATTTCATTCATATGGCTGCCGCGGCTGGCCTCACAGTACCCCATTCGATCGGACCAATTTTCGAGCACTTTTTCGAGTGTATGGGGTCGTATCTCGGCAATGGCATCACGAATGTTGGCCTTCAAATGCTCAATTGTCTCTGGTTTGTCGGCATAACACTTGTCTTTAACGGCGCCCCACAGAAGATAATCCAACGGTGTCAAATCGCAGCTGCTTGGCGGCCAATTGACATCACCATTCCGGCTAATTAAACGGCCATCAAACGTTTGACGCAATAAATCGATTGTGGCATGAGATGTGTGGCAAGTTGCACCATCCTGTTGAAACCAAACATCGTTCACATCAATACCATGAAGAGCGGGCACAAAAAAATCGGTTATCATGATGCGATAGGTGTCTCCATTGACCGTAATGGTTGCGCCGTCCTCATTTTCAAAGAAATATGGGCCAATGATGCCCCCGCTACACAAGCCGCACCAAACAGTCACTCGTAATGGGTGCATTGGCTTCTGTAAGACCACGTGTAGGTTTTCTGAGCCCCAAATACGGCTATTTTGCTTATTAACGTACCCACCAAGATGAAAATCAGCTTCATCCGAAAAGATGATTTTTTTGGCAAAATTGACATCATCATGCAGTTTCTCGTTGGCCCATCTAGCGAAGCGAAAACGAAGCGGATGGTCATGCGGCTTCAACTCTTGAACCAATTGAACTTTGTAAGGCGTCATACCGAGATCTTTTCGCAAAATTCGACGTAAACTGGTGCGTGAAATGTTCAATTCTTGAGAACGATGACGAGTTGATGTTGATGGATTCTCACGCACACTCTCAGCCACAGCTTCGATATTTTCGGGTGTACGCACTGTACGAGCACGCTCACGTCTTGGCGCATCAACAATGAAACCAGTTTCACGAACTTTAGCAATAAACTTGCGTATACCGGGCACTGTTAGTCCTTCTCTGCGACCAAATTTTGTACGACATTTTCGTGCAATTTCCGACCAATTGTCTTTGTTTTAGAAATAAATTTCCAATAAATCCCAATGTTGCTCAAGCGTAAATCGATTCATTTCATTCGGTGGAGATAATATACTGAATTTTGTGACAGAATAGAATGACATAAGTATTGCCAGATTCGAAATAACCGGTGGTTCAAATTTAAACCGATAGATGGCCCACCCTATATATATATATATATATATATATATATATATATATATATATATATATATATATATATATATATATATATATACAGTAATACCCCGCTTTACGCGAGGGATACGTTCCGAAAAAAATCGCGTTAACTGAAATTCGCGTATATCGAGGTTTATGATTAAACATAGTCAAAATTTAATACAAAAAAATACAAATCATTTTAATCAATCACTTTAATTCTAAGAACACTTTATGCAATACATACTCTTATTTTTTACGGAAAAATACATCTATTGTCTTTTGGGTAACGTTTTGTTTACGTTCTTGTAAAATACGTTCATAACACCCAACACTGTTTTTAATTGTTTGACACACGGTCAAGACACGGTCATCATTATTGTCTATACTCTGCAATATGTCCAAACCTGAATAAATTTTTGAAAGTGCATTTTGTATTTCCCCTGAAGATAAAACTTTCTCTTCTACTTGTTCTTCCTCATCGTAGATAGGATTATTCTGTAACTCGATCAGATCTTCATTGCTAATAGGATCGTCGTGCGTTGCTACAAGTTCTACGAGATCTTCTACCGTGACATCTTCAAGTTCAGACCCCTCAATCATTGCAGCAATGTCTTCAAGCACTTGTCTCTGCATCTGGACAATTCTTCTAGGTGCTTCCACTACATCTGGCCAAAGATTACGCCACACCCCATTCATACAACTCATTTTAACTTCCTTCCAAGCCTCTTCTATGTTGTGAATAGACTTCATAATGTTGTATGACTTCCACCACTCTCGCATAGACTGTCTTCCTTCCCCGTCAGTTTCATGAATTAGTTGGCTAAAAGTGCGGCGATGGTAATAAGCTTTGAAGTTTGCTATTGCTCCCTGGTCCATAGGTTGTAATATTGACGTAGTGTTTGGTGGAAGGAACTTTACGTACACTTTTAAGTCTCTGGGCGTATCAAGTGAGGTTGGATGTCCTGGGGCATTGTCTAAGAGTAATATAACTTTAGGTTCAAGCCCATTTCTGTCACAGTATGATTTGACTGATGGGCAAAAACTATTAGAATACCATTCTTGAAAAATTTCCCGTGTAACCCACGCCTTTCTGTTTGATCGCCACACAACTGGTAGACTTGTCTTGTCTGTGCCTCGCATTGCACGGGGTGTTTCTGAATGGTACACTAGTAAAGGTTTCAGTTTGAAATCACCAGTGGCATTACCACCCAGCAGAAGTGTTAGTCGATCTTTCGCAGCTTTGAAACCACTGGCTTGACGTTCTTCCTTAGAAATGAATGTTCGAGATGGCATTTTTTTCCAGTAAAGTGCGGTCTCATCAACATTGAAGATGAGACAAGCAGGAATTTTCTCTCGTCTAACGAAGTCTTGAAACTTGTCTGGAAACTCAGCTGCAGCTTGAATGTCCGCGCTGGCCGCCTCGCCTGTTATGTGGATATTGTGAAGATTAGAAGAACGCTGCTTGAACCGATGGAACCAGCCTCTGCTGGCAGCAAAAGTCGGAGTGGCACTCCCTTCTCCTTCTTTTGTTTTCAGCATCTCATACAAAGATTTTGCTTTTGTGCATATGAGATCTTGACTTAGTGGTGTGTTCTTCTTATTCAAATCTTCGATCCAGACTGACAGTAATTTCTCCATTCTTTCTAAGATAGATGATCTCGAACGAGAAAGTTTTGTTGCACTTATAGGTGTTGAACCTTCGCTGGAGATTTTATTTTTTCCCGAAAAATTTTTTTTTTTTCCCGATTTTTATAAATCGTTCTCACAGTCGATTCTGAGAGTCCAAAATCTCTCCCAACAATTGTTGCTTTGCCTCCATTTTCCATTCTTCTTAACACTTTCATCTTCAATTCCAAAGTGACGCTTTTACGCTCTTTTTTCTTTACAGGCGGCATTTTTAACGTAGGGTTAAATTATGTATGTATGTATCTCCAATAAATATTAAAACAAAACTGCCAGCCGACCGAACTAACATTACGGAACAAATGAACACACGAAACGAACGAGGAAATCCCCATAGAACAAAGTCGAAGGACAGGGAATTCCCAATTCTTCAAAGAGAATATTCAGAGAAAGCGGGGATCCCCCCGCGACCATAGAGAAGTTAATGACTACATGAGCGCGAAATTTGAAATTCGCGTTATAGTGAAACCGCGCGTAACGGGGTCGCGCTAAGCGGGTATTACTGTATATATATATATATATATATATATATATATATATATATATATATATATATATATATATATATATATATATATATATGTGTGTATATATATATATATATATATATATATATATATATATATATATATATATATATATATATATATATATGTGTATATATATATATATATATATATATATATATATATATATATATATATATATTCTTACCATTTTATAATAGACCGCTTTCTCTGTTTTTCTTAAATCAAATTTTCATTATTCTATAACATAATTCGTTATAAAAATTTTAGATGATTTTTCCAAGAATTAGCGTCTTAAAGCTGTTACTGGAGTGTGGAGCAAATGTAAATGCGAAGAACGAACATGGTTGGACACCATTACATGTAGCCACAATGCCCTACAACTACTCCACAGATGTAAGTATGGTATGTGTGTCGCTTTTTTGTTTTTATTATTTCAGCTGTTAGTTGTAGCTTTAAAAAAATTGGACGCTGAAAATTATTATTTGGATAGAGGCTCCGTAACATTCAATATTCACACACATTTTTATTTCGCATCTTTATGCGATTAGAAAATCCATTACTAATTACAACTATTTTATTTTTTATAGATATATTTTTTCATGATTTCTCCTGTTGTTGTTCCGCTAATTTTCTTCGGAATCTAGCACGATAATGATTTAATTCCGCTTGCACACGCCTTGTATTGGACCGCCGAGGGGAGGCTGGACTTCTTAGATAATGTGTTCCCAAATTGGTAAGAGGTAAAGACCAGTCTCACTATTGATTGTTGGCATGATTAGATATTTCGATGGATTCTCAAATTTTTATAGAATGGAAAAAGAAATTTGTTGCTTGATCAAAAAGAATCTGGTCTCCTATTTCATGCTAGTATTCTGCAAGTGCTTAAGTGGAAATATTACGAAAACATACTCCTCTCTGATCTTTAATTCTTCTTTCTCCGATATAGGAGCTGCATGGGATACTGAAGAGTCTTGGATTGTCCAGGGGAATTTTATCTTTAACAAATCTAAGATGTGAGAGCTTAGGCACGTATTTTCGAAATTTAATCTGTCATATTCTTAATGTATAGAATGATTATGATTCCAAGAGATTGATCTGCTGCTCGACTTCTTGGGAGACGTATGTTTTTGAGTGGAGCATTTTATATTACTGAAAATTCTTTAATTGAAGAACGGAACGGAGCATTTAAATATCTACCCGTATTTGTATATCTGATTTTCGATTGATAAGAACATCTAGAAAAGTGAGGGTGTTATTAGTTTGAATATCAAAGTGGATATTTGTATGTAAAGAGTTGAGATTAATGAAGAGATTCTTGACAGTGTGACTAAATTACGAAATTGTCGTCAAGTAGAAGTTTCCCAAGTTTGGGTTTAACGTGTCAATGGCTTGTTCTTCAAGATGTTCTGCAAATATGTTGGTAATAACTGAAGAAAGATAGGAACGCCATGACATGTCAGATTTATATATCTTACCATTTATAAGAAACTAGCCGTGCCCGCTGCTTCGCTCGCGTGGACTTGATTCACCTTTATCATCACTGCTTATTCGTTATGTTTATATTATTATATAGCTCAAGGGGCCTTAAAAGCCCATGGCTTGGTTGCATACTTGTCTCCACTTTTTTTTGTCTCCGGTTAGCTTTTCCCAGTGCGGGATTCCCATCAACTCCGGATCTTGCTTTTACTGCCTGAATCCATGTAGATCGAGGTCTACCTCTTCTTCCAACCACTCGTCTTATTAGGGCTTGCTTTACCTGTTTTTCTTCCTTCATCCTTGCCCCGTGTTCCAACCATCCTAATCGCTGGCTTATTATGATTTGGCTTATAAGAGGTTTCGTATATAGGCATTGTAATTCGTAGTTTATTCTTCTTCTCCACAGTCCCTCTTCTTTCCTTCCTCCGTAGATTCTTCTCAAAGCTTTCCTTTCCCACACCTCCAATGTCTCCTTTTCTCTTGCATTCAGTTTCCACGTTTCGCATCTATATGTCACCGTGGGTCTGACAACTGTCGTATATATTCTTTCTTTTGTTTTCTTGATACATTCTTAGATTTCAATATTGGATTCATTGCTCCCGAACATCTCTGTCCTTTCGCTATTCTTTCTTGTATCTCCGTCCTTTCTTGTCCACTCTCTGTTATTGTTACTTCCAGATAATTAAATTTGTCTACTTTTTCAAACATATATCTTTTCCCTAAGTTGTTTATTATATCTAAACTTTTGTTGTTTTTATTATCCTTCTTCTTTGTAATTTCCATGTATTTTGTTTTTTCCTCATTTATCTTTACTCCTCTTATCCTTCCCCTTTTTTCTATCCTAATTATGGCTTTTTTGAGGTTCTCTTTTTGTTTTTGCAATAACTGCTACATCATCCGCATAGGCCAAGCATTGGCAGGTTTGTTGGTATATCGTTCCATTTGTTTTTATTTCTGACTCCCGGATTATCTTCTCTAGTACCAAATTAAATAGACATGTCGACACTGGTTCCCCCTGTCTTAATCCTCTCTTCACCTTAAACTTGTCTGATACTTTGCCCTCAACCAAGACTCTATTTTCTGTGTCATTCGGGGCCATTCTCACCATGTGAATCAATTTACTTGGAATTTTTAGTTCTTCCGTTATCTTGTAGAGTCCTTCTCTATTTACAGAGTCATATGCTTCTCTGAAATCCACAAAGACCAAGTTATTATCTTGGATTTGCTTAATCGAAAATATCTGGTCTGTATCCACACTGGTACTCTCCCAGAATAGACTCGGGTTTCTCTGCTAGTCTGTTTTTGATAGTCAACACTACTATCTTGTACACGACATCCAGTAAGGCTATTGGTCTATATTTAGCACGTATAGTTTTTTCTCCTTTTTTGTATATTGGACAAATGAGCGACTGTCTCCAGCTCACTGGCATCTTTTCTGTCTCCCATATTTCTTGCACCAACCGGCATTTTCGTTTTCCAGATCTACTCTTACAGCTTTTATCAGTTCTACAATTTCCACCCGGGGCTTATTTTTTTTGGGTTCTGAGTATTTCTCTTAGTTCTTTTTTGCAGGGTTTATTTATTCCCTCCTGCCCTTCAGTTCATTTTGCTTCCTATTTCTCATTCAACTCAGTTTCATCTCCATTTAGTGTTTCTTTAAAGTATTCCCCCCATCTATTCAGTCTTTCTGCGAAGCTTCTATCTTTTTTCCTACATATTAGCATTTTGTCTATGTTTATTCCCTTTGTATTTTATAAAAAAAATCACGTAAATCGGATGAGTGGTTCTCGAATGATAAGCACACTAACGGAGAGACAGACAGAAAGACGTTGCGTTTTATATATATTATATAGATTATTATTATTATTAGATAACCTGGTCAGAGAACAAACGTATGAATTTATAAAATCACGTAAATCGGATAAGTGGTTCTCGAGGGATAAGCGCACTAACGGACAGACAGACAGACAGAGAGACGTTGCATTTTAAATATATTAGATATAGATTATTATTATTACTATATAACCTGGCCAAAGAATATATGTATGAATTTAAAAAAAGACACGTAAATAGGATAAGTGGTTCTCGTCTGATAAACGCGCTAATGGACAGACAGACAAAGAGACATTGTATTTTATATATATTATAGATTATAGATATTCTCTGCTACATAATATTGTTCCAAATTTAATAGTTTAGGCTGTGTACTGTAAGGGAACGCGCTAGCGGCAAACTTTTTTCCAACTTCATTCACTATTATCGTCACTGCTCATTCCCTATGCTACCTATCGTAATAAAATATAGCCTATAACCTGGCCAGAGAACATATGTATATTTTAAAAAAAAAGTACGTAAATCGGATAAGTGGTTCTCCAGTGATAAGCGCACTAACGGACAGACAGAGAGACGTTGCATTTTATATATATTATGGATATGTCCCGGACATATATTTCTTAATGAGAATTAGGTGATATGAGGACAGTTTTTGGACCTAAAAGATGTCTCTTATAATAGTTAAAGAATCGGGAATGAGAACTTTGGTGAGAGATTTGACATCCAAGCTATTTAAAATATTGTTGGAGTCTAATTTGATTTCTTTGAGTTGTTGTATAAGATGAGGCGAATTTAAAACAAAACTACCTGTTTTGCTAGTGAAAGGTTTTAAGAAGCCAAGTACTTAGCAAGAGAATACATTGGAGAACCAATGGTACTAACAATTGGACGAAGAGGGTTGGTTGGTTTGTCAACTTTCGGAAGTTTAATTTTGCTGAACTTTAGAATTTTTTTTAATGTTTGAAAAAAGAAACAAACTTCATTTGCAGCTTGTGGAGACACCTTGTTGAGAATCCTTTCCACATTAAAAATTATTTTCTTCCTTGGGATTTTTACGTGGGGCCAATATGAAGTTGTAGCCTTTGGATAAAACCAATTTTTCTGACTCGGAAAGAGAGTGTGATGAAAGCCTGATGAGTATGCTTGGAAGTGATTGTTACTGCGATTTACAGGCCAGAGTAGTTTCTAATTCTCCTGAATATGTGGTTGGGTGAAAATGTTATATATGTGGCTGGCTCTTTCGCGTGTCAGGTTATCGAGGATATATCAGTCGAAGGAAGATAAAGTAGCCCCATATTTCCAGATGAAGAGGATATATTAAAGACGTGTACAGGCCGAATTAAATCATTTTCGTGGTGTATTCCAAAGAACCAACTCTGAAGAAACCAAGATAATGAGCGGGACGTCAACATCACTTATTCAAACAACACAGTAGAAAATGCAGAATAATTATACCTATAACCTCTAACCTGTAGAAGTTTTCTATATGGTAAACGCTCATGTCAAGATACTATTCGTAAAGAATTTTAAAAAGTTGGCATACAACTTACCTATCTGCTCAACGTGAAATATGACTGCGCAGTTACCGGAAGATTGACTCAAGTCAATCTTTTATTATCTTTCCTAAGAAAACATGTTCCGAAAATTGCCGAGACTACGGACTTGCCATCCTCATGTGCCTCGTTCTTCGAATAATTTATATAAGAATATCTAAACAGTGGAAGAATATTAGATGTACAAATTAATTTTGTGCCTTTATAGACCAATTTTGACTCTTATTTACATAAAAACGAATGCAAACTCCCTTCAAAGTAATGTTCTTCACTTTCTACACAATTTAGTCATGTTTCTGACGATCGTCGGATTTCAAATAGGAAAAAATGATTATGTTATTTGGATGCGATGGCTTTATCGAGATTCTTCTCGACCTGTTCAACTGACTTAAACTGAGTAGTACTGTAAAAATTCTAATAGATGGTAAAACAAAGTCTGAAGAAGACAAGGGAGCATTTTTCATTCCAAATCTAAGATGGATTCTAGGATCTTATTTGCTATATGCGTAATTCTACAGCAGTATTACTCTCCTTCTCCCACTGCCTATAAACGACTTCAAGTGCATTGATAGATCCAAGAAGTGATGGTCTAGCCAGGTTGGTACACCTTATAATAAATCACGGCCCTTTAATCCCACTAAATATATAGCGATACCTTTTTTGCATAGATATTCTGGTTTTGCAGTGCACATTTCATTAAAAGTAGTAATTGAAAAAATTCTGGTGCTTGGAAAAAGCAGTATTGTAGGGACTCTTTTTGTCCTAGGGGTTGAGCTCTTCAGAAACCCACCTGAACTTGGGAATACTTTCTAACTCTGGTAAACGATTAGAAATAAATAGTTTGCTCAATCACTACGCGTGCATTTGCAAGTTCTGGTTGAGTTTCGCAAGGATTTTTTTCCAAAATTGGCTCCAACTCCTCGTCTTCCACTCTTTTTTGGCTCACCATCTTTCTGAAGTTTGTAGTTTTCCTTTTGAGAGTTCTGGAACCATTTTTTACAAGTCTTGTTTTATGCAGCATTTTCACCTTTTGTTTAAGTTGAAATGTGAGGCAGTATCTCAAATATTGCTTTTCGAGCGACTTCACGTCTACAACTGCTACAATTGATTTTTTTTAATTATGTTCGCAGTAGCTTCTGCGTTTTAAAATCAAAAGATGACACTTTGAAATGACTATGGAGCTGGAAAATTACCAATTTGAATAGCCATAGGTAAGCTCTATTTTTCATGAAATTAGTGGAACAGAAATATTATTACGAAAGACAAGATATAGTTATCTAATTTACCAACTTTCAGATTTGTTTTTGACAACGTCAAACACGACTCTCTATTGGAACGACTTCAAAAAATCGGAATTTTCTTTTTATTGGATTTTCTAATCTCATCTCATGCCACAATCGTTCGAATCAAATGATTTTCTTTACAGTAAAAACTATTTTTCAAATGATATACAGTCTGTCGAGTAAAAACGTGACCGCTCGTATTCTTGAAAAAATAGGTTTCAAGAACATTTTTTGGCATCAATGTATTCTTTGGTGTGCTAACAACGACACAATTATCTTTGTAAGTTGTGCAATCGCCTTCTGCATCGATAATCGCCTGGCATCTTCGAGGCATGCTGTCGAGGAGATTTTCTGCATAATCGCACGTCTCGCAAGACAACGGAGTCAAAGTCTTCAGAGTCTTTCCTCTGATCTTTCTCTTTACAAGGGACCAAACGTTTTCAGTAGGGCCACTCTAGTATCTTATCGTCGCTTCGCGACGTGATTTTCGCCCAGCAAAAGTTTCATCAACGTGCATTCAAACCTAATTATCTTAATTTTTCCGCTCCTTGACGCAGCGTCAATTTCGGGTCCCGTGAAAACAAAGATACGATTTGTTTCTCAACTTTCGAAGTGAGTTTCCCTACAGAGCCACGTTTTGGCAAGTCGTTGACATTTTTCAACTCGTTAAAATTATTTACCCACTTCTTCACAAACGATACCAACTTTTTAATATATTTAGCTGCCGCGGAATGTGCCATTTTGGTTCTTTGAATGGGAACAAAGAGAGTCTGCCTCGAACCGACGCGCAAACAAGTGACTTATTTAGGATTTTACGTGATTTCGATGAAAGAATCGACTGATACCTTTACTAAATGCATCGTAGACAAAGGTTCCCTCTACCGATTTTTTTAGGAATCACATCTACCAAAAATGAATTATCGCGGACACGTTCTTACTTGACAGACTGTATATACACAGGCTCAAAAGAATATTGCAACTCAGTCATACTCAAAGGTAGTAAAAATAAACTTACGTAGAATTTTTCCATTTACTAGGATTACGTTGAGAATATTTAATTGAATACACAGCCCCACAAAAAAAAAAGTGGGGTATACTTTTGATGCAATATATCAGATCCGTAGTATTTTTGCCCGCTGATCACGAATCTGACGTCAGAATATCGCCATCATATCTCAATTTTTTTCTAACCTCAAAAAATAGGTAAAAATTAGTAAAAATTAAGAAAAATATACTCCTAAAAAATTGATTCAAGCTTTTTCATGAATCCAAAGATGTATTAATATGTATTCGGACACGCTAAGCTAATATTCATCGGTTGGATTGAGCCATACAGTTCTGTTTTCTTTCTAACCTCAATAAATCAGACAGATATAGTGCTTCTCGAATGCAAAAAACGAATTCAAATTAAAATTCAACCGATCCTTACCAAATTTGGTACACGGGGATTTTTTTGGGTCGCTGATCACGAATGGATTTGCAAAATTCAAGATGGCAGATGTTTTTCGCGCCATTTTGAACGCCGAGAAAATTCATCAGTCGATTTTTATTCTTCTACCTGCATCCAGGGCACCTCCACGTGGTGACGGTGGGCAACGGTGTTACTCCACTAGCCGGCAGAGTCCCTGGATAACGGCTTAGATGCCGTCATGGCAGGTAGAAGAAAGAGAATTACGATGCAGGGACTCGGAAACCCAGTATCGGCGGTTGGTCAGGGTGGGAAAGCGGGCCCGCAGCCGTCGTCATCCAGCGACCGTAGCTCTTCATGTGTGGGTGACTTGGCTCATGTAGAGTATAATGCTACAAGAAAACGGTCTCACGGTACAAGGACTTTTCATAAGTGCGATAAAAACAGTGATTCATTTTGTTATATTTGCTGTCAACACGTATTGAGTAAAATGGGGTCACCGATAACGGATAAGATTAAAACCTTATATAAGGATTGTTTTTAACATTGAAATACAGCACCAGGATAGAGATTGGGTTCCCCACATCATTTGCAGTTCTTGCAAAATAATGTTGTACATCAATAAGAAGGCGATTAAATATTCCAGACCAGCAATATGGAATAGACCATACAGTGAAAATGATTGCTACTTTTGTATGAATGTTGTATCTAGGCATAACCGAAAAAATAAAAGCACTATTACTTATAACGATGTTTCGACAGTAACCAAGACCAACTGAACTAATTCCGCCTCCTGAACCACTTGATGCTGATGTTATGGAAACAAATGATTTTCACCTTATCAGTTCATGCCGAAAACATTGAGACTGTCGAAAAAGATTCAAACACTGTTATTAATGAATGTTCTAGTGACAACCTATCATATACTAGTGACACAGATAAAGAATTTCTACCACACAACCGTCAACCAGAACCAATACTCGTATCACAGTCAGAACTTAGTGATCTAGTCAGAGATTTAGGCTTATCCAAAGATGGTTCAGAGCATCTTGCTTCCTTTTTAAAGAAAATACATTTACTTAAGCCAGAAGCTACGATTTCTTATTATAAAACAGAGATGAAGAATTTCGAAAATATTTCACAATGGACGAGGAATTGTCACTTTCATATTGTACCGATGTAAAAGGTCTAATGGATGAATTTCAAAATAACTCATACGATCCTGAAGAATGGAGACTGTTCATTGATTCTTCTAAACGGAGCATTAAGGCAGTTTTGCTGCATAATACCAACGTTTACGCTCCCATTCCGATTGCTCATTCCACAGTTATGGAAGAGCAATATGAAAAAATGAAGCAGCTTTTGATAACAATAAAATATGCTGATCATAACTGGAAAATCTGTGGAGATCTGAAAATTGTAACAATATTGCTTGGCCAACAGTCAGGGTTTACACTTTATCCCTGTTATAAATGTCTGTGGAATAGCAGAGACAGGGAACGTCATTATAAGAAAAAAATTTGGCCAATAAGAGAATCGTTCACTCCTGGTGAAAATAATGTATTGTTTCCACCATTGGTAGATCCAGGAAAAGTTCTTATTCCCCCGCTTCACATTAAGCTTGGACTTAGGAAGCAATTCACGAGAGCATTAGATACAAACGGCCCATGTTTCAAATATTTGCATAAAAAATTTCCGAAATTTTCTGAAGCTAAAATTAAGGCAGGCGTATTTGAAGGGCCACAAATAAGAAAATAGTTTCAAGATTTCATTATTTGTTACTAAAATGAATAAAGTTGAAAAATCTGCTTGGCTTAGTTTTAAAGAAGTCGCAACAAACTTTTTGGGAAATAATAAAAGTCCTAAGTACAAAGAAATAGTCGAGAAAATGGTAAAAAATTTTCAAACATTAGGTTGCTTAATGAATCTAAAATTACATTTCCTGGACTCCCACATCGATGATTTCCCAGATAATCTTGGTGACTACAGTGAGGAAAGGGGAACGTTTTCACCAAGATCTGAAAATCATAGAAAATCGGTATCAAGGACGATGGGATGACCATATGCTAGCGGACTATTGCTGGTCGCTAAAAAGAGAAACAAGTCCTCAAAAACGTTTGGGCAGAAAGCCTTTGAATAGGTCATTCGCGGAAAAAAGAACAAGATACAGCCAAAAAAAGGAAAGTTAGGCGCGGGTCTAACCTTCGCAATTCTAGGGCTTAAGGGTCTACTATTTGAGAGTATATGATTTAAAAGTCCTGGTTTTGAGTTTATTGGGTCTCATTTTTAAAGTTACAGGGTTATTGATGTCTATTTTTTGAGGTTACAGGGTGTGGGAGTCTAAGGTTTCAGGGTTTAGGGTTTAAGAGTATCAGGTTTGAGGATTCCCCAACTGTATACCAAATTTGGTAGGAATCGGTTGGTTTTCAAAAATTTTGTCCGCCATTTTGAATTTTGCAAATCCGACCTCAGATTCATGATCAGCAACCCAAAAAAAAACCCCGTGTACCAAATTTGGTAAGAATCGGTTGAATTTTAATTTAAATTCGTTTTTTGCATTCGAGAAGCACTATATTGTCTTGTCTGATTTATTGAGGTTAGAAAGAAAACAGAACTGTATGGCTTAATCCAACTGATGAATATTAGATTAGCGTGTCCGAATACATATTAATACATCTTTGGATTCATGAAAAAGCTTGAATCAATTTTTTAGGAGTATATTTTTCTTAATTTTTACCTATTTTTTGAGGTTAGAAAAAAATTGAGATGTGATGGCGATATTCTGACGTCAGATTCGTGATCAGCGGGCAAAAAATACTACGGATCTGATATATCGCATCAAAAGTATACCCCACTTTTTTTTTGTGGGGCTGTGTAATCGCCTGGCATTTTCGAGGCATGCTGTCGAGGAGATTTTCTGCATAATCGCACGTTTCGCAAGACAACGGAGTCAAAGTCTTCAGAGTCTTTCCTCTGATCTTTCTCTTTACAAGGGACCAAACGTTTTCAGTAGGGTTGGTGTCCGGCGATTGTGAGGGCCACTCTAGTATCTTATCGTCGCTTCGCGACGTGATTTTCGCCCAGCAAAAGTTTCATCAACGTGCATTCAAATCTTAATTTTTCCGCTTCTTGATGCAGCGTCAATTTCGTGTCCCGTGAAAACAAAGACACGATTTGTTTCTCAACTTTCGAAGTGAGTTTCCCTACAGAGCCACGTTTTGGCAAGTCGTTGACATTTTTCAACTCGTTAAAATGATTTACCCACTTCTTCACAAACGATACCGACTTTTTAATATATTTAGCTGCCGCGGAATGTGCCATTTTGGTTCTTTGAATGGGAACAAAGATAGTCTGCCTCGAACCGACGCGCAAACAAGTGACTTATTTAGGATTTTACGTGATTTCGATGAAAGAATCGACTGATACCTTTACTAAATGCATCGTAGACAAAGGTTCCCTCTACCGATTTTTTTAGGAATCACATCTACCAAAAATGAATTATCGCGGACACGTTCTCACTTGACAGACTGTATATACACAAGCTCAAAAGAATATTGCAACTCAGTCATATTCGAAGGTAATAAAAATAAACTTACGTAGAATTTTTCCATTTACTAGGATTACGTTGAGAATATTTAATTGAATATTAATAAAATATACTTTTTACTGTCTTATATCAACTTTCTTTGCAGCTGGTAAAACTATTACTAGACTACGGCGCTCACCTCGACCAGCCCGATCGTCACGGCAAGACACCTTTAGACGCCATAACTGACCCGGACCTAATCAAACACAATTTAGCAGACATCTCTCTAGTCAATTATATAAGTCTAAAATGTGTGTGCTCATCTCTCATAGTCAAACATAAAATCCCTTACGAAGGTCAAATACCTAAAACGTTAGAGAGCTTTGTCAAATTGCACGAACCTTAGCATAGAATATTTAAATTTAAGTATTTCTTTCATGGAGGCACTATTCAGTATTAGGTAAGTAATTATAGGTACAGCCACAATAGAATGTTACTGAATGGAATGTATAATAGCTCCTACTTTAAACTCGTAAAATGAACGACTGTAAATATAAACTGGAAAGACATCTCCAGGCATAATTTGATTCCTCTGATGATCGCTGTAAACCACATTTTGAGAATTTGGTTCGTACTACTCTGTTTTATTTATTTAAAATCCCAAATTAAAAAAAAAAAATACACCTTAAAAAAGTTATAGGAAGTGCAAAATCAAAAGTACAAAATAATATGTTTTCGTAATAGTAACACGTTAGTACTTACCAGTTCCTAAAAGAAAATATAATTGGGAACAGAAATCAGCGCCCTTATTTTAAAGGAAAAGCGCAAGAAACATAAGCAATATATAATTAATACTTAATGCGCAAAATATGATATGGAAACACTTAAAATTAAACTAAATTTTGCAGTCGGCGCAAGTCTTGCGCTACCTAACCTCAACGAAGTTACTCAATATGGAGTAGAGTTGACAAAAGCCATACCGATTAACATTTATATGTCCCTTGCCATTAATTGCTTTAAAATGAGAGACTCACGAACTTTACAAAAAGACTGAGAAGAGAGATTAGCCGATAATTAATAAAATTGTTTTTGTTGTCTAATTAATTTATAGACAGGTACAATTTTTGGAATTTTTCAAAATTTAGGGTATTTTCCAGGAAAAATACGTTAAATAAAAACAAAAGTTGACAAAGAGTAAGGCATGATATGATTTACACATATCGATGGAAGCACTGAAGAACGCGGCTGAACACAATCTATAATAATAACACTGTTGAGATAAAATGGGACTAACTAAAGATGGGTAGTACTTGGTTCAAGCACAATTTTAAAGTACTGAGAAAAGAGCTCGCAAATATTAACATTTCCGAAACCCTCGTATTACAAAAATTACATATTTTGTAACTTTATGAAGATTTCAGAGTTTCAGATTGACTGAATAGTAACCATTTAAAACTCTATTGTGTTAAGTGTGCTTACACATTGCCCTTCACCTGGACGGCACTCAACTACGATGCGACGCCACTCAACTACGATGCGACGCCACTCAACTACGATGCGACGCCACTCAACTACGATGCGACGCCACTTACGGGTGTGACAAAGTGGCCCGTGTATAAAGGCACTTAATTGTTTTAACCGTTCTTCATATAAGAGGTATTTTAATTCTGAAGGTAGTTCTGTTCCTCTTCTTTCCACTCGTTCGAATTATTTAATGTCTTTAGTATAGTACAGATTCCACTTGCTTTTTTCAGTATCCATCCATTACTGTATACCTTGTACTTTTATATGCAGAGTGTAAATGTCATGTTAACATATTTTTCCTTAGAAAACTGTTATTTAAATTTTCGTTCGATTTCCACCATAATGAATTTTCGGTGTCGCTTGCGCCATATTATTAAAGCACGCACTGACTGGATTTTTTTGAACAAATTGTTCTTTTTAATGTTAGTCCAAATTACTCTTGGCGTTTGTTATATTAAATTTTTAGTACAATGCAGCTAGGTACTATCAGTCACCAAAGCAAGCGTAAATACATAATAGTGCACAACAGTATCCTCTCTACTTAGTCTGGTAATAACAAATTATATTCCATGAGGATTTCCTGCTATCAACCATGATTTATTTATTTTAATAAAATTGGGTCGATCACGATCACTACCTGCCTATATCAATTCACAGCTGGATGTAGGCTTTCCCATTTCATACCTTTGCCATCTATTCTCTGATTTTCTTATCCACCGAGTTCCTGCCCTTTTCCTGATGTCGTCTGTTCATCTTATATTTGGTCCCCTTACACTTCTACGTCTAAGCCTTGGTTTCGTTCATCTATCATCTGGTCTACGGGCCACGTGTCCGGCCTACCTCCATTTTAATTCGGCCACCCTTTCTAATACGTCCACGACTTTAGTTTGTTGTCGGATCCATTCGTTGCGTTTTCAGTCCGTTAATTTAATACCCAACATTCTCCATTCGTGCGCTCGCTGTGTTCTGACTAATCTTTGAGCTTGTCTTTTTATGAGACTCCATGTCTCAGCTCCGTAGGTGAGTATAGGGAGAATACACTCATCATACAGTTTTTTTGAAAGTGTTGGGTATTTCTAATGTAAGGCTGTCATTTTAGTTGCCAGATGCTTTCCAAGACATTTTAATTCGTCTAGAAATTTCCTGTCATGTATTAAGTTGTGATTTTTTGTCCCAAGTATGTATAATATTCGACTTTTTCCAGGTGTATAAATAATTTGGAAGAGATCATGTCGCCTTGGATAGGCTACTGAAAAAAAAACGGCTAATGCACCCAAAGTTTTAAAAATGTAAACAACTTTTTGAAAGTAATAGGTAAATTAGACGTTTCTTATTTTAAGTTCCATTTGGTTACTTAACGGTGCTAAATGATTGCATCTTATTAAGAAATAAGTAGTAAAAGATAGCGAAACCCAGATTCGCTCACATTCTCTTTGACACGTCCACCGACTTCTTCACTACTTCAAAAATAACCAAACTGCTGGTCATTGCTCACACGCATACGATCTTTTTTGAGTTTTTGTCCGAGAAAAAGAGGACATTTTAGGAAATACATAATACATTGTTGTTTGTTTTTACTGCTCTAATTTTTGTTACATATTTTTGCAAAATATTAAGATTAATGTGCTGATTTCCTTCATTTTGAACAGTTAATATTATTATTGAATTTTGCGATTAGCATCTTCCTTAGTTTGCCTTGTTTAGCATAGGCAATTTCTAGACGTTGTTTTTATACCAATTGCAATTTAATTTTGATTAAAGAAAACATTTTAAAAGTATTACTATCAAGTTTCTGATTATAAGTAAGCCACCCATGAAAAAAAGTACTGCAAAAACTAGTAGCGTGAAATTTTTTTTAGTTGCATTTTTTACTTTCAGTGGAACACCTGTATATTTATAGAATTTTGATTTTACGTTCGATTCCAGACCTCTTATTTACTAACGTACCCTATACCTAAATCAAAGTTTCCGCATCCGAAACGTTGCATTTTAAAGCAAGACGTCCTTCATGTTTCTGTTTTAGTTTATCCTTAGTTCCGATTTGACCGGAACAATCAATTGTTTCTCTTCCAGAAAGTAGATACTTTTGAACAGACAATGAAAAACTAAGATATGAAAGCTATTTTTCTATGAATACCCATGCTACAGTACCTTAAAGTGTAAGAGTGATTTTACAAATGACCATATTTCAAGAAGTATTTGACAGATGTATAGGATATGTTAAAAATATCCAAAAATATATATTTTAAAGAATACAACTTTATTTTTTCCTGATTTTTTGAGAAAACTTCTATATAGAAAAAAAATCACTTTATTAAAACACAACTTTTATATAAAACTTCTTCTAATATCAATAGTTAAAAATTAAGAGTGTTGCTCCTGTATAACCAGAAACCCTATCATTTGACTAGCACTTAGTTTCCTTTCTTTTGTGGCTGTACATTTAAGTACCTTTAAATAGTTGTTCCGCTGAACGACACATGTACATTTAGAGACTACATTTAGTTATGTACAATTCGTCAAAATGATAAAAAGAAAAATTTTAGTACTTTATTGTAAATAATGAGCATTTTATGGCTTAGTTGATTTGATCTTGCCAACAGCTAATGAAATTATAAAATGAGCCTATATACTTGTTCATAAGACTAAATTTTTAGTTTCTTCATAAGACTAAATTTAAAGCATTTTTAGATCTTTTCGAAACATTGTGCGATAGTTACATAGTAAAATCCAAAAATAATTAAATCAAAAAATACAAAAGGCTGTATCTTATGAAATGTCACTCGAACTCGAATATAAATATTTTCAATATTTGAGAACTCTAATAAACCATTTTCAGTTGAAATAAAAATTATACAATAAACTGATTTATATTGAAAACCTTCATTTATTGTTACAAATAAGTTATTTTAACAAATAAAATGTTCGATATGATTTAGTACAGATTAACCTAGCCAAAAGTTATAGTTGCCAAAACCCCATAAATTAAAATTTTTCCTATAGTAATGTCGTATTCAGTTTATAAATTATAATATCATAGGCCGCGGTAAGGGGTAACTTTCAAAAATAAATTTATACACTAAATTATTTTGCAATTTTCACTTGAAAGTTTTCCATAAGAACTGACGGGCTTATCTATGATATAAAATGTGGCAAGGCTTACAAGTAATAATTAATTAAGTGAAACTACCAGATTTTTTTAAGTCTTGATAAAAACTTTTAAATAAAAAACAAATGTCTCTGCTTTTCGGCATACACGTAATTTACAATAAAAAGTAACTGTATAATTTATAAATTTCACATGGACAGTATCTTTGCTAAATGGCAACGTCACGGAAGCTGCATGATTTCAAAAAAATTATGCATGTAAAGTAAATTTGTTAATCGACGGCAAAATCATAGTCTTTCATTTATTTGGAGACCGGGTTCTCAAAAAATGTTTTAAAAAATGTACATTTAGATGAATCTAATATGATATTTCAAGTAGTATTTGGGTGGGTATCTAATACCTCGGTTATACATACGTACATACAAACACCGTGGAGTCACCCAAGATTTCGAGGTATCTAATAGATAATAATAATTATAGGTTATCGCTGGGACTACTAAGTTCAAAAAGAGAATTTGAGATTTACTAAAAAGGGTTCTATTTTTGTGGAATAATTTATTTATTTATATATATATATATATATATATATATATATATATATATATATATATATATATATATATATATATACATATACATATACATATATACATATATACATATATACATATATATATATATATATATATATATATATATATATATATATATATATATATATATATATACATATACATATACATATACATACATACATACATACATACATACATACATACATACATATATATAATATATATATATATATATATATATATATATATATATATATATATATATATAAACCATCTTCAGACACTTCATACTCTCATCGAGAAGTGTACAGAACACAATATCTCTCTCTATTTGTGGCCTTCGTAGACTACCGTAAGGGTTTTGATTTGATAGAAACCTGGGCAATTCTGAAAGCTATGGATAATGCAAGGATAGATTCTAGATACTCTAATTAAATATATATATATATTAGCATGCATCGCTGCAAATAACCATTAACGAGAACACAAGGACCGATAATATCCGTACCGAAAGGGGAGTACGTCAAGGGGACACAATTTCGCCCAAACTGTTCACCTTAGCGCTGGTAGATGTGTTTAAAAATTTGAACTGGCATGACAAAGGAATTAACATAGATGGCGTACGACTCAACCACTTAAGGTTCGCAGATGACAGCGAGACAGCAGAGAAACTTCAAATCATGTTGTAAGAGCTCCATGAGGCTTCCTTAAAGGTTGGACTAGAAATTAACGCAAATAAAACCAAAATAATGAGTCCCTGAGACATAGATGTGAATGTTTTCGACCAATTGCTCTAAAACATGCCCTCGTAAATATATTTAGGACACAAGATCCAATTGGGAAAAGAGAACCAAGTTGCAGAAATCTTCAGATGAACAAGTCTTGGATGGACAGCATTTGGTAAACTGGAACATATAACGAAGTCACCAGTTATCCCAATAAATCTTAAAAGGAAAGTCTTTAATAGTTTTATAATGCCTGTTCTCACTTATGGTCTAGAAACTACGGCACTAACTCGCAAGTCGGCTGACAAGCTCCAAATCACTCAGAGCAATGGAAAGACACATGCTCGGAATAAGCGTAGAGACCGAATCAGAAACCAAGATATACGATAAAGAACAAAAGTACCGGATGTATTGAAAAAGCACGGCTAAAGTGGCAATGAGCGGGTCACATTGCGAGACAAGATCCGAATAGATGAACTAATAAATTATTTACATGGAGACCAAGAGAAGTGTGGGAAGGCCACAAAAGCGATAGCGAGAAGACATCCATAGGATTACAGGAACGACATAAGTCGCAATGGATAGAAGGGCATGGAAGGTTTTGGAAGAGGCCTACATTCAGGAGTGAATGAACACAGACTGAGAAAGAAGATATATATAAATATATTTTAATATAATGATATTTCCTCGTAAAATTTTTATTTTTACGAGAAATATCGGAGTTGAATGTTATAAGCATTTGAGTTTTTTTTTTGAACATCACATCAAAGACGACATTTTTTCAAATGGTTTTCATGTAGATTAACAAAAATCACTAACCGAAATCCTTCGCTGCAGGAAATCTATAAAGGCAATCGTGTAATTTACGAGTATATATCTAAAAAGGGGAAAGAACAGTATGTTAATATATAACTAAAACTGATTAAAGAGTTGATTGAGTGGTCCGTTACTTTGTGACAGTACATTTTAACAATAAAACTACTTAATTACTTTGTTAACTGTCACTAAATATATTTGTAAAGATTTTACAATTGCGTTATCGCGATTTCGTAGTACAACTACATTGTCAAACGCTTAACTAAGACTAAAAAAAAAAAAAAACGCGATAACGCAATTGTAAAATCTTTACAAATATATTTAGTGACAGTTAACAAAGTAATTAAGTAGTTTTATTGTTAAAACTGATTACTCCGGTTAATTTGGTACTGAACGATTCCTTTCTCACAATGTATAAGTATATAGACTCAACGAAACCAAAATGGCTTAAGATTTTTCAGCCATATTATGTGTATTCTTTATCAAAAATTATTCATTGCAGTGTGAACTTACTCTTGTGACTTAAGATCTTTATCGTTACCTAATTTTATGACTTACCTAGGTTATAAGTGCATATTAAAGGCTGTTCGGTTTAAGTTTTATATTTTATAACATATTTTTGTATATATTATGTGTTATATTTGATTAATTATTTTTTTAAGTATGTAATTTTGAATAACCGAACAATCTATTAATTCTCGCTCGCATTTTTATCGTGATATATTGTGCTCTAGAACAATTTAGCTTGATCTGTGTTATTTTGATTATTATACAAATTAATTTTATTATATTTATAATGATTATATGTTTGACTCATGACATTTTCAATAAAGAAGCTATAGTCAATCTGTATTTTTATGTTAGCACTGATGAGCAAAAAATTGACTCAAACTTCATTTAACACGCATCCTAGAATTTAGTGTTCATATATTTTTACGGATTTTAGTATTATTTAAAAGGCAATTCTATTATCTTTCTAAGGATACCAAAATCCATAGCATACCTCATGCTTTTTACTGATTAAAATGATTGAAAGGGGAAGGAGAACAAGGATTGAAAATAGAGGTAAGAGAGAGGAAAAATTAAACAAATTTTAAGTTTAACGATTAAATTTATTGATAAAACCAAAATTAATGTTTTGTATTATCCTCTCTAGCCCTTATTACTGTTTTCAGCCGGTTTTCCATGGAGCGGATGAGTTTTTTTCACCACTATCTGTGGAATTCTTCCCCAGTTTTCCGCAGTCGCAACCTTTAAGTCTCTCAGCGATGCAGGGGCTGGATTTCTTTCTCGAACCCTTCTTTTGAGCTTATCCCACATGTGCTCGATTGGATTGAGGTCAAGACTCTGCGCAGGCCAGTCTAATGTGGGTATTCCCATTTCCACCAGGTATTGCCACACCGATGCAGCAGCGTGTGGCCTCGCATGCACGAAGCTATCGCCAACAAACCCAACGTAAGGAATGACGTGTTCCTGCAGGATCTCCTCGATGTACCGGTGAGCAGTTAATCCAATGCTGCGTGTTTCGTCAGTCACGAAAACCAAATCGGTTTTCGCATCCAGTGAGATGCCTAACCATAACAGGGCAGAACCTCCTCCGTAGGCAACCGTTTCAGTAATGCACCACTGCGCATAGCACTCCCCAGACCTATAGACTCGTCTTCTTCCATCATTACCATGTAGGCACATTCAGGACTCATCGGAGAATAAAACGGAGCGCCACTGCTCTGAGGTCCAGTCGACATGTTCTCGGACAAATCGAAGTCGCGACTGTCGATGGGCTGTTGTCAATTTGGATCCATTAGCTGATCTCTTCGGAGTTAAGTTAGCTTCTTTAAGTCTTCTTCTGACTGTCCAATGACTGACAGCCCTACCACGAACTCGTCAGTGCTCCTACTAGATGTCAAGCCGATTTTTTAAAGTTGTATTGATAATGTAGCGGTCGTCTCTCTCCGAGGTATACTTTCATCCCGGTCCTGGTCTCTTTGTAAAGGCACCAATCTATTGGCAACGTCTGTAGACTCTGGAGACAGCTGACTGGCTCTGGAGCAGTTGGGCAGCAACTACACGTTAGCTATGCCCTTCTTGCAACAGAGCAATGACTTGTGCCATATATTCCGGGGTAATGTCCATTTTCCGATGACGTAATTAATGAGCAGGTGTAGCAGAGATGTTGACGGTTTAACTTCCGATAAAGGAACCAGAGGAAAATGCAGTTGCATGCATTTTTATAGGAATGAATAGCGCGCAACAATTACGTTGCTGAGCGAGCAAAAAACGGTTCTGTTAAGTAAAACCATTTTAATTAGTAAAACTTCTTGGAAATCCAAATATTTTTGATATTATTGCAAAAAATTGAAAATCAGCATTCTAATGATACAAAAATAATTGTTTGAAAGTTAAAATCAAGGATCGTTGTTAAATGAAACAAAATCGTTTGAGTTCATTGTTTTGCTCACCAGTGTGTATTCCTCTTCCAAAGGACCTGACCTGGGACTTTTGGTTTGTTTTTAATTATTAATATACCAAATTATGAAAAGTCACAATGAAGTCATTTTACCCAAGTAAGAACGTGTGGCGCATTGTTCGTTAAAAAATATGTTTGTTTAAAAGTTTTTTACATTTAACAGTAAAGGATTGCCATTAAAAAGCTAATGACTCGGTAGTTCGTCCCTTCCCAATCAGCGTCGATGATCGCCTGGCATTTTCAGTGCATACTTTCGACGAGATTTTCCGCGTATTTTTCGGGCAACGATTTCTAAATTGCTAGAGTTTGCCGTGACAACTGCTTCATTGTATACACCTTTTACTACACAGTTTCTGCTTGATGTATGCCTACACGTTCTCAATTGGGTTTGCATCGGGCGGCTGGGATGGCCAATCTAATGCGACGATGCCGGATTCCCCTTTCCACTGACTACACGTTTTACTTCGATGTTTGGGGTTGTTATCCTCTTGAAGAGTCATCCACATTTTTATCGACAAACCACCGTTTGGCAGTCGGTATTAATGCCTTCTTGTAAATCTGGAAAATTTTTTCAGCGTTTAAATTGTGGGTAAAGATGAAAAAATCTCCCAAACCTTTTTCGGAACGAGGTCCCCAAACATGGATCTTCACAGGGTGTTTCACGGTGCGCTGAGGTAAACGATTAGTGGCACATAACCCCAAAATGAAGTTTCATCGGAAATAATTACATTGCTCCAGTCTTGATCTATGTTTTCCTTTACCCACGCGAGTCATTTCTCTCTGTGTTTTTTGCTCAGCTATGGTTTTTTGATTGTACTCCTCCCGGAGATGAGTGCGAATCGTTTTATACGATAGATCCCAACCTGTCTGCTTTCGTTCTTGCACCTCTTGGCGCAAAGTTAATTGAGGATTTCGAGAAAACTAATAATTATTTTTTCGCCCTAGTTCGTCATTTTTCCTCTCGAACCACGTTCTGGTAGATCGACATTTTTTAACTGAGAGTACCATTTCATCCACTTACTAACGAATGCCCCTGACTTGGTCGGATACTTAGCAGCCACTGTAGGTGTCTTTTTGGGACGTTTCAGATGATTACGTAGGAACCCAGCCTCGAACCGTATGCAGCACTCATGTTTATCTAGTCATTAGCATTCATCTTATGAAAAATCCCAGTGAAGATTTCCCTTCAGGATTTCTTTTTTTCGGTATCAGAAATATTATGTCAAAAGTCCGTTACGAAATTGTTTCGACAAAAAAAGTTATCGGAGGTCAAAAGTTGCGAAAATCAGTTTTTCTCAAATATCTCGTTTTCACGTAAATTTTGTTTATTATGAAATTTTTTCATCATCAAAATCTGCATTAAAGAGGTCCTATACAAAATTAGGACTAATAGTTATCGAGATATAAGGCTGAGAAATTTTAGAGAAATGCGCATACTCCACTATACGTTTACGTATAGTGGTGTATACAGACAATATGACGCATTTATGCGTAGAAAAGCCGTTTA
The DNA here is from genome assembly GCA_019049505.1 of Pachyrhynchus sulphureomaculatus. Taxonomy (NCBI): domain Eukaryota; kingdom Metazoa; phylum Arthropoda; class Insecta; order Coleoptera; family Curculionidae; genus Pachyrhynchus; species Pachyrhynchus sulphureomaculatus. The sequence goes on along the minus strand of CM032456.1, from coordinate 167,978,807 downwards.
ATACACACACAAAACCATATTTCTTCCTCTCTGAGGTATCCTTAAAGTGGACCCTTCTTCATAATAATGATAGTAACGACCTTGAGTTTGCAGCTTCCATTATAATCTCATGGATCAATGTATACCTGAAACTATTTAACGAAGCATTTTCTCCTCTTAAAACTCAGTTTAGTGCTACATGTCGTACAGTTCGGACGTTTTATTCATATCGAAAGATTCTGTAATTCTATCACAATGGCTGATAACACTTGTTTCTTTTGTATTGAAACTTTGTCGAGTGGCGCGATCGTGACTGTTGTTCGCGGTGAAGAAACAAATTAGAAATGCAAGTGTTGAAAGAGATGATTATTTACAAAGCGTAAATACTGTGACGGCGCATGTTGAATGTCGTCATACGAAGAAATTCAACACTGAATCATATAAAAAACGTCGTATGAGTGATTCTCCTTCAACATTTCAATACTCTCCTCGTAAGCATAGATCAAACTTATTTGACTTTGAAACGTTGTGTATTTTTTTTGTGGTGAACTAGCCATTGAGAAAATAGAGCAAAAAAAGGATAAAAATATCGACGAAGTATATTATTATTCAAGAATATGAGCAACTCTCATGTTTCCTCAGAGAGCGTTCTTTACGAGTGGCAGTCGACGGATTTCTTTCTAACACCTTCACTATCAACGCCGGTGTACCCCAAGGCTCCATCCTGTCTCCTACTCTCTTTCTCATTTATATTAACGATCTGCTGGAAAAGACCGAGAATCCAATCTACAGCTTTGCAGATGACAGTACACTTATCTCTTCATTCACTTGACGAATATCCGCAGAGAGCCGGAAGTCTCTTACTTAACAAAGACTTGGAAGAAATTCTATCTTAGGATGACAGTAACCAAGTGGAATTTAACACTACAAAAACCCAGCCCGCAGTTTTTTCTAAAAAAAGTTAACGTTGCTGAACCCGACATAGTTATGTCGGGGCACTCCATTCCTCTAACATCGTCACTCAATTTGTTGGGCGTTAATTTGGGAGCAAATATGTCCTGGCATGAACATGTTGCAGTCATAGCAAGGAAAGCTTCTCAAAAGATGGGAATATTATTTCGAACCAGAAAGCTTTACACTCCACAACAACTGTTAATTTTTTACAAAGCTCAAATTCGACCAACTATGGAATACTGCTCCCATGGTTGGAGCTCCGCTCCCAAACATACACTGCATTTGTTGGATTGTATTCAGGAAAGAGCTGTTCGTCTGACTGGAGACCCGGAACTGACCGGCGGCCTCGATTCGCTGGAACGTCGAAGAACGGTTGGCAACTTGAGCCTATTCTACAAGTATTTTCATGGAAAGTGTTTGAAGGATGTGGCCCGCTTAATTCTTCCCAGAGCGGTGCATGTTAGCAGTACACGTCGCGCTAATACTTCACATCCGTATGAGGTTCAGCTTGTTACTCCTCGTACAACGCTTTTCAAGCAGTCTTTTATATGGAGAACATCATCCCTTTGGAATAATTTGCACAGGACTGTGTTTCCCACCGGGTACAATTTACAGCGATTCAAGAACAACGTGAATCGCTTACTCTGCACACGTGTCGCTCCTGTAGCGCTTTAGGGACTTCCCTGTAGCACGTGTGCTATACCCATAAAAAAAAACAGATGCGTGCAACGGCAGTTATGGGGGAGAGCTGTAAAGAATCATATCAACGTTGAATTCGACTTAGTTGCTGCTAATGCTAACTACCTTAATACATGTTTTGATCATTTTATTTTGCCAACTTCTGATCCGAAAAAAGGTCATCCAGCAGACGAGGATATTTCCAAAGCAACGAAATTTTTTATTATATAGAAAATAATGATTGTCAATTCACGCTAGGAGAGCTAAATAAAATACTTAAAAGTCATGTTCCAGCCGATTTTTTTCAGAAGATTGGTAATTTTTTTGTATAAAGTGACTGGAGTATGTTGGCTATTTAACCATAAATATGGTTCGAAGGGAATCTCTCCCCACAAAGCATTGTTTGCAGGGGTACCAGCGATAATCTCAAAAAAAGGAATTTCTTTACCGACTACAAGTTATAGCCAGTACGGTCTTACTTGACCGACTGTAATTATTATTATCCCACCGTAGTGAAAACCTTTTTAAATTTACTACTCAGTATATATCACCACTACACCAAACACTTTATTTTTGCACTCGACGCGCGTTTCGCTAACCATGTTAGCTTCATCAGGAGCGATGATTGATTAGTCAATCATCGCTCCTGATGAAGCTAACATGGTTAGCGAAACGCGCGTCGAGTGCAAAAATAAAGTGTTTGGTGTAGTGGTGATATATACTGAGTAGTATCATTGTGCCAAAGATTCCACATTCCCAACTTACTTTTTAAATTTGATTAAACTATCAGAATTATTTTTAAAGACGTTAACATACCTAGCACTAACTGAACTATCTGAAAGACCATTTTAGTCTTGATAAACCTCATTTGACATAAAAACTTTTTTTCAAAAACTTGTAGCATCGATTCAAGTCGCCAACTGTTCGTCGATGTTCCAACGAATCAAGGTTTGTTAGCCAGTTCCGGGTCTCTAATCAGGCTCCCTTCGGAATAGTATCCAACCAATGCAGTGTATGTTTGGGAGCAGAGTCCCAAACATGGAAACAGCATTCCATCGTTGGTCGAATTTGAGCTCTATACAGAATTAACAGTTGTGAAGTGTAAAGCTTTCTAGTTAGAAATGATATTCCCAACTTTTGAGACGCTCTTTTTGCTATGCTTGCAACATGTTTATGCCAAGACATATTTACTCCCAAATTAACGTCCAGCAAATTGAATGACAATGAATATTTTATAGGACTCAAAGCTAAGGTAAGGACGTCTGAAACTATCTTCATAATTTAAAAGACGCAAGTACCAGCCTTGAGATTCATTTTCAAAACCTTTCAAAGGGCATGGATATTCTTAACAAAACAGAAATTCTATGCCGGAGCTGTATAGTTCAAAATTGGCCAAATAAAAGTCATATTTCACTTTCTATATGATACATTTTACATATAATGCCCACTTCAGGTGACCATTAATAAAAACTAAAACACCCAGATGGTTTTGTTGTTTGTCTGTCACTAAAAAGTTCGTGTATTTCTCATCTTCTCAGTCTTAAAATAGAACATTTATCAGTACACATTTTCCGTGGGTCACAGTAACGATCAATTTTTTTAGGTAACAGTAACCTAATGGATGTGTGTGGTGTAGTGGTGATATATACTGAGTAGAGTGATATATAGCTTCCATTTTTTAGAGAAATGACATTGAGTGTCACTTTTTGATATACCCTACCCAAGATAATACGTAGGCTGAAAAGTTTTTGGTCTAACTACTTGAAACACTTTTTTTTGCAAAATTCGACTTTATTCATTAATATAGTCTCCTTCAAGGGCGATACAATCAGTCCAACGCTTTTCTAACATTTCTATACCTTTCTTGTAGAAGGATTTGTATTTGCCTTCAAAATAGGCCTCAGTTTCGGCGATAACTTCTTCATTGGAGCCAAATCTCTTTCCCGCAAGAATTTTTTTGAGGTCTGTGAATAGATACTAGTCGCTGACTGACAAATCTGGAAAATACGGTGGATGAGGAAGCAATTCGAACTTCAATTCATGCAATTTTGCGATCGTAAACATTGACTTGTGACACGGTGCATATAATATTCGCTATTGATGGCTTTTCCCTTCTCAGCATAGTCGATGAAAATTATTCCGTGCGCATCCCAAAATACAGAAGCCAAAACCTTCCCAACCGACTTGTGTGTCTTTGGTCGCTTCGGGCGGCTTTCACCAGCTGCTGTCCACTCAGCTGGTTGCCGATTTAATTCCGGCGTGTAGTGGTGGATTCATGTTTCATCCATTGTCACATAGCGCATGAAAAAATTTCTTTTTATTGCGCCTAAAGAGGTCCAAACAGCGCTCAGAATCAACACGTTGTTGTTTTTAGTCCACTGTGAGCAAACGCGGTACCCATTTCGAACAGAGCTTTCTCATACCCAAATGTTCATGCAAAATATGACCACGTTCTTTTGATATCTTTAGGGTGTCAGCTATCTCTCACGCAATTTCACTTTACTGTCATCCAAAACAATTTTGTGGCTTTTTTTATGTTTTCCGGTGTAACCACCTCATTTGTATCTGTACGACCGCATTTAAATTTAGCGAACTAGTAAATGATGAGTGATTTTTCCAGAGACAGAGTCCCCGTAATACTATCAACCCATTGCTTTGCTCGAACGGTTTTTTTTCCCATCAAAAAACAGTGTTTGATCAACACGCGAAATTCGATTTTTTCCATTGTTTTGAAAATATCAAAAATAGCATCACTAAAACCACTGTAATTTGTAAACTAATCGTCGAAATGTCATGAAATTTTGACACGTATCGTTTGAAGATTGGTACTTCCTAAAAAATCATATGAATTTTTTGAAAAGGGCGACATCTATGGTCAGATTAAAAAATTTTCAGCCTACGTGTTATATTAGATTCGATACCTACAATCGAGCCCTAGTTCACTACAAATGCTTCGAAGGGCCGGCTATTGATCAAAAATGTTCCGGCATGTTCCGAAAGAAGAAATATATATTTTACTTTACTAAGCGTTTGAACCACAATGCCATCGTCAACAGACAGAAAGTCAAACGTTTCACCACACCAGCTCCATCTCCTTGCCCTTCAGCAGCAAATTCGCATTGAGTAACCTTGACCAAAAAGCACATTACAAAGAATAAGTAACTAAAAGTCTTTACGTTTTTGTATTTTATTCCCCAAGCATTTTTTTTCAGGCGTATTGATTACTTGAAGTAATCAAAACCTGCAAACTAACTATCTAAACGTACTTAATAAGTATATCTATAATAAATATTCTTTAATACACTTGTAGGGCAGTATTTCTCACTTAACTCTATGGCAGTCATCTACCTGTTTAAATAAACAATTATAAAAATTGTTTAACAAACAAGACTAAGAAGGAAGTAATACCTAGGAAGATATTTAAACTTAACCTAGAAGTTCCACTTGCGCGTTGATTAAAACTGTCTATAATATGAATTTTCCAACCATGTTGGCTTGAGTAAATGAATTATAGTACACTATGTCGGGCCACGTTGTATTTGGTGTGAATTCTAGTATGCCTGGATCCCCTGATAGGCAGGACCATTCCAACGACTTGTTAAATTTTTTGAAAGAGTCGAAATCATCGTCCAGTCTTCTGTCTTGATTTGCTTTGTGTTTTGTCAGACATAATGGTCCAGCTGTAAAACATTTAATATTTACTAGCGTGTAATGACTAGTTCAAAATAATATAACTAGACAGTTCATGAAACATACTCCACAGTACATATTACTACGATTAAAAAATAATAGACTTTTGAAATAAAACGTAAACGGGTTATTTATTTTTCCAAATTTATTTCATCCCCTTCAAAGTAATCCCCTTGGATACAATGCATTTATACCAACGGTTTTTCCAGTCTTCGAAACAGTTGTTGAATTCGATTTCTGGAATGGCCTTTCAAGCCTTCTTCGATTCGGTTTTAATTTTCCTAATCGACTCAAAATGATGTCCTCGAAGCGGTTTTTTTGAGTTTAGGGAATAGCCAGAAGTCCGACGGAGCTAAATCAGGCGAATGATATGAGTTGAATTTTTGATGAAAAAGTCGAGAGAAAAATCAATGCTGTGTGAGAAGGCGCATTATTGTGATGAAAAAACCAAGAGTTATGACCCCTAATTCGTACGTTTGGGAAGTCGAAAAAACCATTTTTAAAACAAAATTTAATGCAACTTCTTTGCTGAATTTTTTCACTCATGTTAAAAATCGAAAAACGCACTTTTGTTGTTGAACGAATGCAAGCGAATCTTATTAACTACTGATGCTATGGTCTTAAAATTTGACACAGGTCCTACCAACCTAACGAAAAAAAATTAATCCGATTTGGAAATGCCCGGGCGATTTGAATTTAAAAGTCTTACTATTTTTTGATCACAGTAGTAAGTCGGAATATAAATATTAATTTATAAAGTAGAAAAAAAAAAGAAAATCTAGAGCACAAAATTATCATTTAAATAATATATATTTATTTTTCTTGATTTAAATAATATTTATTTTTTAGAAAAGAAAGAAAATGAAACTGATGAGTTGATAAATCAAATTTATTATTGGCTGTTACAGTTAGAAAAATACGCTGTAGGCACAAAATCCTAATTTTATTTTTCCTCCCTTTGCCAATAAAAGTATTATATTCCTGAAAAAAATCACACTCTCTTGTTTTTTACATTCTCTCACGTTTCAGGATCCTCAGATTACGAAAAATATAGTTCTCTATTTTCGTCAGTCTTCAATCTGTTGGCGCGATAACTTTCGAACTAAATAAGATATCGTTTTTAAAATTGGTAGACATATAATACTTAAAATGAGAATGGAATCTTAATTTTTAAGCGATATTGTTCAGGAAGAGAGCGAAAAGGAAGGAGGTCGATAAATCTTGTATAGTTTCAATAGTAGTTTGAGTGTTCTTAGTTTTTAGTTGCAATAAAGAGCAAACTGTAAGCAGCATTATTTATAGTCAGCGAGATTTTTTTGAAGATAACGTATTGTACATCCTTGTCAGGGTTCTAGGAGTCGAAGAATCTGCAAATGATGTTGGTTTTTCATTGTGATAAATCTAAACAGAAACAGTATCTAAAGAGATGTGAGAGTATAGTGACCTCACAATATATATATATATATATATATATATATATATATATATATATTATATATATATATATATATATATATATATATACGAGGCTGGTTTGAAAAGTCCGTGCAAAAATAAAAACTACTTATGTGTTTGGGGTAAATCTTTTTTATTTTTCGACATAGTCTCCTTTTAGACTTATACACTTCGTCCAACGATGTTCTAGTTTGTTGATCCCTTCCGAATAATAGGATTTGTCCAAGTCTGCAAAATAGCCATTAGTGTCTGCAATCACCTCCTCGTTTGAATAAAAACTTTGTCCCGCCAGCCATTTCTTCAAATTGGGGAACAAATAGTAGTCCGAGGGAGCCAAGTCTGGAGAATAGGGGGATGTGAAACGAGTTGAAATCCTATTTCCATTAATTTTGCGACCACAACTGCTGAGTGGTGTGTGCTGGTGCGTTTGTCGTGATGGAAAAGGACTTTCTTGTGGGCCAATCGCGGGCGTTTTTCTTGCAGCTCGGTTTTTCAAACGGTCCAATAACGATGAATAATATTCACCTGTAATAGTTTTACCCTTTTCCAGATAGTCGATGAGGATTATCCCTTGCGAATCCCAAAAGACAGTCGCCATAACCTTTCCGGTCGAAGGAACGGTCTTTGCCTTTTTTAGTGCAGATTCCCCCTTGGTAGCCCATTGTTTAGATTGTTGTTTGGTCTCAGGAGTATAGTAATGTATCCATGTTTCATCCACAGTGACGAAACGACACTTAAAGTCCTCCGGATTCTTCTGGAACAGCTGCAAACCATCCTTGCAACACTTCACACGATTCCGTTTTTGGTCAAGCGTGAGCAATCGCGGCACCCATCTTGCGGATAGCTTTCTCATGTCCAAATGTTTATGCAAAATATTATGTACCCGTTCAGTCGAGATGCCCACAGCACTAGCAATCTCACGCACCTTAACTCTTCTGTCATCCATCACCATATCATGGATTTGATCAATGATTTCTGGAGTCGTAACCTCCACAGGCCGTCCAGAACGTTCAGCGTCACTTGTGCCCATATGGCCAGTCCGAAAATTTTGAAACCACTTATAAACTGTTCTAATCGAAGGTGCAGAGTCACCATAATGTTTATCATGCTTCTCTTTAGTCTCCTGAGGCGTTTTGCCTTTCATAAAGTAATGTTTAATCACCATACGAAATTCTTTTTCGTCCATTTCTTGAAAATCACTCGACTTCCTTAATTCACACGAATGCCAAACACAAAGAAATAGACCAATATGGCTGAAACTTGGTGTGCGTTCATTCAAGAGATGCTACTAACTAAACATGACCTCGATACGCGCCGGTGGTGCCATCTCTCGGACTTTGCACGGACTTTTCAAACCAGCCTCGTATATATATATTACAATAGAGTTTTTCACGGATGGTGGAATGTAAAAAATTAAAATTTCAGGTTTCAATCCGTTCTTCTAACGATGAATTTGTACGAGGTTTCGCCAAAATCTCATTTGACATTTTCAAATGCTCTTGCTGTTGCTGCTACTCGATACTGTGATCTTGCTGCTGCTGCCGCTCGAAGCTAACTCAGCCGAGTGGCAGAAATATCACAGTATCGACTAACAGCAACAGCAAGAGCACTTGAAAATACCAAATGAGGTTTTGACGACACGTCGTGCAAATTCATTGTTAGATAAACAGACTGAAACCCGGAATTTTAAATATATATATATATATATATATATATATATATATATATATATATATATATATATATATATATATATATATATATATATTAATAATTCTCAATCCAAAGAATACAAAATGACAGATCCAAAATCACAGTGTGTGATATTATAGGACAATCAGCCACTATCATATACCACAAAAACTTATTGATATCGGTTGGCAAATATACCCAAAAAAAATTATATCATTCATACAATCGTTTCCCGCCAAATCAATCATCCATTTAAAATTCTAATGAGTGCGGTAAGAACAGGTAGGAAACATCGATTTAAATTGCAATCTCCACATTTACCGCGTCCTAACGATATGCAAAAAGTTACTTCATTTTATGTCCACGGCAACACCGCGAAAAATTTAATGGACTGTCTTGTAATACGAATTGCTTGGGATACCGTACTTGTGCTCCACTTTATATTTGTTAATTTTAATAACTGGCTATTTTTAATAAAAATTATAAAAATTTATAAAATATTCGGCCGTTTAACACAAATATAATTTTATTTACCTTTTTCTCAATTGACTATATTAGACTTTTAATGATATTGTGCAAGCCGGTGAAACAAGGCATGTTTTAAATTTTCGAAGTCTGACAACGCAATATACCATAAATTTAACCGATTCGTTTCTAACCAATGCAATCAACCAGTCTTAGAAACTTAATAAATTTATTTTGCACTAAACTATTAATTATATTTACACCGCATTAAATTGTCTATAACAAGGTGAACTATTTAATTTAATTGTAACGTTCATAATATCAAATTACTGCATTACTACAACCATCAACTCTGTTACTGGTTTAATTCCAATCTGTTTGAATTACCTGCTGTAGGTCTTGGTCTTCCCCTCCTTGAATATTCAACTCCAACCAAAACCCTTATTTTGGATTGAGCTGCATCTGTCAGTCGGTCGAACCCACCATGGGGTTCATCTGTAATGATCATAGGATGATAGTATTCAGGGCTATGAGGATCATTTCCTCCATTTATTTTAAATAAATACGTCAGGCCTCTGCGAAGCCACAGTTCTGGTGCCAAGAGACCATTTATGTACCAGGCGAGTGCAGTGGAGGTATGTCCTAAAATTATATTAACCTGTTATTAGAAAATAGTAAGAATGTTTAATATTATAAGAAAAATAGAAGATAACTTCTTCACTTTAATTAAAATGAAAAATCGGGTATGTAAGTTAGACTCAACAGCAATGCCTCGAATCTTTTCGTCCAACTTTTGGTAATGAATCACCATCAGAAAAGACTGTTTATAATTGGTTTTGCAGCATTTCGTTATGGTCGTGGTTCTGCCAGCGATAAATTTCGTGAAGATCGACCAAAATCGGTTGTTCCAAAAAACTTCGATTTTTTTTCTTTCATTGTTTTTGTAAAAACTTAAAAAGTAGCCCTCGTATAACTAGATTACTGGCTTACCCAGATACTATCAGAACATGTATATAAAGAAAGAATGAGCAGAAAACGATAAATACTAAATTATAGTTTTAGACGTAGTCACTCCAGTATAGACACTAATTGCTTATTCAGCTACGTCGGCATTTTGGTACCTTTGGCTCATCATGACACAACCATTAATACCATTACACCAAACACGATATTTTTGCGCTTGATGTGCATGCCGCTCACCAATAGTAGCGATGATAACCAATCATCAGGTGCTATGATTGGTTATTCAGGATAAGAATAAGGGAATAAATCAATATTGGCGATTAAAATTATTTCTCCTAAAGAAAGAGAGAAATGGATTTCAACATCAATAAAATACGCTCTGAAATTCTCAATTGAAAGAATTTTTTGGAAGAAAACGGAGGGGTTTAGGAGATACTTCTCTAGTACTGAAGCCGAGTACGCCACCAAAAATATTTTAAGTAATTTAGAAGGTATTAGTTAAAAAAAAAGAAATATATGTAGAAATGTATCTGTCTTAAGTCAGTTTTGTACCGGCAGCCACCATAGGCTAATAAGGGCAAAAATTACTATAAACACCAAAACCAAAAGAAACAATCTCTTCAAAAAACATTGTTACCCAACCGGAGAAATTTTGAAACAAAAGAGATGAGAAATTTCAAAATGAACTGAAACGGATATTGACAACGGACGCATGCACAAATGAATATAGACGAAATTACAGCTAAAATCACAACTTAAATAACAATATCAATCAAGAAAATATGTTCGCTAACCAAACTTCATAAAAGTTCTAGGACAGTGGAACTACTAGACGAAAGAAGAAATATAATAGATAAAACAACAAAAACTTTAAATAATTAAACAAACTAATGAAGAAGGAGATCCGAAAAGAAACTACAATAGAAACATCATAGAGGAAACCATAAAAGATAACTGGAAAATAAAACTATTACGTTCACGACTATCTAAGGGAAAAATAAATATTACAAAACTACGAGACGTAAATAATATAATAGTAGATAATAAGAAGGATATGATTGGAACTGTTGAAGTCTTCGACACAAGATTATACTCAGCCTAGGATCTGAAGAACGCCCTGATATCACAGAGGAGGAAATACAAGCTGCATTGAAGCAGATAAAAACAATAGATGCCCTGGAGTAGATCAAATCAGGGTAAAAATGCTGAAACTGGGTGGTAAATCTCCGAAAAATGCATTCAAAGTCCTACTAAATAAATGTCTCTATGACGAAAAAATTTCAATAAAATGGAATAATAATAATCTCTTTAAGGCGATAATACTGATATCGAAAATTATAGGCACATATATGTTCTGTTTCACTTATATAAGCTCTTCACTACAATCCTAACAAATCGCTTAACAGCAAAACTAGATTTCTATCAACTTGTGGAACAGGCGGGCTTCAGAAAGGGATTTCGCCCGATTGACCACATCTACACAATACGTACTGTAATAGAGAAATGTACGGAATATAAGGTACCAATACATATGGCATTCATTGATTTTCATAAAACATTTGATACTGTTGCAATCTAATCAGTTCTAAAATTCCTGGCGAATGCAAGGATAGATTCCAGATATATAAAAATAATAAAGAACATCTATAAAGAAGCGTTTATCCGTATTAAAATTGACGAAACAATTGTCACTAACAACGTCCTATTAAAAACAGGAATGCGAAAAGGTGATACTAGCTCAGCTAAGTTGGTTTCGATGGCCCTTGTCTTTAAGGAGTTAAATTGGGATGAGGTCACCAACATCGACGGCACCAGGTTTGCAGACAACCCAGTCGTGATAGGTAACAACACAGCTGAATGTGGTCTCCGCAAGGGTAAGTGTGAAAATGAATATTAAAATAGTAAATTAATGAGCAATGTCAGATACCAACATGCACATCCATCGAACGCATCGACCACGGCTACATAGGTCACACTATTAAGATCGAAAGAACCAACATGCAGAAATTACTAGGTGAATAGGACTACTAATAGGAAAACTAAGACCTAAAAACTAAAGCCTACAATACCATAATAAACAGATAAGGAGACGAACCAACGTCAATGACATAACACGTAGGCTGAAAAGTTTTTGGTCTGACACATAGATGTTCCTTTTTCAAAAATTAGGTATGATTTTTAGGAAGTACCAATCTTCAAACGATACGGGTCAAAATCTCATGACATTTCGACGATTAGTTTACAAGTTATAGTGGTTTTACTGACGCTAATTTTGATATTTTCAAAACAATGGAAAAAATCGAATTTCGTGTGTTGATTAAACACTGTTTTTTCGATGGGGAAAAAATACCGTTCAAGTAAAGCAATGGCGTGACAAGTGTTACGGGGACTCTGCCCCTAGAAAATCAATCATCATTTACTGGTATGCTGAATTTAAACGCGGTGGTACAGACACAAATGATGCTGAAAGCTTTGGACGCCCAAATGAGGTAGTTACACCGGAAAACATCAAAAATATCCACAAAATTTTTTGGGTGACCGTAAAGTGAAATTGCGTGAGACAGCTGGGGGTACCGCGTTTGGTTACAATGGACCAAAAACAACAAGGTGTTGATGATTCTGAGCTCTGTTTGGACCTGTTTAAGCGCAATAAAAAGGATTTTTTCCGTGCGATATGTGACAATGGATGAAACATGGATCCCCCACTACACACCGAAATGAACAAGAAAAAAGTACTGTTTCATCAAGACAATGCACCGTGTCACAAGTCAATGGTTACGATGGCAAAATTGCATGAATTGAAGATCGAATTGCTTTCTCATTCACCGTATTCTCCAGATTTGGCCCCCAGCGACTATTATCTATTCGCAGACCTCAAAAAATTGCTCGCGGGAAAGAGATTTGACTCCGGTGAACAAGTTATCGCCGATACTGAAGGCAAATCCTTCTACAAGAAAAGTATAGAAATGTTAGAAAAGCAGTGGAGTGATTGTATTGCTCTTGAAGGAGACTATGTTGATGAATAAAGTCGAATTTTGCAAAAAAATATGTTTTAAGTAGCTAGAGTTAACTCTGGAGGCGGCAAGGATGAAGAGGTGATGTGCGGGTCATGTGGCTACATCATCCGGAGACAGATGGGTATACAAGATCACAGAACGGAATCCCAAAGAAACAGTAAAAGGCGTGGGACATCCACAGAAACAATGGGTCGATGATATAAGAGCAGTAGCGGACAAGCAGTGCTTAAAGATGGCAAGAGACAGGGAAGCATGGAAGAAATTGGAAGAGACCTACTTCCAGGAGTGGACAGACATGGATGGAGAGCGAGAGAGAGTTAAAAAAATGCTTGGATTTTATAAATGTAGTTAAACAATGTTTTTGACACCATGGTGTTCTTAGTTCTACCAAATAAATTGTAACCCCACAAATTATGGTCGTAGGTTAGACGGTTATTTCCTACATGTTAGTTTGATGGGAACATTTGTTTGTCTTGCAAAGTATATCACTAGAGACCGGATTATATGCAACATAAAAATCTTGAAATATGCATGCAAATATGCATGAAAAATGCTTAAAATATGCATGAAGAGGATCAAAATATGCAATATTAAATAATAATAAAAGTAGTAATTTTTAGTTTTTTATTTCAAAATTAGCATAAAATTAACAAGTTATCGACGATGTTTAAATTTAATTAACAATTATTTAACATTTTTTAAAATTATTTAACATTTGTATTCTTGTACACATAAACATAAGGTATTGTTCCAAATGTTGGGTAGTAAGATTGTGTCTTCGATCACTTAAAATATTTTTATAAGTGGAAAAAGACCGTTCCACACCCACTGAGGTAACTGGACAGTATTTGAATTTGGGGTGCTATGTTAGCACTTATTATTTCTGGCAAAAGTTCACCCGTCCCATTAATAAAACTATCAATTTGACACAAAGGTTCAAAGCCTGGGTTATTGCACAAAATGTTTTCAAACTATTCTTTAACTCTACGCGGGAATACATCTGGATTGACGAACTGCCATAGCCTCTGCACTATCGAAGTCATTTACTACACCTTTGATGGCGTCGAAATGTTCATTGTAAAATAGTACAGCTTCAATCCATGTTCCCCATCGAGTTACCACTGATACGGGAGATAAAGGCACATTTGGCAGTTTTTCTTTATAGGCGTTATTGCGAGCAGGTGCCTTAAGAAACACTTTCTTTGCTGATGAAATCAGTTTATTTACATTTCCAAACGTGGATCGTACTTCTTCAGCGAGTCGATGGACTCCGTGAGCAAAGCACGTCACGTGAATTAAATTTGGATAAAATACTTGGAGAGCTTTGGCTGCTTGATTATATAGGGAGCAGCATCTGAGAGAAATATAAACACTCTTTCATCTGAAGAAGATTCACGAAATATTTTTTTAATACCCTCATTCACAAATCTGGCGATCGTAGAATGATTCGTCTTGTCAAGTTCTTTGCAGGCCACCAAATAGGAAGAAGAAGGCTCTAATCTTAATGCACCCACAATTAAATTCGCAATACAGCGACCACAACTATCGGTAGTTTCATCAGCTGAAATCCAAATAATGCCATCCTTAAGTTCATTACGTATTTCTTCCAGAACATGTTGGTAAATTGTTGGTATGTAATTTTTACGCAGTGTTGATTCGTCTGGTATTTTTTGATTCAAGCAATATTTTCGCAGAAAATCTTTGAATGTAGGATTTGTAAGTTTGTGGAGAGGAATATTACTTGCAAGCAATGCTTCACATAAATCCATGCTAAAGTGGTTTTTTTGTTTGTCTGTAGAAGTGGAATCACTGCTACTTGCTGCTGTTATAAGTTGTTGTCGTGGGCCTTTTTTTGCAATCCTGCGATATGAAGACTTGTCTTGACATGCTGGTCAATTTGAAACTTTTTTGTGCACGAAACATTTTTTCTCGCAAACTCGACAATATAAATCTTTCCGTCGTATGTAAATGTTCCAGGATAATCAGCTACCCACGAAGAGATACTTTTTTTTGCGTGTGGCATGGTACACATTAAACTTTAACACAACACGTCAAAAATTGCAAAAAGACTACACTGATCAAGCGCTTCAACAATAATGATAAAACTGATATCTTGTTTTAAAATAAAAATTCGTCTTCGAAAAAATTGTTTATTTGATCCACGCTCAAACAAATATTCTTAGAAACTAACTACTTATCACTTAATATCCCGACCAAGAAACAAAGGAATAAAATACCGTCGTAATTTTGGGTATTCCTTTGGCACTATAACCTAATCGATGTTTAGACTATTGCAGGTAATGTCTCGGCGATAAAATCGGTTCCAGACGGCGACATTAACAATACCCTGAGCAATTCAATTGCCTAGTAATACCGAGAAGTATTGTAAATATAGGGAAAATATGCATCATTACTAGATTTTGGGTAAAATATGCAATAATCGGTGATAATGGTCTAAATATGCAAATGCATATGAAAATATGCAAATGCATATAATCCGGTCTCTATATATCACATATACTATATATAGGCTGAAAGGAAATTGCCAATTTTTTTACCAAAAGAAGTTTGTATTCTCCAAACCTCGCCATAAAAAACATACAATAATATAATCGTTACCTGTGATAGCTTGATATCCTTTTTTACTTCCCGACGGTCCAATGGATGTCCGAAATACTCTAATTGATTTGTCAAATATCTGCCCCTTACTCCACGGTTCTCCCACTACCGGTCCTGATCTAGTAAAAGAGTAACATGTCTTCTTTGGTTCCTTTGGATTTAATTCGATGCTAATGTTGGTTTTCGGGTACACGTCATGAAAAGCTGGTTCTTTATTTTCATCTAGTTTACCCATTGCCCATACTATGTACAATGATCCTTCTGCTGGAAATTCTTTATCCCCATTATCAGCTGTAAAAAAACATTTACTTAAGTATACAAAAAAAATTGTACTGTACTTTCTAAGTATTTTTCTGTACTTTTTCCGAAATAATTCGGCTCTGATACAGTGCTTATGTTCAAGTTTTGAATTTTGCATCTAACATTTGCTAAACAAGAAAGAAACCAAATACCACAACAGACTAAGGCCCCTAGTTTTTAATACATACATGATATTAAAGATCTTCTGTAAGTAATTGTATTAATTCCATTCTCTCTGATAGCTGTATTCAATTGATTATCGTCTGTTCCACCAACCATGGTGTCCTTGCAAACGCCTTTATATTGCCCAAGAACTTTTACACACTAAAAAAAAGTTTTCTGGTCCTTACTAGTTAAAAGCAATAAGAGATAGTTTAAAGTCTCAAAATTTTTATAAAGAAATTTAACAGGTATTCTACTTTTAAGTTCCACTAAGGGAATTCTGGTTTGAGATTTCTAGATCACGAAAAATAAAGTTTCCAATTTCCGTCTGTCTCTTGGCTCTATGACTTCCGAATGGTGTAAAAGATCAATTTTAAATTTGGCACACATATAATGATGAGTCTGAGGAGGGAAATGAACCTACATTTTTTTAGTTTCACTTAAAAGTAAGGAGTAAAAGAGATGGGCGCCGGTAAATTTAAGTCTTCATGATAGTATACGAATTTTTCCTTTAGCTGTTTAATGAATAAATTTTAAGGATAATTATTAGTATTTAAGCATCTAAGGG
>CM032456.1:167947265-167957265 GCA_019049505.1 Pachyrhynchus sulphureomaculatus | reverse complement strand
TCGGATTTTTTGCCTTTCCTATCACTATCAACTTTAATTTTTGTGATCCATCAGCATTGCAACATGCTAGAAAGGTAACGCGTTCTTTGTTTATTTTTCGACCTGGTGCGGTCTTTTCCTGAGAACAAACCAGCGTTTTTTTTCAGGCAACATTTTCCAATACAGAGCTGATTCATCTGCATTGTATATTTGAGTGGGTCCAAGGTTTAATTCTTTTATCTGCGAATAAAGTTGGGAAAGGATCGACGGCACTTTCCTCATTGGATAGTTTTTCGTCACAAACTTTTAAAGCACGCAGACCATGTCTTTTTCTGAAGTTAGAAATCCAGCCTCTGCTAGCTCTAAAATTATCATTCCCGTAGGTTTCAGCGTAAAACTTTTTTGCTTTGCCTGATAAAATTTCGTAGGAAATTGGGACGTGCCTTGATCGTTGCCATACAAACGAGTTTCCATTTTTGGATATTCGGCTTTTCGTAAGGTTTTTTCTGACGCCAGGACCGGAATCACATTTGGAAATAAATCTAAAAGAAGTTACACGTCCATAGTGAGTGTCCAAAATTATCTTTAAAATAAATCATATATACATACCTTTTGATTTTCCCTTGCTTCTTTTTTATATCCGAAATTGTGGATGTTCCTTCATTTGCCAACACTTTTCCGCTTTCACCAAGAACTAGTCTCTCTAATATATCGGACTTTTGTTTTATTGTTAGTGTAATGTTTTTTTTTAGAAGGCATTTTAATATGTAGGTACATATACGTAAAAAAAACGTTTACATACTTATATGAACCACATAAAGTAAAATAGAACGTAGGTATGTTGTACAATGTTGTGACAATAAACAAACAACTACAAAGTCCTTAACCTTTAGACGGAATACGCGATGCGTTATAGGCAAATCAAAGGCACCTACAATTTGTGTGAATCCCAGATGTAATAGACTGGAAGTTAGGGGAATCCCCGCACTATCGATTTCAGTTTTCCCATGTAGTTTAAATTAAGTAGATGTCTAAAAACGCAGGTCCGGATTACCTAGTACTATCAAATCCGGATTATAAAGTACACAGTGAATTTAATATTTTTATGTATTGAGTTTATATGGAACTAGAAGTCGACAATAAAATTAATTTTCTTGGCTTAACGATAACCAGACATTACAACAAACACAAATTCTCTATTTTTCACAAACCCTCACATACAGATACTACAATAAACATAAGTTCAGCTCACCCCCTACAACACAAATTGGCAGCTTTGTAAGTGTCCCCTTATCTGTAGGTGATTTTAACAAAGAATTAAATCTAATAAAACAAATTGCTGTTAACAACGGATATTCTCCTGACACCATAGACTCAATTCTAAATAAAAAATTAAAAAATAAAGCTATTTCTTTAGTATACCCCAAGAAAGAAAACACAGGTAAAAAATATAATGTTTTAACCTATTTTAGTAACACGTCAGAGAAAATTAAAACCACTTAAACAAATATAATATCAACATAGCTTTTAGAACAAACAACTCTTTAGGAAAATTCATTAAAAACGCAAAGGAAAAAACAAAATAGATCAAAAAAATCTGGAGTGTATCAGTTGAATTGTGGTTCTTGTCATAAAAGTTACATAGGTCAGACAGGTCGCTCATTCGAAACTCGGATTTCAGAACATAAAAGAAGCTATTTAAAAAACAAAACAGACTCAGCTTACAGTAATCATTTAACAGAATCAAATCATCTTTTTGACGATAAATTTAAAATTTTACATATACAAAACAAAGGCGTCAAATTAAACCTATTAGAAAATTTAGAAACAAATAGAATTAAAAATTCAGACATTATCTTAAACGAACAAAAAGATACCTGTCTGACCCATGGTAACTCACCTTTACTCAATCTATACAATTAATATTCAGAATGGATTTCCCAGCAATATTCATTAGCATATAGTATTAATTTTATTACCTGGCGACCTTAGGATATTTTTATAAATGTAACAACATTAATATTCAAATATCATTTTGTATCAGAGGAAGCTATAGTATAGCGAAACGTGTCATACAGTTTCTGTGAAACTAAATAAAGTGGAAATTTGACAAAATCAGTCTTTCATTACAGATGCTAAGTATGGTCCAATGCGACTTATATTGTGTATCCGGATTTTTGGTTCCGGCGTCGCGATATTACCGAGAGAAGGCCCACGACTTATTTAAGGGTCCGGTAGGACAGGAATCGAGGCTGAGTACCATCAAGCCGCAGCCAGGCGAATTTTCATCTTCCTTCGACTGAGCTGCAGTAAAGGCTCATAACAACAATCATGAGAGCTAAATAATGCACAAGTTTTTTAACAAAAAGCCGTAGTGGGCTCTCTAAGTGTTTACTAGAAAAGTGTGAAATCGGTCGTGTTCCATCGAAGCCGAAATAAAACAGTAAGTTACCAAAACATCCTTCCATAGACTTATCCCTGAGTAGTGCCTTAACAGCAATATGAACTGACTAAAAAGTGAAGTGAAAAGCACTATTTTTCGTCTTCGGGAGTAGTCAGAGTTTAGAATTTAAATGTCATAACTACCAGTTAGGCTAAAATTTTTGGTAATCCTGTAAAACTGCAAAGGTTAGAACTTTTTATTTTTAAAAACTTGAATAAATTTTCTTTTTGTTGATTAAAGCTAGTGTCTCACTGAATACCTATCTTACTTTTCAGGATAAGAACGGCTGTACCAAACTGATTTTTTTTATTTACCAACAGTACACCCTTTCAGTATTTTTTCATTTTTTTAGCTGAAGTTAGATCCTTTCTATTTTAAAATGAATGGTGCCCAAAAAGTCGTACAGCTGAGGTTTCTTTAAAAATAGAAAATAATTCCAAAAAGACGTTCCAAAAATTATCTCTTACCCATATCTCTCTACCAAAGAAAACTGAGCTGGTGTGTGTTTAATTTCTTTAGTTCTTTTAAAATCAGGATTCACTCGATTCATTATCAGAAATTAAAGCGGGGCTGCAAGAAAATTGCGCTCATGCTTGGGGCATCCAATTTCAAACGGTACAAAATTGCGCTCAAGCGTGGGACAAACAACTTCTCACAGGATACAAAAAAAAAAAAAAAAAAAAAAGATGCCTCAAACTGAGGACAGTTTTGCAGGTTACAATGTTATAAATTATCGTAATCCACTAACCGGTGGCACATTAAAAAAGCGATGTCTTCGATTCTGTTTATCGTATAAACTTATTTCTTCCGCCATTTTATTGCTCTTTATGTTGGCTTTCGTAAAGTATAACTGTAGGAATTTTTTAATTGTTTATTTATAAAAAATAATAACAAAGAGATTGTTTAAATAATTTTTTCATGCTTGCCCCCCCTCCCAACTTACAAAAACAAAACATATACCATTATATTCGCTATCTTTTTAATCTAAAAAACTAGTATTTTTGAAAAGTCTATTAGGTCGGAAATATTAAATAATTTTGAGCGCGCGCGCATTGATTTCTAACGGAGTCTCGTTCACGTTTGCTAAACCATTTCTTGCTTGTGAAAGGTCATCTTTTATATCAGTATTTCTATATGAAAATTATATATACATTATCCAAAAAACGAACAAGTAGAAAGTGATCCTTATTATTAGACTAAATGTTCAAATGCACACTCATCGAAAACTTAAAAATGTAATTTTTGAATACCGGAACAGAGACAAACTCAGCTGAAATAAAAATTGAAAAAACCTACATATTTTTCTGATGGAGCCAGTGCGCAAAACAAAAACAATTTTTTTTTATCAATCGCACTCATCATCTGAAAGATTTTCGTTTAGCTGCAGAGTGGTACTTTTTTTCCAACGTTCCATTGCAAGGGTGCGTGCGATGACTTGGGTGGGACTTTAAAAAGGTTGACTGCTAGAACCAGCCTTCAAAGAGTAATCTAATGGAAATGCCAAAAGAATTATTTAAATGGGCAAGTGACTCTTTTCCTAATATGTCATTGAAATTTGTAGAAAATAACGTATATATTCAAGAAGCAAAAAAATTACAGGCAAGATTTAAAATGGCTCTAACTATAAAAGAGACGTTGACATACCAATCACGAAAAAAAAAACCAAAGCGAAGTATTTTTCTTTGCAGGAACATTCAACTGAAGTTGAAGTTATGAAATAATGACTTACTTTGTAACATATCGTCGAAAATTATATTCTCTGTATTTTTATATCATATCCTTGCAAATAAATGTTCTTATAACAATATTTTATAGTCTTTTGATTTATTTTAACACTCCGATCGCTTTTTATCATTAAAAAATCGTAATATTCTATTTCAGCTGAGTTTGTCTCTGTTCCAATATACCAATTTCTAAGTTTCAATGAGTGTACATTTGAACATTTAGTCTAATAATAAGGATCACTTTCTACTTGTTGGTTTTTTGGATAATGTTTATATAATTTCCATATAGAAGTACTAATATAAAAGGATGACCTTTTAAAAGCAAGAAATGGGCGCAAACGTGAACGAGACTCCATTAGAACTTTGTGCACGCTCCACGTGACGCGTGCTTGAAATGTATTTAATATTTTCCGAGCTAAGAGAGATTCCGCGTTACAAAAATATGGGTTTTTTAAATTAAAACATAGTGAATGTAATGGTATTTTTTTCGATTTTGTAAGTTGTGGGGCAAGCATAAAAAAATTATTTGAACAATTTCATTGTTTTTTTTTTTATAAATAAACAATTAAAAAATTCCACGCTTATACTTCAGAAAAGCCAACATAAAGAGCAATAAAATGGCGGAAGAGCGAAGTTTATATGATAAATAGAGCCGGAGATATTGCTTTTTTAATGTGCCACCGATTAGTGGACTAGGATAATTTATAACATCCATATTTTGCAAAATAAACATTTGAAAAAAAAAAAAATTCCATTACACGTGTCGACTAATTTCACGTATAAAAGCTTTAAAAAAATTTTCAGGCAAATCATTCTTTTACAAACCGACCGGTTTGTAAAAGAATTCTTTTACAAACCGACCGGTTTGTAAAAGAATGACCCCTATATGCCTTAGACGTCATCCGCAAAGTCACGAACATCCTTCCTACGTTTTAATCTAATGCAACGAGTAAAATTTATAATAGTCAAAGGTTGTCAGGAATTAGTATCAAAATCGGATGCCGAATGCTTCAGTACATTTAAACATTCAAAAAAAATTATTAAACCAGATAAACAGTTTCTCGGTATACAAAGTTAACTTACTATCCATATTCATCTGGAACTTGGAATCCTTTTGAAACAGGTTGAGCTCCCACTCCTACCCAGAAATAAGCTCCTTTAGCTTGTCCATCATATGTAAACCCAACTAACCTAATTTGCTTAGCATCCAAAATTTCCACTGAAATGGTACTAATGGAATTAGTTTTTCCGGTAAGTTGGGATATTTTTTGAAGAGTGGGTGGTTCAAACTCTTCGGGAACATAAATATCTCCGAAGGTATTTTGAGACCAAATATCATAAATTGCAAACCATTTTATGTCGGTAATTTTTTTTCTGTTCTGGAAGAGTTAATGTGAAATCTTTGTTGAAATGTCGTTCTAATACATTAGTCCTAAAACAAATTAATATTTATAAAACACTGTAAAGTTGTTCGTGCAACAACAAATAAATCAAATAAAATAGAACGTTACTCTGTCGTGGCACCAGAGCAGCTACAGTAAAACTACTACAGCCGAATTCAAATCTAATTTTTATGATACACTGTATATTGTAAAAAGTATTTTAAAATATACGACGTTCACAGTTTTTATATTCAAAACTATATTTGTGTGTTGATATAGTCCCCAAAATCTGAAAATTGTTGAGGGTGAAGTATATTATTAGATGTAGTCATTAACAGCCACTAAGGGCTGAAATCAACATTTATCATAATTCCAAAAAAGAAGAGAGCAACCAATTGTAGTGACCATCGAACAATTAGTCTCATGAGCTATGTTTTAAAAATATTTTTGAGAGGTATGGCAGGATTTATAATAAACTTGAAGAAAGAATTGGAAACAGTCAGTTTGGTTTTCGAAACGGATTAGGGACTAGAGAGGCACTGTTTGATATCCATGTGTTGATCCAGAGATGTCGCGATGCCAACCAAAATGTGTTCTTTTGTTCAATTGACTTTGAAAAAGCCTTTGACAAGGTATATATATATATATATATATATATATATATATATATATATATATATATATATACATATATATATATATATATATATATATATATATATATATATATATATATATATACATATATATATATATATATATATATATATATATATATATATATATATATATATATATATATATATACAATATATATATATATATATATATATATATATATATATATATATATATATATATATTAATATATATATATATATATATATATATATATATATATATATATATATATATATATATATATATCAAGGATTTTCTACAGCTGACGCTGTCTTCCTTCTCTCAGCCTTTGATTTCATCCGTTTCTATCTTCCCAGTCTCCATCTGTTAGACCCCTGCCCACCATAGCCTCGTCCACATCATCTTTCCACGATCGTCTGTGTCTTCCTCTTTTTCTTCTCCCTATAGGGCTCCACTCCGTTATTTTCTTTATCCACCTATTACACAGGGGAACAGCTGTTTTGGTGTCGAGGTTTTTTGAGCTGATTCTATATCAATTTGATGTCCTGAATTCAAATAACGTATTCATTTGTACCTAGGAGCTCAAATTTTTAAGATATACAATTTTAGAGAAATATAAGTTACATTATTGTAACTCAAATCCGTAAGTGTAGTAAACAAAAGTAGATACGAAATTTTTATTTTAGTTATACAAAATACAATATTATGTCGTACTTACAAACAAAAAAAAACATTGAAGAAATGAAATAGTCACTCAACACTTGGAAAGCTTCTTTTCCGCGACATTCTTGAATGTTTTTTTTAAACAGTCCCTTTTTAAACTCCAGCAGTAATCTGCCATCATGTGCATGTCCCATCTTCCTTGGTAGCGGTCCTCCATAACTTTAATATCTTGGTGAAATCTTTCACCTTGTTCCTCACTCATGTCTCCTAAATTTTCTGGAAAACGGTCTAAGTGGCTGTGTAAATAGTGTATTTTAATACTCATATTGCACCCTAAGGATTTGAAACTATTAAGCATCTTGTTAACCATTTCAACATAGTTTTGAGCTTTATGTTTGCCTAGAAAATTTTCTACAACTGCAACAAATGATGTCTAAGCTTCTCGTTCAACTTGATTCATTGAATTTATGAAGGCAGGATCCTTAATTAATTGTCTTATTTGTGGGCCGTCAAATATCCCTGCTTTGAGTTTTTTTCTGTGCTCAACTGATGCATTTTTACCCCTATATATGCAAAACAAGACCCATTCTTATCAAGAGCCTTTACAAATTGCTTCATTAAGCCCAACTTTATATGTAACGGAGGAAGTATGATTTTTTCTCTTTCAACCAAAGCGTCGTTAATGACATTCTTTTCCCCAACGTCCATGTTTTCTCTCTGAGGCCAATCTTTTCTAACCCAGTGGTGTGTTTTGTCCCTACTATCCCAGAGGCACAAGAAACACGGATATTTCGTGTAACCACTTTGCTGCCCAAGAAGAAAGTTTACCATTTTTAAGTCTACACAAATCATCCATTGATGTTCGTAATACTTTATCTTCTGCAAGACCAAAGCTATGGTATTATATTCTTCTTTCAGTTTCGTTGAGTGAGCTAGTGGTATTGAACCATATTTATTCCCATTATGTAGAAGGACACATTTTAAACTTCGCTTTGAACTGTCAATAAATAGGCGCCAATCATCTGGAATATATTCAGAAAGTCCCATTTCTTTCATGAGTCCCCTAATTTCGTGACAAAATACAAGATTGTCTTCTTGAGAAAAGAATAGTAGCAGATCTTTTTCTCTTGTACGGTAAAAGGTAATTTTGGTTCCTTGTTCCAGTAAATTTTTGTCGTTCAACCTAGAAGCCAGTACTTCAGAAGCTTTTTTCGATAAATTGAGATCCCTGGTGAAATCATTTAATTCATTTTTGATTGAAGCGTTGAGGAACTGATGACGTCCCCTCATAGTCACTGTTAGTTTCATTAGCATCAGAACTTTTATTAGCATCAGAAGAGCGATCAGAGGGAAAATATTCGTCATCAGAGATATGTGGTAGCTGATGAAATGTTGGAATCGGTATTTCATCTGAGTGCGGGATAGGTTATTTCGATTGATTCCATTAGTATTTACTAAACAGAAATAACAATCATTGAAGTGGTTTTTTGGTTCTCTCCAAACCATTGGTACGCCGAATTTTAGACGTTTTCTTTTCCCGGTAGTCCACTGCCGTAAATGCTCTGTACAAGTTTTACATACGAGATGCGGGGCCCACGTTTTGTCCTGATCACCAAGCTTAACTCCAAAGTATCCAAGATACGCTCGCTTTACAAAGTCAGTAATAGTTTGTCTGTTTTGTTGAAACATGTATTCTCCGCATATATAGCAAAACACATCAGGTTGATTTACACAACTTCTTCTTGAACTGGAACCTGAACTCATTTTAATTCTGTTCAATAACACAAAAACACTCTTTTCTTAACATAAAATAACACGCCGAATTCGATCTACTCTCATTAGTAAGAACACACAAACTGACGAGACTTACCCGAGTTAGGTGATTAAAAGGGTCAGTTCAGGTACCTGATAGGCAATGGTTCCACTATTTATAGATTTACCTGGAATTTACTCAATTACAGACTGACAATAAAACCATTGTACCTACATTAATAAATATATAATAATTTTAGAACTCTCATAAATGAATATACTGAATAAAAACCACATTGGTAGATAAGTTGATGTATCTAAAAAAGTAGCGCTGATAGAGAAAAAACGGATTGCATGTATAGATTTAGCGTCCCAAATATAGTTAAAATCAGCTCTAAAATCCCAGGCACCAAAACAAAAATATTTTTGTTGCCCTGTGTTATCTTCGCTCCCTCTTATGTGTCCATACCATTTTAATCGTTTTTCTTCAATGGTGTTTATTGCGTTCTCTTTGATGTTCATTCTGCTTCTTATTTCTGCATTTGTTATTCTCTCCATACGTGTCACTCTACAACATCTTCTCCAATACTCCATCTCTACCGCATTAATTTTAGATTTATTTCTTTTGTTGATCGTCCATGTTTCTGACCCGTATGTCATTATGCCTTGTATTATTGATTTCTATATGCGTGTTTTGTTTCTCTTTGTAATGTGCTTGTCCCACAGGAACGAATTTAATTGTCTTATGCAAGTCCGCGTTTGTCCTAATCTAGCTTTAATCTCTTCTTCTGATGTTGCGTTTTTTGAAATGATGGTTCCTAAATATTTAAATTTATCGGTTCCTTTGATTATTGTTTCGTTATCGACTTCTAGATTCTCCACGTTTCCCTCCTTTGTTGTTAGAGATTCCGTTTTATCAAAGTTTATTGCTAATCCTGCTTTAGTGTATTCTTCTTTCAGTTTTCTTACCATATAACTGAGATCTTCCTCATCTTGCGCTATGATTACTTGGTCGTCTGCGAAACTTAGAGTATATAAGTAATCTTCTCGTATTGGGACTCCCATTCCACCACATTTTTGCTTCCATTTTTTTAATGTTTATTCGAGGTATATTTTGAATAGTGTGGGGGATGTAGAGCATCATTGTAATAGGCCTTTTGATGTTTGGAGTCTCTTTCCTATTTTATGTCCTATTTTTATGTTCACTGTAGTTGTTTTCGTAGAGACCTTTTACTGCATATATTAGTTCTTTATCAATGCCTATTTCTTTCATTTACCTTTGACAAGGTAAGCCCCGAAAAACTTCTAGAGATTTTAAAAACGACTGGTATAGACGACAAAGATATTTGTATCATCGTTAATTTGTACTGACAACAGACAGCTGAAGTACGGTTAGAGCATCAACTATCGGACAA
>CM032456.1:167892142-167947165 GCA_019049505.1 Pachyrhynchus sulphureomaculatus | reverse complement strand
AAGACTTTTCAATCCACCCTAATATTAACTTTGCCAACATTTTACTCCTTTCTCATGAAACATCATCTCTCAGAAACTACAGAATCCTTTCCTACTTCTAATATTATCAGATCACCAAATTTGTTTTTTGTGATCTAAGGAAACGTGATGAAATGTATAAATCTTGGAGGGTAATTTTTTCAACATTTCCCTGAGCAAGAAAAAGTAAAAAATGTAGACAGATGTATACAGTCCTGGAAAAAATTGGCCAAATAGAAACTTTATTTTATTTTTATTTTATTTTTTTTTACTTTTTGGGCCAATAGATTCTGCTTCTCCATTTAAAACCCAAGTCGCTACACCTAAATTTTAGGTAAACTGTACAAAGAGTCTTTAAAGTATAAAGATGTGACTTACCTGCTGAACAAACAAAAATTTTGAAATATACCATTCTAAACACACAGAGATAGTATATCTCAGTACAAAGATAATTAATAAAAGTTATGCGAAAATTTTGCGTTTTTGAACTTAATTATTTTCAAATTCGTAAAAAGGACAGGGAAGTACTTTAATTTGCACGATTCAAAAAACTAGATTTTGAAAATTTTTAATTTTCTGAAATCAAACTTTGGCACCCTTTCTATATATTATATAAAATGCAATCCTACCAAAATAAGTCTGACAGCATGTAGAAGTTCTTAAATAAGTTTTAGAAATTAAAACATTTCATATTTTATAATTCATATTTCTAACGAGATTCATAATAAGTTACAAAGACTTTTAAAGGCTAGGAAAAGACCCAATAGATGCAATCTGTTTCAACAATTGGTACATGGCTGTATCTCTTTTTTGCTCCCAACTAACTTCTTATTTCTAAAGTAAGAATAACACACTGAACCTGTAACTTTTTCTAAACAAAGCGACATTAAATTTATCAATGACAATCTACAGAATGGAGATAGAGGACGCGCCTCCCTTAGACGAACCATAGTAATAAGGAACCTGGAAAATTCCACCATTTTTTCATCTAGTTGAAAGACTTACATACATTCGAGAAATATCAGCTTAAATTGGATTTAGAATTTTTATATGTGAATGTTTTAAAACCTATTTGTATATTAACCTTTGTAATATTAACATACAAGATTATTTAAAATGTCTGTTAATCCAAATTTGTGTCCACAAAATTTAATTTTCTGTTAGTCTCTTACGCTGTCTCCTACGTGGGCGTGTAATCCGACTAAAGCACAGTTTAAAACAAGACAATGGTTTTTTAGTGTTCCGTACGGAACACTTATAAGATCACTTCGGTGTCTGTCCGTCCTTCCGTGTTCTGGCTGTCTGTCACACTCAATATTCTCCGAAACTATCTGATATAGAAAATTGAAATTTGGCACTAATATAGGAATTGATAGCCTCATCAGAGCCGTGTAGTTTTGAAAATTAAATTTGAACTTAAGGGGTTAGTTTTGGAAGGTGAAATCGGAAGTGATTTTTTTTTACCAGGACCTCAAATGGTACAGATCGATTAAGTGAACCGATCGGCTAGAAATTTTTCAGAAAATGTGCCTTTTGTTTTAGTAAAAATATCATGAAATTTTGGTACAAAAATATTGTACCCAGTGGGCACAATTGAATTTGTTATTTAAAATTTGAATTGCCCGCCATTTTATGTCATTGAGTCCAAAATGGATCTTTTTTTTCAAAATTTAGGTCTCGATATCAGCTGTCCGATGCAATTAAAATTTTCTTTTTTTGGAGTCATTTTAACCATTTTTTACATTTGTTTATTAATTAATTAACAACAATCGTCATTTTGAAACAAAATTTTTTAACGAAAATTGAAAGAAATTTTTAAAAACAAAAAATAAAGGTCTTGCGATTCTCAACCAGATGTAATAAAAAATATTCAATTTTTTTTTCAAAATGACCAACAAAATGCATTTGTTGTTATTTGATTAATAAACAAATGTAAAAAAAACGGTTAAAATGACTCCAAAAAAAACTCTTTTAATAGCATTGGAAAGCTGGCGTCGAGACCTAAATTTTGAAAAAAGATCCATTTTGGATCAAATGGCATAAAATGGCGGTCAATTCAAATTTTAAATAACAAATTCAATTGTGCCCACTGGGTTTTTATTTATATTTTTGTACCAAAATATCAGAATATTTTTGCTATAACAAAAGGCATATTTTCTGAAAGTCGATCAGATCGCTTAGTCGACTTGTACAATAAAATGAAAAAAAAAAACGTTTTTTTTGCCGTTTTTTTTCATTTTTGTAGGTTATGTACACACTTGAGCGACTTACAACTCGCGAGGATTTGTTGGAAATTTCTTTATGAAGAGTTTGTTTTTTTTTGTCTCGATCCGACATATATAAATGAAGTTATTCGCATTTTAGGCTCAAAAAACGCGTCTTGAAAACTTAAATTGTTTATAAACAAAAAAAAAGCACAAGTTTTTCGAGGTTCAAAACTCAGGACAATACTCCTAGTGACACTCCAGAGGGGATAAAATCATAATATTGCTGTATCTAAAATGTGCATTTTAAAATGCTTTTTTTACTGCACTATGTGCCTTAATTAATTTAATACGCCTTAACTCTATTAGTGCTATTAAAAATGTGCATCGTGCAGTAACTTTTATATATTTTTTTTAGAATCTAATAAATAAAATTTTTCTTGATTATAACGTGTAATTTTGATGGTCATTTCAAATTTTCTGAGAAAATAATCAATAAAAGGATATCCATATACGCACACATCGATGTATCGACACATATCGAACATCCCTAAATGAGTAATGCAAGTGGTTCATAGATGGCTGCCCTTTCGCTGAAAATATACGGTTATAACCATAGACATAAAGGATGGACTGAGTGTTCCGTATTCCGCTGAGAAGTAAATATAGACGGTAAAGTGAGAGAGACAAGCGAATGAGCGGCCAATAAATATCTCTTCTTAAAATGCCGCTAAGCTACGGCTCTCTTGATGGGCGCTAAATGATCTTAGCTGTCGATACGCCCTGCCCAACAGAAACAAACAAACAAACAAAACGGTTCTCTTGAAAATAATATTTCTAAGTGTTCTATTTGAACTAAAATCGGATAGGGGGCTTTTCTCGCCTTGAATTCCATCTCGGGGTACTACGCCTTGTTTATTCCAGGCCTACAGCAAAGAGACAGACAGATATTGCCGCACAATCGCTTTGTCTCTTTCTAAAGAGTGGTCAATTTTATGAAGCTAATGCTCAGTTCATCCTCTACGTCTATGGTTATAACATAGTAATCATAAAACATAGTAGCGACAGTCCGACTCGGCATCTTTGAACTCAAAGGGTTCAAGTTTGTAATGATCACATAACCTGTCGCCATATTGCTGGTATGATGCCCGCGAGTTTTTGAAATACTCAAATTCCTTCTTTGAAGGAAAATTCTATTCTGTAGATTAAAAGTGAATTTTGCTTATTAAAAGGAAGGAAAAAACAAGAGAAAAGAGACAACCTTTTTATTTATCAAGTTCTTATTAGAACAGATATACAAAAAAAAGGGAAAAAGGCAAAAAATACAAGGAAAAAATACATTTGGTTTCAACGCTTTTTACATGTTATTTATCTAAATAAAAGATATTGTTTTTGGGGGGGGACAAGTGGAATAACATAAACCAATACTTAACAATAATAAAATATCAACTGTTTTACAAATAAAATGTATCTCTATTATGAAAACACAATTTTCATAATCTTTATATAATATATTGCATAACAGAAATAAAGAATTATGAATAAAATACCTTTTAAGATCTTTGAATAATCTAAAAAACTAACTCTTTCGGAGATACCACATATATTTTTACAAGCACTAACCGCACAACAAAAACTTCCTCTTAACATTTTTTTTATAATTATTTTCATTTATAACATCAAACGAGTCATTTATTTCCTGGAAAATTACTAATAATGCGTTTCGGAGCACGTTATAAAAAGATTTTCGTTGAAATCCAGATGAAAAACAGCCTCCGACCGTGCTGGCAGCCATGTTGTTGGTATAATAGAAGACACATGCGTGATAAGAACAGAACCTAAATTTTTTTTGAGCATCGGTACTGTATCTTATGTTTGCTGTGGTTATAACTTTTCTCTAACCCTTTATTATTCTGTGAATGGAATGACAAAATGCATACCAAGGGCCACTTTATTGGCATCAAATTCAAACTTAACTCCAAACTGTACAGCAACAGTCTATACTATTAAAGACAGCTGATTGATGCCGGCATAGAGATTAACTTGAAATTATTGGTTGCATTTAGCGGACGAGAATAACTACATAATGGGACTGTCTCATTGGTTAAAGCCATCTCTTTCCTCTTTTGATTCTGTACGAGATATATTCAGGTGCAAAAAATTAGTTAATTCTGTTAACTACCAACAAAAGTTTGAATCTGGTACCAACAATTTGATAGCTGATGTGTAGAAGGTACATACGCTGATCGCAACCACCGCACCTCTATCAATTTTATCTTTTTAAGCATGAGCTACTGCCACCACGTAGCTGTTTTTGTCCTCTGAATGAAACCAATGTTACATCCTAGCACTCTATACTGATTGAACCTGAACCTAACTTACTGCCGCAAACATCAATCGTTTGTCTAATTTGCTTTTTAATGTTTCAGTATTTTATTCGAGAATAACTCGACATATACTGAGACAATAAAAAGCAAATTAGTTTAATTTTTTTTACTTTTAAGTATTTCAACAGTGTTTTACAAGAATATAACTGCTGAAACCGCGCAAGTTATCAACAGTACGATTACTTGGTGCCAAATACTCTAAAAAAGAAGAATTTCTTGGGCATGCGTTGTGAATACATAAAAATGACATTGACACTGAGAGTTGACCGTCGCTTGTGGTCGTCGGGTTGTTGGATTTGTGCTTTGGTGTAGTACGGAGGGTGTTGAAAAGGAAAAGTGTACATAAAAAAAAGTAAATACAATTCTTCCACGGTGAATTACCAACGTAGACGGTTCAAGATTTCACTCCTACGTTCCTTGAGTATGTGGAAACACACTAAAATAGATCCAGTAAGCGAAAAAGATGCAATATTTCATGATTTAGTGGATGAAGTGAACCATTCCACCCCTGGCGCAAGGCTATCATTTGCCCTTAGAAACAAACTTGAAAAGTTTTCCTTTGACTCTAGGAAAGAAGTTGTTAATAGGGTGAAACAGGGATGTTCACCATTATTCATTGCTTGCAAAAAGGGTCAAGTAGAAATTGTAGAGTATTTAATCCAGACCTGTGGGGCTGACATTGAGCAAAAGGGACTTTATGAAGTGCAAGAGGATAGGTATGTAATAATTCTAATACATATTGAATATAGTTTGTTTAAATTTATGAAAAGGTATATTATTAGTCTTTCAAATATAATATTTACTTATTTTTTAAAGTGACACTTGTAAAAGCTGCAACGATCGGTACTGACAAATTTCAATATATCACACGCCATTTATTAAGTTAGAGAGTTAATAAATAATGCGTGCCAACAGGTCATGTTAGATTTTGTTTTAACAAGAAAGGCAATCACTATTTGTTCGTGAAACTTTTATAGTTGAAAGTTTTTAGTAGTCATCCTTAGATTATTTGAGAAATAGTTATTTACAATTTAAAATTCCTCAACTAAGTACTGTGTTCAGATAGTTGTTTATACCAAATAGCTCACACCTTCTTTTGTAGTTGTTAAAAAATCATGTTTATCATAATAGACGTTCGAGTTTTAACTTTTTAAAGGGAACTATTGTTTTGTTGAATAAAAATCACCTAAGGTTTTTGCTTTTCCCACATTTTAAAGACACAACATAGTTTGTCATTCTGTTGGTCTGTTGACATAATGCTGAAATAAAATAAGATATCGATTTTAAATTTGGTACACATATAATACTTTAAGTAGGGGAGGAACCTATAGTTTTTTATGTGATAAGCACCATCAATGTTGTATAATTTCAATAGTATGAGAAATATTGCTAGTTTTTGGTTGCAATACTTAACAAGTTTTAAGCATAATTATTTTTAGTCAAACATATAAAGAGTTAAGGGGGTTAGAGTGCTTGCATTGTACATATTGTGTTATGTCTTTTTCCAGGTTCTCGGAACCAAATAATTTTAAAATTATGCAATTTTTTTATTTTTTTTACTATCTTTTTTTGTAGATAATATCCCACCATCCTATCATTTAAAATATTGAGTTGTGTTGTAATGTTTAGTTAAAGTTATCCTTTGGTGTGAAAAATCAAATTCAATTTTAATAATAGAACTGTGAGTTTGCAATGAAATTCTCTGAATAAATAATTTTACCAATCTGTATATATATATATATATATATATATATATATATATATATATATATATATATATATATATATATTATATATATATATATATATATGCCAGGTGTACAAGTATGAAATGTGGATTTCAGACAACAGATGGTGCACCAATGCAGTTTATGCTATGAAGATTTGACACTGCGCCATTTTGTTGTGTCATCAACAAGTGTCAGACACACACAAGTGATAAATTGGAAAAAAGTGTGTGCATAGTGTTGTGTTCTGGTGTTCAATATGTCAAAATTTATACTGAACAAAGAGCATTCGCTGATGGCATTAATTTTTTGTTTTCATTTGAAGAAAACTGTTGTTGAATCATACCGATTGCTTCGAAAAGTTTATGGTAAACATGCTCCATCGCAAGATACGTGTGAACGATGGTTTCGGCGTTTCAAAAGTGGTCACTTCGATGTTGCAGACAAGGAACGTGGAAAACCGCCAAAAAAATACAAAGATGTGGAATTGCAAGCATTGTTGGATGAAGATGATTCACAAACACAAAAACAACTCGCCAAGCAATTGGGCGTTAGTCAACAAGCTGTTTCCAATCGGCTAGGGATAGGAAAGATTCAGAAGACCGGTAGATGGGTACCACATGACTTGAATGACAGGCAAATGGAAAAGCGCAAAAATCGTGTGACATTTTGCTCGCTCGGTACAAAAGGAAGTCGTTTTTGCATCGTATAGTTACAGGGGATGAAAAAGTGGATTTATTTTGAGAATCTCAAGCTCAAAAAATCATGGTTGGAGCCAGGTGCACCATCCACATTGACCACAAGACCGAATCGCTTTGGCAGAAAGACGATGCTCTGTGTTTGGTGGGCTCAGAGGGGCGTGGTCTATTATGAGCTGTTAAAACCTGGGGAAATGGTTAATACTAAACGTTACCAACAACAATTGACCGATTTGAACTGTTCGCTGCTTGAAAAAAGGCCAGAATACCGAAAGAGGCAACACAAAGTCATTTTTCTTCATGACAATGCTCCATCACATATGGCAAAACCAGTTTGCGACACATTTGAAGCACTTAGCTGGGAAGTTCTATCCCATGCAGCTTACTCACCAGACTTGGCTCTTTCCCGATTACCATTTGTTTGCATCGATGGTTCACGCACTTGCTGAGCAGCGCTTTGGTTCGTACGAAGATGTGAAAAAATGGCTCGATGAATGGTTTGCAGCAAAAGATTTTTACTTGTGTGGTATTCACAGATTGCCAGAAAGATGGGAAACATGTATAACAAGAGCTGGAGCATACTTTGAATAAAGCACTTTTTATCATTCTTCCGAATTGAACATATTTTTTTTGGAAAAAAATCCGCATTTCATACTTGTACACCTGAGTATATATATATATATATATATATATATATATATATATATAATATATATATATATATATATATATATATATATACATACATACATATGCATACATATACATATATAAATAAACATAAACATATACATAGACACACTTTGAATTAGGTTATGTACTATTTTAAATAGTGTACTTGAATAAAATACATAATAAAAAAAGAGTTGGCTGCAATAATTTATCCTCTTGAGGGCCATTTTGTTCCTATTAATAGAACAGCATTGAACTTAAACTATAGTTTAAAATTATTTCGATAAACTCCCACAAAGCGGACATCCAAAAAAACATGTTTTATTTACTTGTATAAATTATTAATGATCTATTTAACCTCAGTAAATATTAAATTTTGATATGAAATTCATCTTAAAATAAAAAGGATCTTTAGTCCAAGACATAATGGCAGGTTTTTTGGTGACAATTTTCTGCTGAGTGAGAGACTTATTACCTTATTATTTATGTGTTAAAAATTAGAATAGTATAAAGTATGACAGTTTTACATTTACAACATGTTGATTATGTTGTGACTTTGGAATCTTTGGCATAATGACCCAGCACAACGGTTATCATCACTGCACCAAATCCTTTATTTTTCCACCTGAGTGCAAATGAAATATGTACTGATTCGTAAACTGAAAGAAAACAATGGCCAAGCCAATATTAATTGCAGTGCAACACCAGGGAAGGTTCTAGAATCTTATTTGGATTTGAAAACTGTTCGATATCCACAAATAGATCATATCTGAACTGGGAACAAAATACACATCATTACCTCAGTATACAGTAATAGGTATATTAAAATATACCAGCTACATATAGAAGAACAAGGATCACTTCAAACACAATCTGCACAACTACTGGTCTGGAAATTCTTCCGCTCTTATAATACTACGCCACCAAACAGTAATTTAAAAAAAAAATAACTGCATCAAGCATATAGCAAGATTTTCAATGTAAGATGAAAGAGCATATAGCAAGACTTTCAATGCAAGATTTCAATGGAAGATGAGAGAGCCTAATATGGTCAAAATTCTTGAAGCTGTTTAAGAAAAAACTGAAAGTGTCTTACATTTAAGTGCATTTTATTACATAACAAAGTATACTTTAAATGTACATCTAATAAACCTGCAACTGAATATGTATTAATTAAACCATCAAAATCATGCCACTCAACCGCAACATAATGAAACAACTACCAGTAATGTCAAAAATCCTGTAAGAAGACACAAAAATATTTTTTTAAAAATTCTATAAAAACACAAACTGAAGAGAAGCTATTATGGATGACTGAACATGTATTGTAGAATGTCAGAATATAGGTTAACCCAAAAAAACTCCGAGAAAAACCTGATTACTGCCAATAACAAGATAAGAGAGAAATATATGTTAGTAGGAAAGCCCAGTTTGGATCATATTTTTAGGACTGGTAAAAATAAAAATTAAATATATCACAAGAAGAGGGTGCAAAAATAATCAATAAGAGAACTGGGTATTGCAAACAAATCCAGAAAAAATGATAAAGAATGAAAACCTAACATTTAGTTTAACAAGAATATATCAACATAGCTATATATTTATTTATTGATTGATTTTTTTCAGAAGCCTTCTGAAAAATTACACAATTAAAAACAAACACCAAAACTTTGCATTAACCTTAAAGTTGCAAAAGGCCTTTGTAAGTAAAAGTTTTTATCAGCCAGCAATATTTTGTTAAGCCCATTGTCAATTTAATATGTTCAAGTAATTTATTTATACTTTACAACAGAAATGAAAGAAACTCTTCTTAAGGAAACTCATTCTACATCCTCATAATGTAAGATGCCCTATTTCTTGTGATGTGGGGGATAATTTTAAATTCAGATGCTTGTGAAGGAACATTCCTGCACAAGCATCATCGCCTGAACCAGCTTAATCACGGACCAAGTTAAATTTCTCTTTGATTTAAAATGTAAGCAACACGATTCCTAACGGAAGATAAAAAATATTTTGTGAATAGTTCTTTTCTGTAGGACAAATAACTGATTGAGATGAATCATATGTCCTAGTACAACACCATAAAATGCAGATGAATATACACCAAAACATAGTAGAAGCTTTGAAGTGTTGCAGCTAAGTAAGAACTGTGATAGCAAGAACATGGA
Organism: Pachyrhynchus sulphureomaculatus; assembly: GCA_019049505.1. Taxonomy (NCBI): domain Eukaryota; kingdom Metazoa; phylum Arthropoda; class Insecta; order Coleoptera; family Curculionidae; genus Pachyrhynchus; species Pachyrhynchus sulphureomaculatus. Next base: position 167,937,291 of record CM032456.1, on the reverse strand, counting down.
CATTATTATAAGAGCCATCATTGCCCAGGAAATATAGAAGTTGATTCTCCTGATTGAAGACAGAAGAGGAAGAAGACACTCAGCCAAAAATTCCTACCTCAACAAATCAGTACACCAACTATAATAGCTCGACTATAGTTTTTTTTTTATTAAGATGCTTGATTTGTTTCTACCTAATAGGGTTACATTCAATAATAAAAGAAATATTACCAAGAAATAGCAAATCCCTGGATCCAGAAATATGACAGGCAGCCTATGTTAGATTTTTGTACACCGACGGCTCCTCATTTATAATTCCTTCAAAAAAATTGTAATTATAAACAAGATAGTTCAATGAAAGAATATAAAAAGTTGAGTATTAGTTTAAACTGCGTCGCCACCTAAACTAAAATTAATAATAATGATATTAAGTTACAGGGTAATATGACTCCCAAATAATAGAAAATCATTCCCAAAAACTGTCACTATCTCTCCAACTACTATTTATAAAAGTTAATTTGTTACATGGAAAAAGATTTATTTGTTATCAGCTTTAGTATATTGTATATTGTTGATAACAAGTACATAATTATTTAGTGTCTTTCGATATCTGCATTATTATTATTTAACTAGTATTTTCAGCTACATGTCAAGGTTAAGGAGAGAAAAACCAAAACTAATATTATGTAATATTGTGAAATTTTTAAACAAGCCACTATTACAACCAAAATAATACAATCACAATAAAGATTGCTGAACAATAACTTTATTTTTTTTTATGGGTCTAGCGTACGTGCTGCAGGGAAGTCCCTAAAGCGCTCCAGGAGTGGCATGTGTGCGGAAAAAAAGCGATTCAGGTTGTTCTTGAATCGCTGTAAATTTTACTCGGTGGGAAACACAGCGCTGGGAAAATTATTCCAAAGGGATGATGTTCTCCATATAAAAGACTGCTTGAAAAGCGTTGTACGCGGAGTAATAAGCTGAACCTCATACGGATGTGAAGCACCAGCGCGACGTGTATTTCTAACATACACCGCTTTGGGAGGAATTAAGCGGGGTACATCCTTCGAACACTTTCCATGAAAATACTTATAGAACAGACTCAAGTCGCCAACCGTTCTCCGATGTTTCAGCGAATCAAGGCCGCCGGTCAATTCCGGGTCTCCAATCAGACGAACAGCTCTTCTCTGGACAGAATCCAATAAATGCAGTGTATGTTTGGGAGCAGATCCCCAAACATGGGAGCAGTATTCCATAGTTGGTCGAATTTGAGCTTTGTAAAGAATTAATAGTTGTTGTGGAGTGTAAAGCTTTCTGATTCGAAATAATATTCCTAACTTTTGAGAAGCTCTCCTTGCTATGCCTGCAACATGTTCATGACAGGACATATTTGCTCCCAAACTAACGCCCAAGAAATTGAGCGACGATGCTATGGGAATGGAGTGCCCTAACATAACTATGTCGGGTTCTGCAACGTTAACTTTTTAGAAAAAACTGCCGCCTGGGTTTTTTGTAGCGTTAAATTCCACTCGGTTACTGTCACCCCAAGATAGAATTTCTTCCAGGTCTTTGTTAAGTTGAACGACCTCCTGCTGTCTGCGGATATTCGCCTGAGCAGCCGATGTCCGAGCGTTCAAAGTGTATGAAAAAATAAGCGTACTGTCGTCTGCAAAGCTGTAGATTTGATTCCCGGTCTTTTCCAGCAGATCGTTAATGTAAATGAGAAAGAGAGTAGGAGACAGTATGGAACCTTGGGGCACACCGGCGTTGATTGTGAAGGTGTTAGAAAGAAATCCGTCGACCGCCACTCGTAAAAGAACGCTCTCTGAGTTATGCATTATAATGGCCTAAAGTTTACTTTAGACCATAGCAAGTTTTTATTGTTCGCAAATTTAATTGCAGCATTATCCAGTCATAATTCAATGATAATCTGACCAAGAAGAAAGTGAAATTGATGATTGGTTCAAAAAATAACTTCATGCAATTAAAATTAATAGCAACGATAATCAGCGAAATGTAAAGTCAATTTTAATCAAATTCTTTATTGGTGTCAATATACACTAACATCTAAAGGTTTGGAGCCATCAAGGATTTTCTAATTAAATTTAAAAATAAAAAATAACCGGTCAAGTGCAAGTTGAACTTGCGCTATTAGTGTTCCGTACGTTGATTGCTTTTTAAAATAAAACATTTTGTTACAGAGGTATAAAATGATCAGTGACTTCACAAAACGCAACCCATTTGAGTTTTCTTCAAAGTTTGTTTCCAATCTTCACTGAAATCTGATGACCTTGAAATTTTTGTTTTTTTATATACCAGATAAATTATTAAAGGTAATGCACTCGTGATAATTTTCGTTCAATCTACACCCCGTGGAGAATATTCTAGGATTTTTTCAAAATTTTTTGATCAGTACTTTTCAAGATAGGGAGGCAGTGATTTTTCGCAGTTTTTGAAAAATAATACAAAAAAAAAGCGTGCGCCAGTATTACATGGTATGTATTTTTGAACTCGTGTTTTTACAACTGTTCTTTTGACACCCCACTCGACAACCTGGAAATTTTTTTTTTTCACTTCCGATCTCACTCCCCAAAACTAGCCCCTTAAGTCAAAATTTAACTTTCAAAACTACATGGCTCTGATGACGCCATCAAGTGCTATATTATTACCAAATTTCAACTTTCTATGTCAAATAGTTTCGGAGAAAATCGGGTGTGACAGACAGACAGACACCGAAGTGATCTTATAAGTGTTCCGTACGGATCACTAAAAATGAAATTCCTATTGGCTAAAGAAGTAAAAGGTTGATCATCATTGTCCAAAAGTATTTACATCAAATCTTAGTTTCATTACAATGACCACCTGTATTTTTAATTACTGCCTGACAGATGTTCAGCTTCCTATTTGTTAACTTATTAAAATACTCGGCTTCCAACTTTTTCCATTTACTTGTTAGATATTTCCAAAGTTTTATAGACCTTGACACATAATAATTTTTCACTCCCTAATGTAACTTATCCTGTACTAGTTGGATGGAAGAGAGATCAAAGATTTATGGTATCTATTAGTTCTAATCTTTTTAGTTATTCCGTACCTAACACTTATAAGATCCCTTCGGTGTCGGTCCGTCCGTCACAGCCGATTTTCTCTGAAACTATTTGAAAAAAAGTTGAAATTTGGTACTAATATAGGAATTGATGGCCTCATCAGAGCTGAATAGTTTTGAAAGTTAAATTTTGATTTAATGGGTTAGTTTTGGGGGGTGAAATCGAAAGTGGAACGAAAATTTTTTTACAGGGTCATTGAGTGGGTTGTCAAATGAAAGCTTGTAAAAACACGAGTTCAAAAATATATATAATGTAATACTTTCGCACACTTTTCTTGGTATTATTTTTAAAAAATCGCGAAAAATCGCTGTCCTTTATCTCGAAAAGTACTAATCAAAAAATTTTGAAAATTTCTGGAATATTCTCCACGGGGTGTAAATTGAACGAAAATTTTCACGAGTGCATTACCTTTAATAATTTATCTGATATATATATATATATATATATATATATATATATATATATATATATATATATGTATATATGTATATATGTATATGTATATATGTATATATGTATATATGTATATATGTATATATATATATATATATATATATATATATATATATATATGTATATATGTATATATGTATATATGTATATATGTATATATGTATATATATATATATATATATATATATATATATATATATATATATATATATATATATATATATATATATAGAAAATTTCAAGTCATCAGTTTTCAGTAAAGCTCGGGAAACAAATTTTGTTGAAAACTCATTTGAGGGTGTGTTTTGTGAACTCACTGATCATTCTATAAATTTTTATTTTAGAAACAGTCAACGTACAGAACACTAATTGCGCAAGTTCAGCTTGCACTTGACCGGTTATTTTCTGTTTAAGATACTTCTGACATGGTTTTTGTTTTCTTTATGATCGTTCTAATGAAATATAAAATTGTGCCCAATAATATTTAGCTTAGATGACATGACATGAATCTTGCAGGATTCTTTATTAAATTTTCCATATATTGTATGTTTCTCTCTGTGCGAACGCCTTGGGTAATTTTTTTCCATTTATCTAGTTCTACTTCTTCTCCTTTCAATGATATTTCATTTTATGCATATTTACAAAAATCTGTTTTTCTTTTATATTCCAAATCAATGTCAAATTTTTGTTAGTACAGATTTCTGGCCTGTCAAATCTATTACAAGTTCCAAAAAAATTTATATCGTTACATATTAAAATTTCATATTGCCAGTTAATATCATTATTTTATCAAAATGCAGCTTTAAAACAACTTCAATTCAAATAACCCACCAAGTGCAAGTCGAACTTGCGCAATTAGTGTTCCGTACGTCGATTGCTTTTAAAATGAAAATTTTTGTTATGGAGGTATAAAATTATCAATGACTTCACAAAAACACACCCCAAATGAGTTTTCAACAAAGCTTGTTTCCGATCTTTGTTGGAAACTGATGACCTTGAAATTTTTGTTTTTTTTTATGTACTAGATAAATTATTAAAGGTAACGCACTCGTGATAATTTTCGTTCAATCTACACCCTGTGGAGAACATTTCAGAATTTTTCAAAATATTTTGAACATACCTTTCGAGATAAGGGGGGACAGCGATTTTTGGCAATTTTTTTTAAAATAATATAAAGAAAAGTAAGCATGTACAGTAATACCCCGCTTTACGCGAGGGATACGTTCCGAAAAAAATCGCGTTAACTGAAATTCGCGTATATCGAGGTTTATGATTAAACATAGTCAAAATTTAATACAAAAAAATACAAATCATTTTAATCAATCACTTTAATTCTAAGAACACTTTATGCAATACATACTCTTATTTTTTACGGAAAAATACATCTATTGTCTTTTGGGTAACGTTTTGTTTACGTTCTTGTAAAATACGTTCATAACACCCAACACTGTTTTTAATTGTTTGACACACGGTCAAGACACGGTCATCATTATTGTCTATACTCTGCAATATGTCCAAACCTGAATAAATTTTTGAAAGTGCATTTTGTATTTCCCCTGAAGATAAAACTTTCTCTTCTACTTGTTCTTCCTCATCGTAGATAGGATTATTCTGTAACTCGATCAGATCTTCATTGCTAATAGGATCGTCGTGCGTTGCTACAAGTTCTACGAGATCTTCTACCGTGACATCTTCAAGTTCAGACCCCTCAATCATTGCAGCAATGTCTTCAAGCACTTGTCTCTGCATCTGGACAATTCTTCTAGGTGCTTCCACTACATCTGGCCAAAGATTACGCCACACCCCATTCATACAACTCATTTTAACTTCCTTCCAAGCCTCTTCTATGTTGTGAATAGACTTCATAATGTTGTATGACTTCCACCACTCTCGCATAGACTGTCTTCCTTCCCCGTCAGTTTCATGAATTAGTTGGCTAAAAGTGCGGCGATGGTAATAAGCTTTGAAGTTTGCTATTGCTCCCTGGTCCATAGGTTGTAATATTGACGTAGTGTTTGGTGGAAGGAACTTTACGTACACTTTTAAGTCTCTGGGCGTATCAAGTGAGGTTGGATGTCCTGGGGCATTGTCTAAGAGTAATATAACTTTAGGTTCAAGCCCATTTCTGTCACAGTATGATTTGACTGATGGGCAAAAACTATTAGAATACCATTCTTGAAAAATTTCCCGTGTAACCCACGCCTTTCTGTTTGATCGCCACACAACTGGTAGACTTGTCTTGTCTGTGCCTCGCATTGCACGGGGTGTTTCTGAATGGTACACTAGTAAAGGTTTTTCAGTTTGAAATCACCAGTGGCATTACCACCCAGCAGAAGTGTTAGTCGATCTTTCGCAGCTTTGAAACCACTGGCTTGACGTTCTTCCTTAGAAATGAATGTTCGAGATGGCATTTTTTTCCAGTAAAGTGCGGTCTCATCAACATTGAAGATGAGACAAGCAGGAATTTTCCCTCGTCTAACGAAGTCTTGAAACTTGTCTGGAAACTCAGCTGCAGCTTGAATGTCCGCGCTGGCCGCCTCGCCTGTTATGTGGATATTGTGAAGATTAGAACGCTGCTTGAACCGATGGAACCAGCCTCTGCTGGCAGCAAAAGTCGGAGTGGCACTCCCTTCTCCTTCTTTTGTTTTCAGCAATCTCATACAAAGATTTTGCTTTTGTGCATATGAGATCTTGACTTAGTGGTGTGTTCTTCTTATTCAAATCTTCGATCCAGACTGACAGTAATTTCTCCATTCTTTCTAAGATAGATGATCGATCTCGAACGAGAAAGTTTTGTTGCACTTATAGGTGTTGAACCTTCGCTGGAGATTTTAATTTTTTCCCGATTTTTATAAATCGTTCTCACAGTCGATTCTGAGAGTCCAAAATCTCTCCCAACAATTGTTGCTTTGCCTCCATTTTCCATTCTTCTTAACACTTTCATCTTCAATTCCAAAGTGACGCTTTTACGCTCTTTTTTCTTTACAGGCGGCATTTTTAACGTAGGGTTAAATTATGTATGTATGTATCTCCAATAAATATTAAAACAAAACTGCCAGCCGACCGAACTAACATTACGGAACAAATGAACACACGAAACGAACGAGGAAATCCCCATAGAACAAAGTCGAAGGACAGGGAATTCCCAATTCTTCAAAGAGAATATTCAGAGAAAAGCGGGGATCCCCCCGCGACCATAGAGAAGTTAATGACTACATGAGCGCGAAATTTGAAATTCGCGTTATAGTGAAACCGCGCGTAACGGGGGTCGCGCTAAGCGGGGTATTTGAAATTCGCGTTATAGTGAAACCGCGCGTAACGGGGTCGCGCTAAGCGGGGTATTACTGTATTACATTATATATATTATTGAATTCGTGTTTTCACGAGTTTTCAATTGACACCCCAGTCGATAACCTGGTAATTTTTTTTTCACTTCCGATTTCACCCCACAAAACTAACCCTTTAAGTCAAAATTTAACTTTCAGAACTACACAGCTCTGATGGGGCGATTCCTCTATTAGTGCCAAATTTCAACATTCTGTGCCAAATAGTTTCGGAGCAAATCGGGTCTGACAGGCGGATAGGCAGACACCGAATTGATCTTATAAGTGTTCCATACAGAACACTAAAAATCTGGAAGATATTGCAATGAAAGGCGATTATGTTGTGAATATAAGACAAAAACATTTAAACCGAATTTAGCGGTGCTGACAGTTACTCGTACCAATTCAAAACCAAAATTGATCATAAATTCTAAATAAACATTCTTTGTAATTGTTAGAAATCTGCTTCAAAGTAAGCATGGAAGCAAAATATAATATTACCACTATCTTTTTAAGATCCTGCCTATTGAATATTATTTATTTTTATTTCTGTTTTTTAAATTTATTTAACTGACAGAATTCTTAGTTCTTGTTTTAAACTAACCTCAAAATGTAAAAACATTTTGCCAAAATCGAAAAGAAAAATGTATGAACAATAGTAGAAACGTTTGGTAAAGGATATAACAAATAACCGGTCAAGTGCAAGTTGAACTTGCGCAATTAGTGTTCCGTACGTTGATTGCTTTTAAAATAAAAAAATTTTGTTACAGAGGTATAAAATAATCAGTGACTTCACAAAATACACCCCAAATGAGTTTTCAACAAAGTTTGTTTCCAATCTTTACTGAGATCTGATGACCTTGAAATTTTTGTTTTTTTTATATACGATATAAATTATTAAAAGTAATGCACTCGTGATAATTTTCGTTCAATCTACACCCCGTGGAGAATATTCCAGAATTTTTTCGAAATTTTTTGATAAGTACTTTTCGAGGTAAGGCCCAGGACAGCGATTTTTCGCGAATTTTTAAAATAATACAAAGAAAAGTGCGCGCAAGTATAATATTATATATATATTTTTTACTCGTGTTTTTCACAAGCTTTCATTTAACACCACACTTGATGACCTAGTAAAATTTTTTTTTTTTTTTTTTCACTTCTTACTTCACCCCCCAAAACTAACCCCTTAAGTCAAAATTTAATTCTCAAAACTACATAGCTCTGATGAGGCCATCAATTCCTATATTATTACCAAATTTCACCTTTCTATGTCAAATAGTTTCGGAGAAAATCGGGTGTGACAGACAGACAGACACCGAAGTGATCTTATAAGTGTTCCGTACGGAACACTAAAAACAAATTCTCTCCCTCTCTTCTTACACTCACACAAACTTATATATATATATATATATATATATATATATATATATATATTATATATATATATATATATATATATATATATATATATATATATATATACGAGGCTGGTTTGAAAAGTCCGTGCAAAAATAAAAACTACTTATGTGTTTGGGGTAAACTTTTTTTATTTTTCAACATAGTCTCCTTTTAGGCTTATACACTTCGTCCAACGATGTTCTAGTTTGTTGATCCCTTCCGAATAATAGGATTTGTCCAAGTCTGCAAAATATCCATTAGTGTCTGCAATCACCTCCTCGTTTGAATAAAATCTTTGTCCCGCCAGCCATTTCTTCAAATTGGGGAACAAATAGTAGTCCGAGGGAGCCAAGTCTGGAGAATAGGGGGGATGTGAAACGAGTTGGAATCCTATTTCCATTAATTTTGCGACCACAACTGCTGAAGTGTGTGCTGGTGCGTTGTCGTGATGGAAAAGGACTTTCTTGTGGGCCAATCGCGGGCGTTTTTCTTGCAGCTCGGTTTTCAAACGGTCCAATAACGATGAATAATATTCACCTGTAATAGTTTTACCCTTTTCCAGATAGTCGATGAGGATTATCCCTTGCGAATCCCAAAAGACAGTCGCCATAACATTTCCGGCCGAAGGAACGGTCTTCGCCTTTTTTGGTGCAGATTCATCCTTGGTAACCCATTGTTTGTTAGATTGTTGTTTGGTCTCAGGAGTATAGTAATGTATCCATGTTTCATCCACAGTGACGAAACGACGCTTAAAGTCCTCCGGATTCTTCTGGAACAGCTGCAAACCATCCTTGCAACACTTCACACGATTCCGTTTTTGGTCAAGCGTGAGCAATCGCGGCACCCATCTTGCGGATAGCTTTCTCATGTCCAAATGTTTATGCAAAATATTATGTACCCGTTCAGTCGAAATACCCACAGCACTAGCAATCTCACGCACCTTAACTCTTCTGTCATCCATCACCATATCATGGATTTAATCAATGATTTCTGGAGTCGTAATCTTCACAGGCCGTCCAGAACGTTCAGCGTCACTTGTGCCCATTTGGCCAGTCCGAAAATTTTGAAACCACTTATAAACTGTTCTAATCGAAGGTGCAGAATCACCATAATGTTTATCAAGCTTCTCTTTAGTCTCCTGAGGCGTTTTGCCTTTCATAAAGTAATGTTTAATCACCACACGAAATTCTTTTTCGTCCATTTCTTGAAAATCACTCGACTTCCTTGATTCACACGAATGCCAAACACAAAGAAATAGACCAATATGGCTGAAACTTGGTGTGCGTTCATTCAAGAGATGCTACTAATTAAACATGACGATACTCGCCGGTGGTGCCATCTCTCGGACTTTGCACGGACTTTTCAAACCAGCCTCGTATGTATAGAAAGAGAGAGAGAGATTGTTGAAATATGAGCCACGTACGTTTTCTGATATTTTACATGTAACCATTTATGCCTGAGGTAGATCCCTCGAATATCGCGCTGCCTGCGGTGAAGTGTTGGCAGTTTTAATAACCACTCTGTAGGCTTGCATGGTTGCGGCGACTCGGCCTTCGATGGAGTACTAGATATGCGTTCGTTGCGACATTTATGCCTGGTATAAATGGGTGATGGCAATATATTGTGTCCAATTTACTATTTTTGTTTCCTATTATTTTTATGATAATAAATATCACAGTAATCATCTAGTCTACCAAAAATAAAAGGAGGTAGAAAAAGTTTTGCTTTAGCATTTAAGTAATTTTTATATTTCCTTTCTTTATTTTATTGTCAGCCAGTCAAATAAAGAAAAATAGCTTGTGAAACATTAAAAATGTAGTAATGATAGTCGAATATTGTTTTTCAATAATTTTAGTAATAAAAAAGTTTTAGTGAAGGTAGAAACCTTTTACTAATCTGTTACATATTTTATTATTATATATATATATATATATATATATATATATATATATATATATATATATATATACATAGAATAAAGAAAGAAAGCAAAAGATTGCCGTATCTACCAAAATTCTTAAAAATACAATCTTAATTGGGGAACTCGGCAAAAAAGGGGCGTGATAAGAGATCACACAATTTTCATTAAGCCTTCTACAGGTCATCCTAGCTAACTTGGTGTTATATTTGGCCCAGTTACAGGAAAGGTTAGTAGTTTCCGCTCCACATGTAATATGTAAATCTTGAAAAAAACCCCATTTCTATAATAGAATAAAGAAAGAAAGCAAAAGATTGCCGTATCTACCAAAATTCTTAAAAAATACAATCTTAGTTGGGGAACTCGGCAAAAAAGGGGCGTGATAAGAGATCACACAATTTTTCTTGAAAAAACCCCAGAAATGGAGTTTTTTTCAAGATTTACATATTACATATGAAGCGGAAACTACTAACCTTTTCCGTAACTGGGCCCAATATAACACCAAGTTAGCTAGGATGACCTGTAGAAGGCTTAATGAAAATTGTGTGATCTCTTATCACGCCCCTTTTTTGCCGAGTTCCCCAACTAAGGTTTTATATATATATATATATATATATATATATATATATATATATATATATATATATATATATATATATATATATATTATATATATATATATATATAAGTCTAATTAAAGTTTCCATGTTTTTTTTTTCTGGTTTTAATTGCTACATGTACATATATTTAAATATACTTGAGTGTGTATCTCATACTTTTTCTAATAATTTTTTAATAATTTTAATAATTAATAAATTTAAAGTCGTGTATCTGTTATGGGGACACACTCAACATTTTAAATCAAGGTTTAAGCTAAAATATGTACAGTTCCACATTGTACGCAAAATAGTATAAGATATACTTGTGGCAAATTATTGTGGCACATGTCCAAAAAACAATCTGATAATATTTTAGGCGGCCTACTAGTCTTTATCTTTTTAGTCACCTTAAACAATTCAAAGCAACATGTTAAGGCGCGAAAGTAAAATCTTCGTATGTAAGAAATCATCAAAAAAAATTACGCAAAACAGCTGATCCTGCACTCGGACATACTTTCTAAATACAATTAAAGGTATATTTGTGCCGTTTATTGGGCACAGTTTTAGCATTTTCCCCCACAACGCAATGGTCTAAACCAGAGGTGTCAAACTCAATTTTGCAGAGGGCCATATATTAAATTTAGAATGTGTAGGCGGGCCAGAGTGTGCGCATTTTAAAACTTCCGTAGAGGAATCGAGTGAAGTCTAAAAGCTCTAAAAAACATGATTCTTCTTTCTGTGACACATTGCGATCGCGGGCCTTATTGATACGTCCCGGGTCCGGATGCGGCCCGCGGGCCGTATCTTTGACATCCCTGAGTCTAAACTAACCAGTATTTAATTTGAAATTTTAAAACTTACCTGAATATATTATGTCTTCTCCTTTTTCCAAATACAATTATAATAAAGGGTTTTGGCAGGTAATGTATTTTTAAGTAAATTTAGGCAAGGATATTTTGTTTCGTTTACATGTTCTTGGTAATTCCTAGGTAAAATGTTATTTAATGGTAATTGTACTACCTGAACGAATCTGAACTTTCTGAAGTATTTTTCAACTCCAGAGACTAAATAATTAATTTGACGCTAAATAAATAAAAGAGTCAAAGAAAAGAAAAGAAAAACTGTCAAGTGTAACTTGGACTTGCACAATTAGTGTTCTGTACGTTGATTGCTTTTAAAATAAAAATTTTCGTTACGAAGATATAAAATGCTCAATGACTTCACAAAACACATCCCAAAAAGTTTTTTCCGATCTTTACTGAAAACTGACCTGGAAATTTTTGTTTTTTTATATACAAGATAAATTACACGGTTATACAAAAAAAAATCTCTGTCTTTTAAGTGAGACACGTGTTTTCTTAAGTATTCTTTATGCTGAATCCAAAAAAATCTTAAAAAAAGACATTGATGGCCTCATCAGAGCCATGTAGTTTTGAAAGTTAAATTTTGACTTTAGGGGTTAGTTTTGGGGGGTGAAATCGGAAGTGAAAAAAAAAATTTTTTTACTAGGTAATCGAGTGTGGTGTCAAATGAAAGCTTATGAAAACACGAGTAAAAAATATATATATAATGTAATACTTGCGCGCACTTTTCTTTGTATTATTTTTAAAAAATCGCGAAAAATCGCTGTCCACCCGCCTTATCTCGGAAAGTACTTATCAAAAAATTTTGAAAAAATTCTGGAATATTCTCCACGGGGTGTAGATTGAACGAAAATTATCACGAGTGCATTACCTGTAATAATTTATCTGGTATATAAAAAAAACAGAAATTTCAAGGTCAGTAAAGATTGGAATAAACTTTGTTGTAAACTTATTTGGGGTGTGTTTTGTGAAGTCACTGATCACCGTAACATAAATTTTGACTTAAAGGATTGGTTTTGAGGGGTGAAATCGGAAGTGAAAAAAAAAATTTTTTTACTAGGTCATCAGGTTGGTGTCAAATGAAAGCTTGTGAAACCACGAGTAAATATATATATATATATATATATATATATATATATATATATATATATATATATATATATATATATAATGTAATACTTGCGCACAATTTTCTTCGTAATACTTTTAAAAAATCGTGAAAAATCGCTGTCCCCTACCTTATCTCGAAAAGTACTGATCGAAAAAAATTTTGAAAAAACCCTGGAATATTCTCCACGGGGTATAGATTGAACGCAAATTATCATTACCTTTAATAATTTATCTGGTATATAAAAAAAAACAAAATTTCAAGGTCACCAGTTTTTAGTAAAGATTGGAAACAAACTTTGTTGAAAACTCATTTGGGGTGTGTTTTGTGAAGTCACTGATCATTTTATACCACCCTAACAAAATTTTTTACTTTAAAAACAATCAACGTATGGAACACTAATTGTGCAAGTTCAACTTGCACTTGACGGTTATTTCAGAAAACATACTTAAAGTTGCCAGAAAACTATTAAATTGAAAAAAAAAAATACATTTTAATAAATAATGTAAAACTATATAATCATTAAAATTATATTATTATACATTTATCGTAAAAAAAAAAACTTAAAAATATTAGGTTTTAGTGTTCATGTTTAACAAAAAACACGCGTACACCATCTTTAACTAAGCTACGTAACAAAATGCTGTTTAAAATAAATATGTGCAACCGCTAAATTAAAAAAATTGTTTTTTTGTAATTCTTATTAATATTAAGCAAAACTATTATTTCCGGTGTTTTTGAAGTTCTTAATCCTGACTTGACATGAAAAAATAAAGTTTTTGTTCAGTTTCAACAAAAAACCCCTCTTTTAACAGTTACAAGGGTGCTATGTGGTTAGTAAAATGCTTTTTTAAGTAAATAAATGCAATGAAATAATAGTTCTGTTCAATATTATTAAGAATTAAAAACAATTTTTTAATTTAGCCATTGCACGTATTTATTTTTAAACAGCATTATGCTACGTATGATTCTTTTGGATTCTACATAAAAAAATACTTAAGAAAACACGTTTCTTTTTTTGTATACCTGTGTTATTAAAGGTAATGCATTCGTGATAATTTTCATTCAATCTACACCCTGTGGAGAATATTCAAGAATTTTTTTAAAATTTTTTGATTTGTACTTTTCGAGATAGGGGGGGGGCAGCTATTTTTCGCAATTTTTATAAAATAATACAATAAAAGTGTGCGCAAGTATTACATTATATATATTTTTGAACTCGTGTTTTTACAAGCTTTCCACTTGACACCCCACTCGATGAGCTGGTAAAAGATTTTTTCACTTCCGATTTCACCACCCAAAACTAATCCCTTAAGTCAAAATTTAAATTTCAAAACTACACGGGTCTGATGGGGCCATCCATCCCTCACCGAGGAAAGTAAAAATGAGTTGTAACATGTGATTTATATGGCATACATTTTTCATATTTTGTCTTTCGAATCCACTGCTTTAATATAAATTTACAATATAAAAATTTACAATGTAAAATTTAATTTAAATTCCGATCTTAAAATTTGGGCTTGAAGTATGACATTTCAATTTGAAGTTAAAAAGTTAAAAAATGGAATTTATAGCTTAAAACTTAACTCTACAATGTAAAATTTGAATCTACCTAAATTTAAATCTACCTAAATTTAAATCTACCTAAATTTAAATTTAAAGCTTGATATTTCAATTGACAGCTTGAAATTTAAATTGAGAAATTGAATTTGTATTTGAAACTTCAGCTTTAAATTAAAACTTAGACTTCACTTTGAATTTACAGCTTGAAATTTGAATTTATAGTTTTAAATTTGAATTTATAACTTTCAGTTCGATGTTACATCTTGAGGTTTAAAGGACCCCGCACAAAAGTATAGGAAAAAGCCGATAAAAACTTTGGGAAAAAGTTCTCCAAGTTATGCTGAACAAAATTTCTCACGGGCGCAATGCCCAAAATTCAATAGTTCGGCCGCCAGTAGCCTTTCAAGCCTAAAAATATAGACCAATAAGATACTTTTATTCTCTATTTTTTTTAAAAAAATTTCACTTTTGAAGAAAAGGTTTCATACAAAAGTTTCCCGATTTTCAGGATCGGGAATCGAGAATCTTTTGTCTAAAACATTTTCTTTAAAAGTGAAAATAATTAAAAAAAAAAACAAGAAAATAAAAGAATCTAATTGGCCTATATTTTTAGGCTTCAAAGGCCACTGGCTGCTGAACTATTGAATTTTGAGCATTGTGCCCTTGAGAACTTTTGTCCAGCATAATTTTTTCCCAAAATTTCAAAAATTTTAACTGAAAGGCTTTTTCCTATACTTTTGTGCTTTACAGCTTGAAATTTAATTTTTATAGTATAACCTGAGGTTTGAATTTGTTACAAAATATTTTCGTTTCCTGTCTAACACTCAATCTAGAGGTAACCTAGTGCAGGCCCTGATGTTGAGTTTCTGGTAAATGTGAATATTGCTTCGTTATTATAAATTACCAATTCGGGTCACCTTACTATAGACATTTAGGGATCTTATACTAGCAATAGCTTGTTAAGGTATGTGTGTAATATGATATGCCAGTACCCTCCTCTGCATAGTATTTCAGTCAGAATTAAAAATAATGAGGAAATAACATGATTTTCTTATTCCTCCACTTTATAAATTGAGGTCACTCTCTTTTTCCTTGCACTCGTTATGGTTGGACATAGTATAAGACTATTAAGGGGTTGAAACCTGTTTAAGAAGAAAGTTATTTTTACTTCTACAATCATATAAAGAATTACTTTAAAACCAAATTATTGTTCAATTAATTAATTTTGTGTTAGCGAGATTTTGCAACGCTTATTTTTCACATGCCTTTGTCCTTATTGTTATCTCAAGCATCGCGTTATCCCAAGCCCATCTGCCTTTTTGCTTTTTCCATGGGGCAATAAACGACCCGATTATGGTTTTTTGCATAGTTGTCATATATTACGATAAACGTATTTTTATTTTACCTGCTTTGTATACCGCCCTCACTTGCACCTGCAATCATATTGGATCTATTTTTACCTATATATTTACTACCTGGCAACCCGGTTTGGAGCCCTTCAAGTATTTGATAATACAGTCGACACTCTATATAGTGAAAGACCAAAATGTTGATCGAAATTTCACTATAGAAAGTTTTTCACTATATAAAGAAAAAATCCGTATATATTGCTATGTATATATTTTATATTGGTAATCATTTACTTGTATTTTATAAGGTACAAGCAACAAAAAAAATGCAAAATTGAATTATTTAGAAGAGATTTTATTAAACATTTGAAAGTTTAAATAGTACATAGCATGTACAGGGCTAAATACACACATAAAATCCGTACGTTATATCTTTACCCGTGCGTCATAGTTTTCAGGCCATATAACAGACGACTATTATATTATTTGTCTCTTTTCACCAATAAATCGTAGGTATTGGTAAAAAGAGACAAAAAAAAGTCGTCTGGGATATTACCTGAAAACTATGACGCACGTGTAAAGATATAACGTACGGACTTTATGTATGTATGTACTACATACGAAATAAAAATAATACAAAATCTGTTAATACATATGTACATACTACGTACCATACGTACTAGGAAAAATAATCAGTTATTTTCTTTTGAACATTACTTTTGAAAAATAATTGTTGCTCAACAAAATTCTCGCATTTATTCAAATGCATAAAGATTTGATCAGGTACACTTTCCTGGCCCCTGAGAGTAGTTCGCACAATGTCAAATGCATTTCTTATTTCATTTTCACTAAATTTAGCAGGACATTCCCGGTTTCAGTTTCTTCTTCATGATCTTCTATACTTTTTATATCGTCAATTATGTCTTGGTCAGTTGGGACATCTGTCGTGCCAACATCATTGTCGATTTCTAAGAAATCTTCAAGTAAAAAATCTGCGTCGACGGTAGCAGTTTTTTGTAGAATACCCCATTGCCTTTTTAAGGTAGCGAGATCTATTTCGTCTTCTTTCTTCCCATTCGTCAATTTTTTCAGTAAAACCTGCTTTAGAAAAGCAGTTTTTGATAGTTTTCTGAGAAACATTTTCACTCCATACTTTAGCGACTTCGGTTATACACTCTTTAAGGGTAATCAATTTTTGGACTGGAAGGTTGTTATCAATCGCATTAACAATTTTGTGAACAATTCTGTTTCGGTAATGATGTTTTATGTTTTTTATAATACCCTGGTCCATAGGTTACAATTTGGAGGTCATGTTTGGTGGAAAAAAGATCAATTCAATATTCCTTAATTTTTTTACTTACAGTAACTGGATGTGCAGGACAATTGTCTATAAACATCACAATCTTTCGCTTTTGGCTTTTCATTTTCGTGTCCAGTTCTTTGATCCATCTTTCGAAAATCTCAGAAGTCATCCATGCCTTTTTATTATTGGCGTAATCTAACTCCAGAGATTTAACTCCTTTTAAACAACAGGGATTTTTGCTTTTACCTATGAGCAGTAATTTCAGTTTTTCTGAGCCATCCATGTTTGATCCAACCATAAGTGTCACCCTTTCTTTACTTGTTTTAGCACCAAAACATTTATCACTTTTAAAAGCAAAAGTTTTTTTTTGGCAAACATTTAAAAAATAAACCGGTTTCATCACAATTGAAAACGTTTTTTGGCTCGTACTTTTTCAATGCACTTTTTAAAACAGTTTCAGTCCAAATGTCACAGTCCTCTTGACTAACGCTTGCACTCTCGCCTGACACCGTCTTGAAAACAATTGAATTGCGAGTCTTCCAGGCACTCAACCACCCTTCACTAGCTTGAAAATTAACGCAGTTAACTTCTTTAGCAAATTGTAGAGCCTTTTGTTTTATTAAATTTCCCGATATTGGTACGTTTTGATGCGTACGGGCCACTTGAAACCATCGTAAAAACTGCTTCATTTAAATCCTCGTAAGTACTCACCCGTACTCGTTTTCGACTGCTTGGAACACTAGGTTTCTTGATGATACTGTCGCGACTTTTTATTATCAGAGAGACGCAACTTGGAGAAACACCAAATTTTGCAGCAACATCAATTTTTTTGCAGCCTTTATCAACTTCCTCCAAAACTTTAATTTTCTCAGCTAAACTTAAACACACTCGCTTGGACATCTTACTTGATTCTTAAACAAAAAGAAACTGAACCTGAATTTGCGAATGACTAGGCCTCGACTATAAAATGGGTTTTTCCCCGGGTTTCTATAAAATGGGTTATTCCCCGGGTTTCTCACAGAAATCTACCTGATTTATTGCCAACCATTAGGCGTTATAAACGCGTTAAGAATCTTTTCAAAAGAACGCGTCATAAAAATGGAATTCGTGCTAATGTTAGATAAAAATGAGAAACCCGAAATGGCCAAGATCTCAATAAATGCATAAAAATTTATACATAAAATTCCGGTAAAAATGTTATTATATAGAGTGTTACTATTTTACAGATTCACTATATGCAGGGCTTTTTACATGAAATTTCATTAAAATATTCTAGGTCTTGAAAAAATTGCACTATAAAGAGTTTTTTACTATATAGAGTTTCACTATAAACAGTGTCGACTGTATAGGCCTAATGACCACAGGTCCCCATTAAGATTTGAAAGATACTTATTATTTTTATTTTTTGTTTTACTTACAACGTAACGGTTCCATTTTAATTATGTGGCGTCCGTGGGAAAATTGCAATAGACTTACACTTGACGCTAAACAAATAGTGAAAAATGTTCACGACAGTGTGGTAAAAAGAAATTTGAATAAACAAAGTGCTTTGCAAGAAACCAGTGAACTAACAAAAACCCCAATTTCTACGATTAAGGATGTTGTAGGAAAACCATCACTCAGGAACAGGAAAAAACGGAAAGATTTTCAAATGCATCATGTAGACGATTGTGAAAAAGACGTCATCAGGAAAAAAATATATTCTACATATTAAGAGCAGTTGGTGCCGACACTAGACAAAATAAAATTAAGACTGGTGCAGAACGGGACCAATATACATTGTGGCCGATCAACCCTTCACAGAATTCTCTTAAGAATGGGATTCACGTTCCGAAAAATCAACAAAACGCAAGTAGTGATGGAGTCACAAAGATTACGAATCTTGCGACATACTTATTTACAAGAAATTAAAAAGTATCGATCAGAGAATTGACCAATAATTTACCTCAACGAAACATGGTTCAATACCCATGACACTGTGCAAATAGGCTGGTGGGCTGACAGCAGTACAAAATGTCAGACTAACGCACCTTCAAATGAATGTAAACGAATAACCATTTTGCATGCTGGATCTGAAAAGGGCTGGGTTTCAAATTGTCTACTATTATCTGCAAAAAACATAAAAGATTCTAGTTTGGACTATCACGAAGACACGACCGCAGAACTTTTTGAAAATTGGTTTCAAAATTCCCTTTTGCCGACGTTCCCGAAGAGGGTGGTATAGTTATGGACAACGCATGGTCGCCTGCTAAATAAGGTTCCTAATGCAGCCAACACCAAATCGGAAATACAGGAATATATGTTAGAAAATGACATTTATTTTGACTTTAGTTATAAAAAAAGTGATCTTTTGGAAGTTTTGAAAGACTATCAATTGAAAAAGAAATATGTTTGTGATAGTATGGCTGAGAAAATGGGACACATTGGCATCAAGTTAAATCACACACAAAATGTTTCTCCTACTTTAAGCGTGCCAGTGGTTGAATTAGTAAAAAAAGTTACAAATGATATACCTTGTGAAAGCTGGAAGAATTCCATTCAGCACGTTGGTAAAGTTGAAGATTCATATATTTCTGTAAGTAATATAAAACCACTGATAATTACCTTAGCTGATGACAGTGATAGTGAATCCGAGTTAGGCTTAAGTTAAAATATATTTTTATTTATACAATATGTCCCCTCTTGTAAACCCCATTCATTCAAACTGTGTATTTGTACTTATCCATTTGTTTTTACATGTATCTATAAATAAACATCTCCAAAAACCCTTATAATTTTATTTATTTACATTAATGAGTAAAATTCTTAAGTCCATCTCTGCGACCTATCATAAACAAAAGGTCAGAATTTTTATATTGCCCACTTAAAACGGCAAAAAAAAAATCTTATATTTTGAGACAGGCTATATACCTAAGTAGGAAAAAAAAGGCTCTACCATAATAACGATAAATACAACGAGCTTCAAATAACCTCTCTTATAAATTCCTAAATAAGGAAAATCGTTGTCCTTAATAAAGGTTTCGCTTATTTTATTTCAATACTGCGCAACCTACAAATGGTGGGCGCATGCTTCAAATAACAATAACAGTTGAGTCTTTATATTTAATTTCTTCGCGTTACTACTGCACAAGCTCCAAACAGTAGGCGCATGCTTCAAATAAATATAAAGACGTTGGCCTACCAAAATAAGTGTTGCAAAATCTCTAACATATTATTTATATTTAATTTATTTATCTTTCTAGGTCTACTCATGTTGTTACTCCATTATGGTGCGCCGCAGTTTCCGGAAAACTAAGCGTTGTAGAAATTCTCCTGAGATCTGGTGCAGACATTAATGCTGTTTCTGATAGCGGCTCAACGCCAATACGATCAGCATGCTTTATGACACATTTTGAAGTTGTTAAATATTTAGTCGAACATGGAGCCGACATCAATAAACCTAACTATAATGGTGGTACATGTCTCATTAACTCGGTACAGAGCGCGGTGCTTTGTGAGTTTCTATTAAAACACGGCGCTGACGTTAACGCTAAGGATATACAGAATAAGACTGCATTGCATTATGCTATTCAGGAGCATAGGTAGGTTAACCTAGGATAGATGGAGTTTAACACCAATCAACTATTTTAAAATAACGAGCTTCATTAATGTAATTAAGCCTTTCTATTCCCATGTTCATAATAACATAACTTATAAAACTGGATTAAAACATCTGCTTTGGTTCACAATCATAACATCATAATCTAGTTAATGTAACCAAGTGACTTTTTAAACTAGTATTTATATTATCAGGTAGATAACTAACTTAAAAAGAATTACTTGAACCTGAAACTTTCACCGCTCCGGTTAGATTATAAATCCTAGTTTTCAGAATTAGATCATATGAAATAGAAATCACTTCCGAGATTTTAATTTGTTTATTTTTTATTACTCCCGAACGAAATTAAACAGATTTTCATGTTGGTACACATAGTACTTAAAGTGTAAAGTGACGTTTAGTTTTTGAGCAGTACCTCTTCAAAGGATGAGGGTGAAAGGGGTATCTATAAATTTTCTTCTTCTTCCTATGTATAGCAAGGCACGATTGCCTGTTTTTTTTTGTTCTCTGATCTATATATCGTCGCTCCATCTGTTTCTTCCATTCGGCGACTTGTATCTTGTTATCCGTACTATCCTGTTGTTTGCCATTCTTCCTATGTGTTGATCTCATTCCACCTTTCTTCCCCTTATCCACTGGTTGATATTTCCTATATTACAAGTGTGTCTTATGTCTTTACTGCTTTCTCTCTCCCTCAGTGTCTTATTGGTAAATATCCTAAGTATTCTAATTTCAGTTGATTCCAGCATCCTCTGTGTTACACCAGTATCGGGTCTTGTTTCAGATGTGTAAGTCATTACTGGTCGTATTATGCTCTTGTATATTTTTATTTTGGTCTCCACGGAGAGGAATTTATGTCTAAATATGATATCATTGAGGCTTCTCGCTATTCTATTATCTTTGTTGACTTGATATTTTACTTCTTCCTCGATTTTTCCGATACTAGATATTTTGATGCCCCAGTAATCAATCTCCATGACCTGTTCGGTTGGTTTATCTTCCATCACCAACTTGCACCTGTTCGGCTCTTTTGCTGCTACTATTGTCTTGATTTTTTCAGTTGAGATTGACATATTATATTAATTTGCTCCTATATAGAATTCGTGTAGCAGCCTTTGCAAATCATTTTCGGTCCCAGCCATTAACGCATTATCTGCATAACATATTTTTTTAAATTTTTTGTTACTAATTCTATATCCCTTCTTTCCTTTTACATTCTTTATAATTTCATCCATAAAAATATTAAACAGGAGAGTGAGTAGTTAATTGATCATTCCTTCTGCTATTCTTGTGACTACTTTAGTCTTTATATATATTTTCGATAATTTTGATTAGGTCTAATTGGACGTTCCTGTTATATAATAGATGAATAACGTCTTCTATTTGTACACTGTCGAAAGCTTTCTTTAAGCCTGTCAGGCACAAGTACGTCGGAATGTTGTATTCTATGGATTTTTCTCTTATCTGTGCCACAACTGTGCAATGGCATCGGTGCATGAGCGCCCACTTCTAAAACCTTGCTATTTTTCTAGTTGTATTCTCGCGTTGTTAATTTCAGTGTAGAGTTTAATAAATTTATATCTCTATAGATAGATCTTCTTTTTCTCCCTTCTTGTGCATTAGTATAACTGTCGCTGTTCTACATTCGGAGACTGACTCTATTTGTTCTTATAATCTTCTATATAAGCGTTTGGCGTTGCTTAACGAGAGAGTCTCCTCCATATTTTAATAGTTCATTCGCTATTTGATCTTGGTCGGGAAATTTACGTTTTTTTAATTTTTTGGGCGTCTTTTCCGTTATATATGTTTCTTCGTTTATCGTTATATCTGGTGTTTGTGGCAGTGTAATACTCTGTTCGCTTTAACATAATTGTGTAAGATATATTACCCACGTTCCTTTCTTTACGTGTGTATACTCTATTAGTTCTTTCATCTGAGTTGTCTGCTGTCTTATGAATCTCCATATTTCGTTTTGTTGACCATAGAAGTCTGATTCTAATTTTTTTTTGTGTATCTCACTCAGTATTCCGTTTTTGTTTTTCTGACTAATTAGTGGGTTTCTATTCATATTCTTTTATATCTTTGGTATGCTTCATCTGTCCTGATTGATCTGTACTTGAGATAGCTTTCTTTCCTTTCACGTCATTTCTCTTTGATTTCTTCATTGAATCATAGTGGTTTTATTTTCTATTTTTTATTTTTATCAATAGTTTTACTCCCTAATGCTTCATATGCAGCTTCTAATACACTTTTTCTATTTTTAACCAACCGTCATCTACATTAGTATTGTCGATTGTTTGATTTATTCTTTTATTTTCTTTCAGTCTTCTTTGGTACAAGTCTCTTTCTTGATTCTTCCGGTAGATTTTCTATTCTTATCTTTGTTTCCTGTTGTTTATTTTGGTTTTGCTTTATGTTTCCTATATTTCACCCTAGTTTACACATAACTAGGTTATGATCACTTCCTACATTTGGTGATGTCCAGCTTCTTTTGTCTAATATATGGCTTGGAAGTATTTCTCTATTTGTTAAGATATAATCTATCATTGATTTGTTACCTCTAGTATTCTCGAATGTCTAATTTTTCTAGTTTTTGGTTAAGTGGATGAACAAATTTTATCTTTGTATCGTACATGTTTTCTAAAAATAATTAATGTTATTGTTATATTGTAATGTAACTCTATATTTATTGTTTGTTTGTATTTATCTACGCCTATTTATGTTTTTATTTACGAGATGTTCCATAAATAAGTTCAAATTCATATTTAGCTTATTACGCGAATGCAACGGACGAAAAGGGCAAGATGGGGGCACAGAGCTTAACTCCGTTTCTTGGAAAGGAGGGGGAGAGGGAGCGAGGGGAAGGGAGGGAGAGGAAGAGAGGGAGGGAGGAAGAGAGGGAGGGAGGGAGAGAGAGGAGGGAGAGGAGGGGGGGGGGGAGAGGGGGGGGAGAGAGAGAGGGAGGGAGAGAGAGAGGGGGAGGGATGGAGAGAGAGAGGGAGGGAGGGAGAGAGAGAAAGAGAGAGAGATAGGGGGAGTGTGAGAGAGGGAGAGAGGGGGGGGAGAGAGAGAGAGAATCTGGCTTCACCGAGATGGGGATGCAAGGCACATACTTCAAACTGGAGAAAATTTCCCGAATAAATTGATTTCTAAAGGAGGTGTCACAAGTGGGCGCTAGTAGCCCTGATTTGACACCTATAGATTTTTCTTCTGGGAAGATCTCAAAACTAAAGTTTACGGTATTAATCTTTGTTCCTTGGAATAAATAAAAGAAAATATCCGGCAGTAAATAGCAGCGATTACGAAAAGGACATGACCAGCAATGACTAAGAATTTCCTTTCTCCCTTAAAGGAGTGCCAGGCACATAACGATGACATTGAGATGGCATTATTTTTAAGAAAAACATTCACGGGACTGTAGTTGAATACACAGTAATGATTCTGTTATTCATAAATTTTTGTTTACTGCAAATATTTTTTTATGGGATACCTTGTAAATAAGACTTTTTATTTGTCTCGCCTTTACGTCCCACGTTATTGTTCAGTAACTTTACAAATCTAACTAATATTTTAACTTTTAGGTTAGAAACTACCAAACTGCTAATTAAATACGGTGCTGATTATAACGCAGTATCGCGATACGGCGACGACGCCCTACAGATGGCATGTCTCAAAGGAGCCACTACAATATTCGAATATCTTACTCTAAATATATCCTATCCTCCTGAAAAATTAGCGAACGCCCACGAACTAATGGGGGCTACTTTTCTCGATGAACACAATGATATATCGATAACTTTACATCACTGGAAACAAGCGTTACTTATAAGACAACAACATGGTAAGCATAATCTAGTTGTAGCGATAATTAGTTTTTTGAAGGTGCACTTTTTAGCAGCACAAGTTTGGTTTTGTTCGCACTTGCTAGTTATCATTTGGCGGTAAGTACAAAGTATTTTTTTTTAATTTGAGAAAATGGGAAAAAGACTGTCACATAAAGTGTTTAAATGAGGGATTTTCATATGCCAGATCTCCACAACTGTTAAATTCTGAACGCTATTTCATACCTGTAAACAATTTAAAAACGAATAAGTTTTCCTTTAATGGTTCATACGACACTAAATTGAAAAGTTTCCGACATTAAAACAAGATTTCGATACTTATCTAATAGACGTAAATAAAAATAACACAAAAAACTCAACAGCCATCGATATTATCATTGTTTCAACAATGGGTAAATTGCAGTATCATCTGTAAAAAGATTTCTCCATTTCAAAGTAAACACTCCAACGGAATTTAAAGCAGAATTAGATTCAGTGTATGGAGATACTGCTTCTTTTACAGCTTTGAAAACTTGGGCTGCTGAATTCAAACGTAAGAGAATTATCTGTAAGACAAAAAAAACACACAATGAAAGAGGATGTAATCTATTTCGACTGTTGGCATCTCAGGCTAAGAAACACATAACATTTCATTTAAGGAACTCGGTGTGAGAGAGTTCAGCGTGTGTTGAATGCCATGTTTGCCTATTGTCAATTAAAAAGCGATTGAACATTACATGATCACATCCGACTGATTTGTAACACTTAAATATCAATAACTGAGTAAAAGATGCTCATGATTTTGTTTGTTTTTGTCTATGGTTGTGGTAGGATGGTCCTTTAAATCGAGGTTGGTTTTTGGTTGCTTCTCTACCCTCTTTAAACGATTTGTGCCACTTAAAAATTTTTGATCTTGCTATATGTTCTTCACCGTAACACTTTTCTAACATTTTTAACGTATCGGCACATGAACTTTATATTTTAAAACCAAGTTTAATGCTTGCTCAATAAATTTTTTTCATTTTAAAAATCGCCAACACGTAATTTTTTCAGTTAAAAAAACGCCTTTATTTCTGTCCTAATAAAACATGTCAAAAGCTAATAACATTTCTACTAGTCAACAAACATATACATTAATAGATTACCGTTTGTAATTTAGAGCAAACGCCATTTTGCAACACTGTTAACAAAAAAACGCAGAAATGTTCACAGCAACCAGAATTGGGCACAATTAATTATGTTTCTGTAAATATTTTCCCTGCTAACTTTCCTTTGCAGTATTGTGAAGTGGTATTTTTCTTAACTAAAAACGCCCATAGCAATAGTACGCGTTTTAAAAAACTAGCCCCATTAATTATGAGACATCGAAATCTATAGGAGTATCTAAATGACAATAAATATCTAGTCTTTACAAAAATCGCTAGCGAATAATTAAAAAAATATCTTTAAAAAGTAAACCTGATTTATTTTTATTTAAACAGAGACATATTCGTTTTTCAGTTGAAGGTAACTTTCGGAATTTTAGCAGACTCTGTATTCCCACTTATTTTTTTAGAATCTCTAACCAGTTTTGCGACATGGGCCAATTTCTGTCGCTCTTTATCTATTTCTAGCTTAAAGGAAAAAAATATATTTTCGCTTCGCTGCTTTGGGTACCATAGCTTAGTGTTGCTTAGCATGATTTAACGAATAGATGGAACGATGTATTCAAGTTAGCTAATGTTTTAGGTTTACTACCCAAAGAGCCACGTTTGCTTCCACATGAGGGTTACAGAAATCAATCAGAATTCGAATCATTGGAAGAATTAGAAGCTTTTTCAATAGATTTAGACAGAATAAGGACTCAAAGCCTGTTGGTAGCAGAGAGGATACTAGGAACACATCATAAGGATACAATATTTAGGTTGGTAATATATTTTTTTGTAAACTAGATGTACAATTAAAAATAGCAACTTTTTACTTCTCTTCCTAAAGAAAAGTATTGTATTCGTAAAAAAAATCACAATCTGAGAGTTTTGCTTTATAAATTTTCCCATTTACGTCGGTGTGTCTATCTGGTTGTTTGTCTGTCGATCTGATGACACCATAATTCTTAAACAAGATGATATAATAATTTAAATAGAAATGAACCCTATGGTTTTTGAGCGTTAAAATTTTAGGAAAACGGGTTTGAAAGGGGTGCGTGTCGATATGTTGTATAGTTTTGATTGTATTATCGAAATTTATTTTCTCTTTACTTGAGAATGTCAAATTCGCTACTTAATTTAAAACTGCATATTTGCAAGGATAGTACTCGGTAAATCACTTACCAAATTTTAATAAATGTTTAAAATTTTACTATAAAAAATATTTTTATAAGTAAAATATATAAAGGGTAATGGGGTGGGGTAAAGAGTTAGAAGGGTTGCTTCATTTATATCTTTAGGGATATTGAGTGTAAAAATATGAAAATTAAGTTATTTTTTCATTACTATCAATTTTGATAGAGGAAGAGGGTGAAAGAAATTGGAGAATCTTGTAGAGTTTAATTGTATTATAAGAATTATTCCATATTTTTTCAACATATAAGATGCTAAAGAGGTGGAAAAGTGACTTTGTATTTCTTGTTATAGTTCTTTTTCAGAGATTTTTCAGTCAAGGGATCGATACATTAATTTTTTTCATCATTTTTATTGTTAATATGGGAAGAAGGTGAAAGAGGTGGAGGCCCTTGTATGGTTTTAATGGTAATATGAGAATTTTTGTGGTTCTTAATTGAGACATTGAGTATTTAATATAAAATAATTTTTCTTCTGTCAAATAAATTTGGTTGTGGAAGGGGTGAGGTTGAGGGCTAAAAGGGTAATTGCGCGTATCTATAATATATATAAAATGCAAAACGTGTCTGTCTGTCCGTTAGTGCGCTTATCACTCGAGAACCGCTTATCCAATTTACATGCTATTTTTTTTTAAACATATATATGTTCTCTGGCTAGGTTATAGGATATATTTTATTACTTTAGGTAACATAAGGAATAAGCAGTGACGATAATAGTGAATCAAGTCGGAAAAAGTTTGCCCCTAGCGCGTTCTCTTGCTATAATCTGCCTAAACCGTTAAATATGGAACTATATCATGTAGCAAAAAATATAATATATATAAAATGCAACATCTCTCTGTCTGTCTGTCCGTTAGTGCACTTATGACTTGCGAACCACTTTTCCGATTTACATCTTTTTTTTTAAATTCATACATTTGTTCTCGGACCAGGTTATCTATAATCTTCTATAATATATATAAAATGCAACATCTCTCTGGCTGTCTGTCCGTTAGTGCCTTTCTCACTTATGAATCACTTATCCAATTTACTTGTTTTTTTTTTAAATCATACATTTGTTCTCTAGCCAGGTGATCTATAATCTTCTATAATATATATAAAATGCAAAACCTCTCTATGTCTGCCTCTTAGTGCGTTCTCTTGCAATACACTGCCTAAACCATTAAACATATAATGTAGGAAAGAATATAATATATATAAAATACAACATCTCTTTGTCTGTCTGTTTGTTAGTGCGCCTATCACTCGAAAACCACTCATCTGATTTACATGTTTTTTTTTAGATTTATACTTATGGTCGCTGGCCAGGTTATAGGATATATTTTATTATATTAGGTAATTTAAGAAATTAGCAGTGACGATAATAGTGAATCAAGTTCACGCGAGCGGAGCCGCGGGCACAGCTGGTGTAATATAATTCTGTTTTCCATTATTTCCAATTTTAACAGAAATAGCTTATCGAGGGACAGTAGATTACAGTGTAACATAAAATAACCGGCCAAGTGCAAATCGAACTTGCGCAATTAGTGTTCCGTACGTTGATTGCTTTTAAAATAAAAATTTTTGCTACAGAGATATAAAAATGGTCAGTGACTTCACAAAACACACCCCAAATGAGTTTTTGACAACGTTTTTTCCGATCTTTGTTGGAAACTGATGACTTTGACATTTCAGCTTTTTTTATATACCAGATAAATTATTAAAGGTGAAGCACTCATGATATTTTTCGTTCAACCTACACCCCTGTGAAAAATTTCCAAATTTTTTTCAAAATTCTTTAATCAGTACTTTTCGAGATAAAGGGCACAGCGATTTTTGGCAGTTTTTAAAAAATAATACAAAGAAAAGTGTGCGCATGTATATATATTTTTGAACTTGTGTTTTCACAAGCTTTAATTTGACACCCCATTGACCTCATAATTTTTTTTCTTCACTTCCGATTTTATCCCCCAAAACTAACCCTTTAAGTCAAAATTTAACTTTCGTAACTACACGGCTCTGATGTAGCCATTAATTCCTGTATTAGTGCCCAATTTCAACTTTCTATTTCGAAGAAAATCGGGTGTGATTTTATAAGTATTCCGTACGGAACACTAAACATGTTGAGTTTAATATAAAACAAGTTTTATAAATACAAACTGTGCAGTTGGTGGTGTACTTATGCAACAGCAGGTCAATTATGGTATTTTCTTTCCCTGCTAACGGGTAGTATTTGTATTCGTGAAAAGATTTCCCTCCGAAATTTTTCTTTTTTCCGGGTCTTAGGATTTTTAAGTCATGAACAACATATTTCTATAAGATCCAACATCGTAATAAATAAAGTATATTTTTACATACACTTCAAGAGATTTTTCTTAGCATACCTGATATTTTTTTTATATGTATAGTCGACACTTGATTTTTATTCTTTAACGTACACGCGTATTTCGTTGGCAGAGAGCATATATTTTGTTCGATGTGATTTTTAGTTATTAAGTACTTTTTTTATTATTTAAATAAGGTAAATTTCTTTTTTAGTGTTCTGTACGGTACTTATAAGACCACTTTGGTGTCTGTCCGTCTGTCACATCCTATTTTCCCCGAAACTATTTGGCATAGACAGTTGAAATTTGGCACTAATATAGGAATTGATGGCCTCATCCTAGTCGTATAGTTTTAAAAGTTAAATTTTGACTTAAGGGGTTAGTTTTGGGGGTGAAATCGGAAGTGAAAAACAAATTTTTTTACCAGGTCATCGAGTGGGGTGTCAAATGAAAGCTGGTTCAAAAGTATATATTATGTTATACTTGCGCACATTTTTGTTCGTATTATTTTTTAAAAATTGTGAATAATCGCTGTCCCTCCTTATCTCGAAAAGTACTGTTCAAAAAGTTTTGAAAAAATTCTGAAATATTCACCACAGGGTGTAGATTGAAAAAAATTCACCAGTGCATTACCTTTAATAATTTATCTGGTATATTAAAAAAAAAAACAATAATTTCAAGGTCATCAGTTTCCAGTAAAGATCGGAAAAAAACTTTGTTGAAAACTTACTTGGGATGTGTTTTAAAAGCAATCAACGTACGGTACACTAATTGCGCAAGTGCAACTTGCACTTGACCGATTATTTAATTACACAGATTCACAAAAAAAATTAATTCCACTAGAAGAATTTGTCCTTTGTACGGGTTATTTAAACTCACGTGCGTTATTTGAGTTTTAGAGGTACTTTTCACCCCCCGATAAGGGTGATTTATTGGTTTAATTACTAGAAATAGCTTGCTGTGGTTTGAATGCATATTCTCTTCTCTAGACTATAAAATATCTACCATTTTTCACACTTCATTAAGTGTCTTTACATTATTACCATACTACTCAGTATATATCACCACTACACCAAACACTCTATTTTTGCACTCGACGCGCGTTTCGCTAACCATGTTAGCTTCATCAGGAGCGATGATTGACAGTCAATCATCGCTCCTGATGAAGCTAACATGGTTAGCGAAACGCGCGTCGAGTGCAAAAATAAAGTGTTTGGTGTAGTGGTGATATATACTGAGTAGTATCATTGTGCCAAAGATTCCACATTCCCAACTTAGTATTATTACCATAGTTTTATCCCTTTTCAAGGGATGTTTTTGGTCAAAAAAAAAAATGACACGATTCGAATTCAGTGTCAAAAAGATGTACCATGTATTTTGGTTCGTGGTAATGAACTTTTTTTTTGTGTGACTGTGTTATTAAGTACTTTTTTTTTCATTATTTAAACAAGGTAAATTTCTTTTTTTTGTGAATGTTACATTATAAAGTGGATTGTATTAAGTTTTTCTTTAGTATGAAGTAGTCAAATTTAGTGTTTATTTTAGAACTGCATGTTTGCAAAGAAAATAGACGATAAATCATATTACCAATTTTTTACCCAGGTTTTACCAAATATATTATTTCAGTGTTTAATTTGTATGATTTGAAAAAGAAATCAGAATGCAGTAAAAATTGTTTAATTAAATTTATTTTAATATAGGTTAATGTATAGAGGAGCATCTTATGCCGATGTAATGAGGTACCAGAGGTGCATCGAACTGTGGCGACGAGCATTACAAATAAGGATAGAAAAGGACACTATCCTGTATACAGATACCTGTTTTACGGCTCAGGCTTTAGTAAGACTTATGGTTGATTACAACATTAAGTCAATTCAGAATAATATAGATAATGTGGAGCAACGGTTTCGTGATATAGTCCAGACGTTTAAGCTGTTGACACACAACATTAACGGTAAGTGTGACAATTGTTAATTTCCATGCACTTTCAAATATAATGTAATTTTTATTTAAATATTAGAATAATCCGTAATTATCAACATACAATGGGTGTCTGGTAGAAAGTGAGCTTAACATAGAAACACGCATTTAAAAAAAAAAATAACGGTTTTATTACATCTTTAAACTAATTTTTCGATTTCTTTAAAAAGTAACTTAGTTATTTGTCTGTGGAATGCTCATCTCTTTTTCATTCCTTTATTTGTGGTCCCTGAAGTGTTTTTTCATATTGGGAGTAGATCAGAACTGTAGATGGATTATTAATTTCTTGAAATCCAGCTTCGCATATAGTACTTTTCGTATTAGGGCAGTATCTATAGGGGCGTTGTGTCGTGGATGAGTAAAATACCGCTGCTAACGTTTCTCTTTTACAGCTTTGCATACTCTGCCAATTAATTGAGCGTAATACTCGCCTATCATTGCAGTGTTCTTTGGAAGGTCGTCAATAAGATTTTTTTGTGTCATAGAAAGTGGTGGTCATAACCTTTGCTGACATTCGTTGAACTTTGAAATCAAAATTCCACTAGAGTTTACTCATAAATTTCATTTCGATTTTCTCTGATAGAGCAAGAAACTTCACATTTTTGGTATCCACCATGCATTCTCTTACTTATATACAGATGATTTAGTAAAATTTCACCAATATATTATTGACTTATTTTCACAGAAAATGATTCTGTCTGCTTTATGCGAATTCTCCCATTTTGAGTAACTAAAGTGTGATTTTTCTAATGTTTTCTAACGTCACTAGTGTGTGACATGGACCAAGATGTTCATCATCTTCAGCTAACACTCGTTCTTATTGGGAGAGATAGTCCGTTATATAACAGTAGTGTACGATAGTACAGACCTCTTATAAATAATTTCTAAGTCTTAAATTTACTTAGCACCTTTTCTCTTTATATGGTATTTTATTCCTGCGCGATATTCCAATCACCGTAAATTTTTATTTTCATGCGACGTAGTGTTAGACAGCCACTACCAAATTACATATTTAATCTGGCCTAAACTCCTAATATGTTTGCGGCATTGGGGACACATGGGCTCTCTTGCATTTGTGGAAAAAACTTCTCAGAATTTGTTTAAATTCTTTTTTCACAGATATGCGATGAAACTATTTTATTTACAAATATATAAGATTGAATGCACTATGTTTGGTGTGGTAACTAGTACTTTAACTGAAATTTACCACAGTAGTGCTAGTACTACTTATCATACCAAAAAAACCGGTCAAGTGCAAGTTAAACTTGCGCAATTAGTGTTCCGTACGTTGATTGCTTTTAAAATAAAAAAATTTTGTTACGGAGGTATAAAATGATCAGTGACTTCACAAAACACACCCCAAATGCGTTTTCAACAAAGTTTGTTTCCAATCTTTACTGAAATCTGATGACCTTGAAATTTTTGTTTTTTTTTATATACCATATAAATTATTAAAGATAATGCACTCGTGATAATTTTCGTTCAATCTACACCCCGTGGAGAATATTTCCGAATTTTTTCGAAATTTTTTGATAAGTATTTTTCGAGATAAGGCCCGGGAGAGCGATTTTTCGCGAATTTTTTAAAAATAATACAAAGAAAAGTGCGCGCAAGTATAATATTATATATATATATATATATATATATATATATATATATATATATATATATATATATATATATTTTACTCGTGTTTTCACAAGCTTTCATTTGACACCACACTCGATGACCTAGTAAAAAAATTTTTTTCACTTCCGACTTCACCCCCCAAAACTAACCCCCTAAGTTAAAATTTAATTCTCAAAACTACATGGCTCTGATGAGGCCATCAATTCCTATATTATTACCAAATTTCACCTTTCTATGTCAAATAGTTTCGGAGAGAATCGGGTGTGACAGACAGACCGACACCGAAGTGATCTTATAAGTGTTCCGTACGGTACACTAAAAAGTATTGTTATCGCATAATTTTAAATAAAAAATTAGTAAAAATTGAATAATCAATATCACAGTAATTATTTCTGTAGTGGTAGAGTGATACAGATAAGAGACTTTTTTTTTTGATACAGTAGCAGTTACTGACCACCAAAACACTTTTTGTTTTTCAAAAGCAAATAATTCTTGCGCCATATCTTAAAACCCAAGCATGAAAGTATATGTCTTATCTGACTCTAAAAAAAAGAGTAAAACAATTTTTAAGATAAAAATTATATTTTATTAGTTGTAATGAAGAAACAGTATTATTATAATTTTTATATAATTGCAAAGAATATTGATCATTTTTTGGTTATTGGGATAGGATTATACAAGTACAGTAATTTGTTTCAATAGAGTACCATTGTAGATTATGAAAATGCTTGTTATTATTTTCGCTGTCACGTAGTGAGCTCTCTATCTTCTCCAAAACCATTCTTGCCACTGTCATTACATTATTTGATTTTCGGTCGGTTTCAAGCTACTTTTTGAATCGCACCATGCTTACGCAGTTGCTTCGTTACTAAATATATAATAGACGCTTATGGGAAAACCACAAACAAATTTTTCGAGGTGATTTTAAGAAAGTTTTAAAATAATTTAAGATTTTAATTAAACTAATTAATTTATGGTTTTTTAGTTCGTTGATAATAATTTGTTGTAATTTTAATTTTTTTTTTTTTGAGTGGTTTTTTCTATAACTGAATCAAATTACTTCAAGAAAAAAGAAAAACATTTTTTCCTTTAAACAATAATAAAATATTGTGGTGTATATATATATATATATATATATATA
The DNA here is from genome assembly GCA_019049505.1 of Pachyrhynchus sulphureomaculatus. Lineage (NCBI taxonomy): Eukaryota > Metazoa > Arthropoda > Insecta > Coleoptera > Curculionidae > Pachyrhynchus > Pachyrhynchus sulphureomaculatus. The sequence goes on along the minus strand of CM032456.1, from coordinate 167,903,539 downwards.
TATATATATATATATATATATATATATAATTTTTATTGTAACAGTGATATATATATATATATAACACATGGGCTGAAAAGTCCCGGGCCTAACAAAGAAAACACGGTTTTTTTTTTTGGTTCAAAATTAGCTTTATTTCATCAACGTAATCTCCATCAAGAGCAACGCAATCATTCCAGCGCCGCTCTAACATTTCAATACCACTTTTGTAGAACGATTTATCTTTTGCCTCAAAATAGGCCTCAGTTTCAGCGATAACCTCTTCATTCGTGCGAAATTTCTTACCGGCGAGCATTTTTTTTCAGGTCTGCGAACAGCCAGTAGTCGCTGGGAGCCAAATCTGGCGAATACGGTGGATGTGGGAGCAATTCGAAGTTCAATTCATGTAGTTTTGCCATTGTTTTGATTGACTTGTGACACGGTGCGTTGTCTTGATGAAACAAAATTTTTTTCTTTGCCATATGCGGTCGTTTCTTTGCAATTTCGGCCTTCAAACGCTCCAATAATGCTATATAATATTCACTGTTGATGGTATTTCCTTTCTCAAGATAGTCGATGAATATTACACCACGCACATCCCAAAATACCGAGGCCATAACCTTTCCAGCCGATTGTTGTGCTTTCGGGCACTTTGGACGAGGTTCACCAGTTGCTGTCCACTCAGATGACGATCGTTTTGATTCCGGAGTGAAGCGATGGATCCATGTTTCATCCATTGTCACATGTCGACGCAAAAATTCCGGTTTGTTACGTTTAAACATGGCCAAACACTGCTCAGAATCATCAACACGTTCTTGTTTTTGATCAACAGTGAGCAAACGCGGCACCCACTTTGAACAGAGCTTTCTCATAGTCAAATGCTCATGCAATATAAAGCCAACACGTTCTTTTGATATCTTTACGATGTCAGCTAACTCACGCAACTTCACTTTTCGATCATTCAAAACGATTTTATGGATTTTTTTGATGTTTTCTGGTGTTACCGCCTCATTTGGACGTCCACTGCGTTCTGCATCATCGGTGTCTCTACGACCACGTTTGAAGTCAGCAAACCAACGTTTTATTGTTGTTTCTGATGGAGCGGAGTCCCCATAACACTTTTCAAGCCATTGCTTCGCTTGAACGGTATTTTTTCCCATCAAGAAGCAGTGTAAAATTAAAACACCAAATTGTTTTTGATCCATTGTTTTGAAAATAACAAAAGTAGCGTCACTCTTAGCACAATAACTCACAAACTAATGAATAGAATATCATGAAATTTTAACAGCTGTCTTTTGAAGGTTAGTATTAACTGAAAAAAAAGGTGCCTGCAATAAAACTAGCGCCATCTATGTGTTAGGCCCGGGACTTTTCAGCCCATGTGTTATATATATATATATATATATATATATATATATATATATATATATATATATATATATACAAACGATAGTATATGTCGCACATTAAGAACAAAATTGACACTAAATTAATTAAAATTCATATAGTGTTTTTGTTTTCAATGTGTACTGTATTTATTAGTAAATTAATAGTAGTCAAAACTAAAATTTCCTTAAATTCATTTTATTGTTCGTTAAATCATTACTAACCAATTATCCATTTTTTAAATCATGGTTTTGGTCAAATGAGAAATCATGGTTCTTGGTATTAAGCAATGCCAAATTGTAGAGACCGTTCAAACTTGAAAGATTCCTGAAGATGCCTTGTGCGATGGTAGGCGAATCGTTAGAGCACTTTGACATTGTTAATCTCAAGAACCTGATTTCTCAACTCTCTGTTGTATGAACAGCGCATGCATTAATATAGATAATATGATATGATGTAGATCAAAATGTCTTTTTTACAGACACTGTTAAACAATTCAGTCTTAATGCTTAGATTCTCTCAGACTAAAATTTAATGCCTAATTCATTTAGAATATAAACTAGTAAAGTAAATTAGGATAAGTGAAAATACAGAATGCATACGTTAGAATTTAACTCTAGTTCTATAAGTATCATTTAAATTTTTGATGCTACAAACGAAGGGTTGTGACATCAAGAACAGGGAATTTGTGTAATGTTAGTGTTGAGCTTTTTTTTTTGCGTTTTCGTGTAGTTTTCCAAAAACAACGAGAGTAGTGCAGAATAAGGGAGGCTATATATATATGTATATATATATATATATATATATATATATATATATATATATATATATATATATATATATAAATAAATAAATAAATAATATAATATAATGTTCAAGAAGCCCATCAGACCAAGCTGCGCATACAAAGTACTTTGAACTATTAGACAAGGAGGCATTTAATTTGAATAAACTTAATTGGTATTCATTTTCAAAATTTCCCAAAATGGAGTTTCCATGGACCTGGCGTACTTTCTGCTGGGAAACCCTTGAGTTCCTACGGGAAAACACCCATTCACATTTGTTTTCAATCGCTACAGGCTGTACTCAGTAGAAAAGATGCTGCAGTTCATTCCAAAGGAATAGAGTTTTCCATATGAAAGAGTTCTTGAAAAGAGTGGTATTTGGAGTCTTGGTTAAACTAGTAACTTCCTTTTATTTGTGCATATTAACATGTGTTCGAGCACTTAAGATATATGATAGGTTATATCATCAGCATATGTTTAGATTAGATTTTTGATCTTTTCAAGCAGATCATTAATGTCAAGAAAAGGAGAGAGGCAATATAGAGTCCTGGGATACTCTGGCTGTCTTTCAGACACGCAGCTTAGCCAACAATCCACTATGTCAAACACGGTCGAACGCCTTACGCATACCAACAGCAACCACTCGAAACTACATATTATTCAGCCTTTGACTTCATCGCAATTATAAATACATTTAAAAATTTGCGCGTAGATTTAAGATATATCGAACTCGTCGAAAACATGTATAAAGAAACAAGCAGTACAGGGTAAATACGTTCAGAAATAGAAGTATTAAAATTTAAAGAGGAATAAGACAAGGAGACTCTATACCATCTAATTTTTTTTACGTTAGCAATGAAAGATATATTCAAAAAAACTAAACTGGGAGAACTGTGGGATACACAAATAATAAGACTAAAACAAGGATCAGAAAAAAATAAGACTGAGTATAAATATGAACAAAACAAAAATAATGCAGAAGTCCTCGTAACACTTCTGAATGGAACGAGAATAGAAGTAAGGCAATACCTCGGATGAAACGTAAGAATTTGCAGAAAAATGCAAACGGTAGGAGGATAAGAGTCGCTTGGATATCTTTTAGGAGATTAAAGCATATATTACAATGCAAATAAAAAAATTAAGACATGCTTGAAAATAAATATATTAAATTAATGTGTTATTCCAGTCCTATTGTGTGAGCCTGAAACATAAGTAGTCACAAAGAAAACAGTGCGTAAGATGCAAACTCCCCAATGCCACATAGAGAGCCGTCTTAAATATAATGCTAAAGGACAAAAAATATATTGAATTGATTATAGAATGGACCAAAATGGAAGATATTAAAAACACATTACTAAAGGCTGGATGGATATGCGCAGGCTATATAGCAAGAATGGAAAATAAAAGGACAGAATAAAAATCATGGCACTAGAAGAAAGTCCAAGACGGAAAATATTAAAATGGTATATAATGATGTTAGAAAAATGCCTTAAAGGAGATGGGCGAAATTGGCACAAGACAGAAACGGAGGTATATGGAGGAAGCGTATGTCTACTTACGGACGATACACGTTTGATAGAGAAAGAGACTTCCTATTTAGTCGTCAACAGTTAGATGTTATAAACAGTTAGTATTCTGTAATTGAAGTGGGAAACGATTCGACAGAAAAAATGTAATTTAATAATTTTGACAAAAAGTGATAATTTCATTTTTTATGTCGAAGATGGATTTTTCCCCAAGTTCCCGATTTTGCGACAGGAACCAAATTAGAGATTCGTGATATCTATCCTTATTCTTAATAATAAGAAGAGGACTAATGATTCTTTGGGGTGGTGGCACTGCGACACCGTTCGACTCTCGGGTCCATGAAATTGTTAGCTACTGAAGTTAGTTCACCGCCACTATTTAATTAAACCATTTTAATATTGGTTCCCTTAAGAATTTGTATTGTTTCAATAATAGGTGCAGAAGTACTAGGTACGAATATTTATGGTAGTTTTTAGTATTTATAAAACATGTATTTGCCTTTATTCCTCTTCCTGATTATGTTAGTTGAATATAAATATATATTGCTGCAACATTATCATATTTATTTATATATTTTTTTATATTTAAAAATCCAATAAGAATGGGAGATTCGCTTCATTTTTTGTGCACCAACAAAGTACCTACAACCATTATGTTCAACCATAAAACTGTTGCTTTTTGAAAACTGTTTAAATCGAGACTCGTTAACCACATTTATCAAAACATGGTAATGCACTTATGGGCGTTCATCATCATCATCATCATTAGCTCATTCCATCCATAGTCGGATGTAAGCCTCCTCAAGTTGTCTCCAATGAACTTTGTTGTTTGCTTTTTTGCATCCAATGGTGTCCTGCTAATCTTTTTTATGTCGTCAGTCCATCTTGTCTGTGGTCTACCTCTGCATCTTTTGTGTTCTCTAGGCCTCCATTCGACTATACTATATATTTAAGTTATTTTTTGATATTTCTATTTTTTGTCCTAAATATATGAATGTTTGTACCTTTCCTATTCTTTCACCTTCTATTAATAGTCCTTGTCTGTTATCTTAACTTTCGTTGTACAAACATTTGGTTTTGATGAAGTTTATTTTTAGGCCTATTTCTCGAGACTTATTTAATTCCATCAGCATTTCTTGTAATTCTTCTTTTGTATTGGCGATCAGAGTAACATCTTCTGCGAGCCTTAGTATTCGTTTATCGTCCATTAGTATTCCTTTATGTTCCCACTTTAACGATTTGAACATGTCTTCTAAAGTCAACGTGAACAGCTTTAAGGGATATCGAGTCGCCTTATCTAATTCCCTCTTTTAATTTTGATTTTATTTGTTTTTTTTCTTTAAGCATTATTTGTGGAGTGGCATTTTTGTATATGTACTCAAGAAGAGTTGTGATCTTTCAACGACTCTGCTGTTACTTAAGGCCTTAAGGACTGCCCCATATCTCTACCGAATCAAATGTTTTTTTCGTAGTCAACCATTGCTATCCACAAGGTAACCTTTTCCACTAGTAATCTAATCGTTTAAAGATGGTCCAAAGTCCTGTATCCCCGTCTAAAATCCCGTTTGTTCACGTGGTTGATAACTACCTAATTTATTCGTTAATTTGTATGTTATATTTCTACTGAGTATTTTGTATAGTACCGATTAACAGGCTGATGGGTCTGTAATTCTCCAATTTAAATTTGTTCTCCTTTTTTAAAAATAAGCACAATCAAAGCGTTTACCCAAAGTGTTGTTATTTTGCTTTCTATAAGGCACTTGTTAAATAGAGCTTGATAAGCCCGACGCCCCTCCATACCTTATCATTTCTGTAATTATTTCATCGTCCCCTGGTTCTTTGTTGTGCATATGTTATAGGGCGTTCATTATTTCATCCGTCGTTACATCGGGAATTTCTTCAGATCCCTCATTTCTTACTATAACTCTATTTCCTTCTTCTTTCCCGGGCGGTGGCGATATTTTCGGGCGTTACTTGGCTTTAAAATGAAACTTTCTCATAAACAATTTTATGGTATGGTATGGTAAGCCAATAGTTTCTTGCTATAATAAATGACTAAATGATTCTCTGTCGAATAACACATGACCTAAATTGTATTATTAAAAATTAAATGTAAATAAAAAGCGCACCTTGCTGCTTATTGGTCCTTTGTAGTGATGACTGAAATCAGGAACGAAACTGCAATTAGTGATGTCAAAAACTTTGTTGATTGTTATGTACCGTGCATAAAAAATTTCTTACTGAAGTTGACCATTCTTAGTAAGTCGGTAAAATTATAGACAACATTTATATTTCTATTAAGTTTCATATGAAACAATTTGAACTCAAATCCATTTCATTTTTGACGATCCATTTGCCCATTTCGTTTTAGATTGTACTTATATTATTAGGTACCTATATCTCCTACGGAAGGGCATATTTTGTTATGGGATTCCAGTTAGGTCTATAATGATTCATTTATAGATATAAGAAGTACAGATAAAGTAAAGCATGCAGTAGAGTCGTAAAAGGGAACCTATCTTAGAAGTCGTTAAATGACTGGAAATTTTTAAATAAAATCATAGTAGTTAAGTAGATTTTACCATGGGTATAGTATAGAACTATTAGATTGGGCAATTATGCCGATATGACTCAATGTATTGATTAGCCAAAATTTTTAGGAATAAATAAAAATATAGTCGAGGAATTTCCCGAGGACAAAGAAAAAATGAAACAATACCAATTCAAGGTGATAGACCATAAATATCATCTGAATTATAGGGAAGGTAAGAAGCGTAAATAATAAAAGCAATCTTGTATTTAAAATGAATAATTATATCTCATAACAGAAAAATATGCCCTTTCCTTTATTAATCTTACGCAACTGAAATCAATAAAATCGATTCATCGTTTGCCTCTAAGTAGTAACAAACAAACGTCACCCTTACATGCATGCGTACAGGGTGATGCAAATAAAAGTAGACATTTTTAATATATATATATATATATATATATATATATATATATATATATATATATATATATATATATATATATATATGTTTTATCTTTGAAGGGGTATATAAAAATACAAAAACTTAAAACACACATTTCAACACATGTTTTATGGATTTTTTTTAATATCCCACATTAAATTTACTTGTAGATATATAGATTCTACCAGGTGTACAAGTATGAAATGCGGATTTTTTTTTTCTAAAAAAAAACATGTTAAATTCGGAAGAATGATAAAAAGTGCTTTATTCAAAGTATGCTCCATCGCTTTTCTCATCTTTCGGGTAATTTGTGAATACCACGCTAGTAAAAATGTTCCCCTTTTGCTGCGAACCATTCATCGAGCCATTTTTTCACATCTTTGTACTAACCAAAGCGCTGCTCAGCAAGTGCGTGACCCTTCGATGCAAACAAGTGGTAATCGGCAGGAGCTAAGTCTGGTGAGTAAGCCGCAGCTGAGTGCTTCCAACGTGTCGCTAACTGGTTTTGCCGTATGTGATGGAGCATTTTTCAAGCAGCGAACGGTTCAAATCGGTCAATTGTTGTTGATAACGTTTAGTATTAACCGTTTCCCCAGGTTTTAACAGCTCATAATAGACCACGCCCCTCTGGTCCCACCAAACACAGAGCATCGTCTTTCTGCCAAAGCGATTCGGTCTTGCGGTCGATGTGGATGGTGCTCCTGGGTCTACACATGATTTTTTTTGCGCTTGGGAGTCTCAAAATAAATCCCCTGTAACTACACGATGCAAAAACGACTTCCTTTTGTACCGAGCGAGCAAAATGTCACACGTGTTTTTTGCGCTTTTTTTCCATTTGCCTGTCGTTCAATTCATGTGGTACCCATCTACCGGCTTCTGAATCTTTCCCATCTCTCGTAGCCGATTGGAAATAGCTTGTTGACTAACGCCCAATTGCTCGGCGAGGTGTTTTTGTATTTGCGAATCATCTTCATCCAATAATGCTTGTAATTCCACATCTTCGTATTTTTTTGGCGATTTTCCACGTTCTCTGTCTGCAACATCGAAGTCACCACTTTTGAAACGCCGAAACCATCGTTCACACGTATCTTGCGATGGAGCATGTTCACCATAAGCCTCTCGAAGTAATCGGTATGATTCAACAACAGTTTTCTTCAAATGAAAACAAAAAATTAATGCTGTCCGCGAATGCTCCTTGTTTGGTATAAATTTCGACATATTGAACACAACACAACACTATGCACACACTTTTCCAATTTATCACTCGTGTGATGACACAACAAAATGGTGCAGTGTCAAATCTTTATAGCACAAACTGCATTGGTGCACCATCTGTTGTCTGAAATCCGCATTTCATACTTGTATACCTGGTACTATAAACACATTTTATTTAACAAAATTGTTAGAAACTTTAAATACGGAAGTGTCTAAATGATAGACCTATCTCAGTAGCTAGATGCAGCCAGCGTACTATCGAGCATTATGCTGTAATATTGCGGTAATACTGAAGCCTTATATTCTCGTAAGACACTAGGGAGCACAAGTCATCTGCGGCAACAACACTTTTTTTGTATTCATATTTAGTTTTCTTAGTATTGCAGCTACCGTCTGAAATCCTATGTACAGGGTGATCATTTTAGATTTTTAGATGCCTGGCCCCGATTTATGGAAAATTGTTGGATATTTATTTTTTTTAAATGTATAATAATTGTATTGTACATTTCAAAGAGTATACAGACGTATTTGACATTTGGTAGTGAAAACGATGCTGAGCGCCGTGATGCCATCGACATACCTGCTGTCAGATTAAAATATGATAGCCGCCTACTAGATAAATATTTTGAAAACCGACAAACGTGGCATACGACCCATGGCAACTACGATGACCAAAAAAAATAATTTAGAGGGTTTTTACTGCATAACTTTTTTGCAAAACAAGTTTTAAACAAATGTTTAAGGAAAAAATGTCGAAAAAAAATTAAGGCTTTCCAATGCCGTTTTACAAAACTTGTTTGGCGCCGCGGCGCCCAGCGTCGTTTTCACTACCAAATGTCAAATACATCAGTATACTCCTTGACATGCACTATGCCATTCTACATTTAGAATAACCAATCAAGTGCAAGTTGAACTTGCGCAATTAGTGTTCCGTACGTTGATTGCTTCTGAAATAAAAATTTTTGTTACGGAGGTATAAAAATCATCAGTGACTTCACAAAACACACCCCAAATGAGTTGTCAACAAAGTTTGTTTCCGATCTTTCCTGAAAACTGGTGACTTTGAAATTTTTTTTTTTATACCAGATAAATTATTAAAGATGATAATTTTCGTTTAATTTACACCTCGTGGAGAATATTCCAGAATTTTTTCAAAATTTTTGGATCAGTACTTTTCGAGATAGAGGGGGGGACAGCGATATTTCGCAATAATACAAAGAAAAGTGTGCGCATGTAAGACATTGTATATATTTTTGGAACTCGTGTTTTTACAAGCTTTCATTTGACACCCCACTCGATGACCTAGTAAAATTTTTTTTTTCACTTCCGATTTTACCCTCCAAACCTAACCCCTTAAGTCAAAATTTAACTTACAACACTACACGGCTCTGATGAGGCCATTAATTTCTATACTAATACCAAATATCAACTTTCTACGTCAAATAGTTTCGTAGAAAATCCGGTGTAACAGACGGACAGACAGACACCGAAGTGATCTTATAAGTGTTCCGTACGGAACACTAAAAATAAAAAAAAAATTATAAGTCGGGGCCGAGCGTCTAAAAGTGATCACCCTGTATAGTACGTACAAATCGCGCTTAGAATTCAATGCAATGTAATTTCGTATCAAAACAACCCAAAGCTTGTTCACGCTGCACTATTTCCTTAAAAAACATTCATAAATATTATAATTTTTTTTTAAGATTTCGTGCTATAAAAATACTGATTTAAGTTAATAAACCATTACTTGAGAGTAGATGTGGATTTCTCTGAGATCGGATTGCACGTCTTCACAGTCACTGGCTCTATTTTCTTTTTACACTTGAAGGTAAAAAAGAATTTAAGACTCAAATTAAAATTTTGTCGATATCTCTCTAAAGGTAACGAATTATTTTTAATGGCAGACGGTTAATAGTATTCCTTCTTAATTTCGGAAATTCTTAAAATATAATGTTTCGGTAAGTGTGTGACATAAATATGTAAATACAACAAAATGTTATTGATTAACATAACAATGGAATTAAGGCGGCAGGTTTGTCCATGTTATTGCCTTCTTAAACCAAGTATGGTATATTCCTAGAATATTAAAATTAACTAATATTTTTGGTATTCAAATTTAAGTAGTTTAAGATGGTTAATGCACCCAAAACCAAGTTATAAATATTTTATTCGACAGGAAATAAGATGGCAGGTAAAGTTTTGTCGGTAAACAAAAAATGCACTAAGAATACAAAATATATTGTTTGTTTTTTCCAGAAATTATTTATCGTTTATTATATAGATATATGTATATATATATATATATATATATATATATATATATATATATATATATATATATATATATATATATATACGAGGCTGGTTTGAAAAGTCCGTGCAAAAATAAAAACTACTTATGTGTTTGGGGTAAACCTTTTTTATTTTTCGACATAGTCTCCTTTTAGGCTTATACACTTCGTCCAACGATGTTCTAGTTTGTTGATCCCTTCCGAATAATAGAATTTGTCCAAGTCTGCAAAATATCCATTAGTGTCTGCAATCACCTCCTCGTTTGGATAAAATCTTTGTCCCGCCAGCCATTTCTTCAAATTGGGGAACAAATAGTAGTCCGAGGGAGCCAAGTCTGGAGAATAGGGAGGATGTGAAACGAGTTGGAATCCTATTTCCATTAATTTTGCGACCACAACTGCTGAGGTGTGTGCTGGTGCGTTGTGATGGAAAAGGACTTTCTTGTGGGCCAATCGCGGGCGTTTTTCTTACAGCTCGGTTTTCAAACGGTCCAATAACGATGAATAATATTCACCTGTAATAGTTTTACCCTTTTCCAGATAGTCGATGAGGATTATCCCTTGCGAATCCCAAAAGACAGTCGCCATAAACTTTCCGGCCGAAGGAACGGTCTTCGCCTTTTTTGGTGCAGATTCCCCCTCGGTAACCCATTGTTTAGATTGTTGTTTTGGTCTCAGGAGTATAGTAATGTATCCATGTTTCATCCACAGTGACGAAACGACGCTTAAAGTCCTCCGGATTCTTCTGGAACAGCTGCAAACCATCCTTGCAACGCTTCACACGATTCCGTTTTTGGTCAAGCGTGAGCAATCGCGGCACCCATTTTGCGGATAGCTTTCTCACGCACCTTAACTCTTCTGTCATCCATCACCATATCATGGATTTGATCAATGATTTCTGGAGTCGTAACCTCCACAGGCCGTCCAGAACGTTCAGCGTCACTTGTGCCCATATGGCCAGTCCGAAAATTTTGAAACCACTTATAAACTGTTCTAATCGAAGGTGCAGTCACCATAATGTTTATCACTTTAGTCTCCTGAGGCGTTTTGCCTTTCATAAAGTAATGTTTAATCACCACTCGAAATTCTTTTTCGTCCATTTCTTGAAAATCACTCGACTTCCTTGATTCACACGAATGCCAAACACAAAGAAATAGACCAATATGGCTGAAACTTGGTGTGCGTTCATTCAAGAGATGCTACTAACTAAACATGACCTCGATACGCGCCGGTGGTGCCA
>CM032456.1:167802142-167887142 GCA_019049505.1 Pachyrhynchus sulphureomaculatus | reverse complement strand
TTTCTGTTTTCCATATTTCTTGCACCAACCGGCATATTTCATTTTCCAGATCTACTCCTCCAGTTTTGATCAATTCTGCTGTTATACAATTTCCACCCGGGGCCTTATTTTTTTTGGGTTCTGAGTATTTTTCTTATTTCTTCTTTGCAGGGTTTGTTTGTCCCCTCCTGCCCTTCAGTTAATTTTGCTTCCTATTTCTCATTCAACTCATTTTCATCTCCATTTAGTGTTTCTTTAAAGTATTCCCCCCATCTATTCAGTCTTTCTACCAAGCTTACTGCTAAACTTCCATCTTTTTTCCTACATATTAGCATTTTGTCTCCGTTTATTCCCTTTGTATTTTATTAAAAAAAAAAAACACGTAAATCGGATAAGTGGTTCTTGAGTGCTAAGCACAGTAATGGATAGACAGACAGACAGAGAGACTTTACGTTTTTATATATATTATAGATTTTTTTTGACATATATTAAATTAAGAATTTAAAAAAAATCTCGTAAATCAGATGAGTGGTTCTCGAATGATAAGCACACTAACGGACAGACAGAGAGTCGTTGCGTTTTATATATGGTATATTATATAGATTATTATTATTATTATATAACCTGGCCAGAGAACATATGTATGATTTAAAAAAAAAACACGTAAATCGGATAAGTGGTTCTCGAGTGATAAACGCACTAACGGACAGACAGACAGAGAGACGTTGCATTTTATATATATTACAGATATTCTTTGCTACATGATATTGTTCCATATTTAATGGTTTAGGCAGTGTATTGCAAGAGAACGCTCTAGCGGCCAACTTTTTTTCCGACTTGATTCACTATTATCGTCACTGTTTATTGTTATCTAACGTAATAAAATATAGCCTATAACCTGGCCAGAGAACATATGTATGTTTAAAAAAGAGCACGTAAATCGGATAAGTGCTTCTCCCGTGATAAGCGCACTAACGGACGCACAGACAGACAGAGAAACGTTGCATTTTATATATATTATAGATGTAATAAAATATATATCTGTAACCTGGTCAGAGAACATATGTATGAATTTAAAAAATCACGTAAATCGAATAAGTGGTTCTCGAGGGATAAGCGCACTAACGGACAGACAAACAGACAGAAACGTTGCATTTTACATATATTATAGATATAAATTATTATTACTATATAACCTGGCCAAAAAATATATGTATGAATTTATAAAAAGACACGTAAATCGAATAAGTGGTTCTCGCGTGATAAACGCACTAATGGATAGACAGACAGACAGAGAGACATTGCATTTTATATATATTATATATTATAGATTATAGATATTCTCTGCTACATAATATTGTTCCAAATTTAATGGTTTATGCAAGGGAATGCGCGGCAAACTTTTTTCCGACTTCATTCACTTTTATCGTCACTGCTCATTCCCTATTCTACCTATCGTAATAAAATATAGCCTATAACCTGGCCAGAGAACATATGTACGTAAATCGGATAAGTGGTTCTCCAGTGATAAGCGCACTAACGGACAGGCAGACAGAGAGACGTTGCATTTTATATATATTATAGATATATATATATATATATATATATATATATATATATATATATATATATATATATATATATATATATTATATATATATACATATATATATATATATATATATATATATATATATATATATATATATATATATATATATATATATATATATATATTTGCAAAATGCCTCCTTGTTAGATAGTCCCCAGTTTTATTAACGAAACTACTTTTAGATAGATTCTAAGTGTTCCGTACGGAAACACTTATCAACACCTGATTTTCTCCTGAACTATTTGACATAGAAGGTTGAAATTTGGCACTAATATAGGACTCGATGGCCTCATCAGAGCTGTGTAGTTTTGAAAGTTAAATTTTGACTTAAGGGGTTAGTTTTGGGGGGTGAAATCGGAAGTGAACAAAATTTTTTCCCAAGTCGTCAAGTGGGGTGTCAAATGAAAGTTTGTAAAAACACGAGTTCAAAATTATATATAATGTAATACTGGCGCACGCTTTTCTTTGTATTATTTTTGAAAAATTGCAAAAGATCACACACACCCTTATCTCGGAAAAGTACTGATCAAAAAATTTTGAAAAAATTCAGGAATATTCACCACAGGGTGTAGATTGAACGAAAATTATGACAAGTGTATTACCTTTAATAATTTATCTGGTATATAAAAAAAAACTAAAATCTCAAAAGTCATCAGTTTACAGTGAAGATCGAAAAAAAAACTTTGTTGAAAACTCATTTGGGGTGTGTTTTGTGAAGTCGTTGATCATTTTGTAGATCCGTTAACAAAATTTTTTATTTTAAAAGCAATCAACTTGCGAAACACTTATTGCGTTAGTCCGACTTGCACTTGACCGGTTATTTTTTATAGGAATAGGGTTTAATCAGAAATAGTTGGACTCATGTTAGCTGAAGTTTATAAAATAGATCTAGTAAATTAATTTCCTGCAGCTATTAAACTTGTAGTTTTTCTCTAGTTAGATGAAAAAACGTCAGATCAAATATTAGAATATATTATCTTTTTTTAAAATATAATATTGCATTGTTCATAAGAACTGACAGTCTACGTACAATTTTTATTCACAGGACTATTCTGTATCAAGTTCTTTTTTCTTTAAGAGAATATGAATTGTTTGTCAAATTACCATTAAATATTTTACAATTATTTCAAATAACGTTGATAATAATCAAATAACACAGGTATACCAAAAAATAATTCTGTCTTTTAAGTAAGACATGTGTTTTCTTAAGTATTTTTTATGCTGAATCCAAAAAGTCATAAAAAAAGACATCCACCGTGAGGTTTTTTCAGAAAACATACTCAGTTTTCTGGAAACTTAAAGTTGTCAGAAAACTACTAAATTCAAAAAATAAATTTTAATAAATAATGTAAAACCGTTTTTTTGAAGTTCTTAATTCTGACTTGACATCGAAAAATAAAGTTTTATGTTCAGTTTCGACAAAAACATGTGGTTGGTAAAATGATTTTTAAGTAAATAAATGCAGTGAAACAATAGTTTTGGTCAATATTATTAAGAATTAAAAACAGTTTTTAGTGTTCCGTACGGAACACTTATAAGATCACTTCGGTGTCTGTCTGTCTGTCACACCCGATTTTCTCCGAAACTATTTGACATAGAAAGGTGAAATTTGGTAATAATATAGGAATTGATGGCCCCGTCAGAGCCATGTAGTTTTGAGAATTAAATTTTGACTTAAAGGGTTAGTTTTGGGGGGTGAAGTCGGAAGTGAAAAAAAAATTCTTTTACTAGGTCATCGAGTGTGGTGTCAAATGAAAGCGTGTGAAAACACGAGTAAAAAATATATATATAATATTATACTTGCGCGCACTTTTCTTTGTATAATTTTTAAAAATTCGCGAAAAATCGCTGTCCCGGGCCTTATCTCGAAAAGTACTTATCAAAAAATTTCGAAAAAATTCTGGAATATTCTCCACGGGGTGTAGATTGAACGAAAATTACCACGAGTGCATTACCTTTAATAATTTATATGGTATATAAAAAAAAACAAAAATTTCAAGGTCATCAGATTTCAGTAAAGATTGGAAACAAACTTTGTTGAAAACTCATTTGGGGTGTATTTTGTGAAGTCACTGATCATTTTATACCTCTGTGACAAATTTTTTTTTATTTTAAAAGCAATCAACGTACGGAACACTAATTGCGCAAGTTCAACTTGCACTTGACCGGTTTTTTTTAATTTAGCCGTTGCACATATTTATTTTAATCAGCATTTTGCTACGTAGCTTAGTTAAAGGTGATGTATGTTGTTAAACATGAAAACTAAAACCTAATGTATTTAAATTTTTGTGATAAATATAGATTCAGAATATTTAAAGATGTTGGAAATAATAGTTTTTTTCCATAATTTTAACGATTATACAGTTTTACGTCATTTATTAAAATGTATTTTTTTCAATTTAACAGTTTTCTGGCAACTTTAAGTGTATTTTCTGAAGAAAATCTCACAGTAAATGTCTTTTTTTATGATTTATTTGGATTCAGCATAAAAAAATACTTAAGAAAACACGTGTCTCACTTAAAAGGGAGAGAATTATTTTTTTGTATACCTGTGTAATCGATCATTCTAATAAATTACATCTTCCAATTATTAATTCAAATACTGGAGTTATAAATTCAGAGGAAAATAGTCGCACTAATACGCTACCCTAGAACCATTCCCTTGACATTAGCTAACAAAAAATACCCCACATAATTACAAACGTTTCACTCATTGCTCCCTTTCTCTGTAAAGGACGCGCGTTTATTACAAGGAATCACAACTCATGCTTCTTTTCTGTTCATTTTTGTCTTACTTATAGTGGTGGAACAGGGTGTATTTTTAAATTGGAACATTACACAGGTCAACATTTGATCTAAAAAAAACACTCGGAGCGGTATGGTCCTTATGTCGTTTTTGGGGTCGCTGATTACGATTACAAGGTCATTTGAAGGTCAAATAGAGAAAAAACCGTAGGAAAAATCTGAAAAATTTCATGCGTATATTTTTGAGGTCCCTGAGTCCGAATCCGTAGTTTGTTTGACCTTACGCCTTTTCCCAGAGGTCATTTGAAGGTCAAATAGAGAAAAAACCGTAGGAAAAATCTGAAAAAATTTATACGTATGTTTTTGAGGTCCCTGAGTCCGAATCCGTAGTTTGTTTAACCTTACGCCTTTTCCCAGAGGTCATTTGAAGGTCAAATAGAGAAAAAATCGTGGAAAAAATCTGAAAAAATTCATGCGTATGTTTTTGAGGTCCCTGAGTCCGAACCCGTAGTTTGTTTGACTCAAGCCGCCTTTCAGAGGTCATTTCATCATCAGTTTATGTTTATTTGAAAAATATGTATGGTCATTTTGCGTTGTTAAATTTAATTTTGTTTTTATCGTACACTTGGGAAGCATACAGAGGTTAATTTACGGTACATTTTTATTGATTATATCTTATACATATCATTTTACATTTACGTTAATATATCACAATCCGAAATGTCTTTTATGCTGCTTGGTCATTACAAGGGAATTAATATGTGAAATATAAGCTAAATAATGGCAGGTAGACTGATGCAACCAAATGTTTTAATCCTGTTTAAAGGTACTTATTAGTAAAACTTAAAATATTGTTCATATCAAAAATAGTCTATACAAATATTTTGACTAGTTTTGTGACTGTGAAATAGACTTTTAAAATCTAAAAAAAAATTTGACCTAATTTTTGTACTCTCGATGTTCGTTCCATATATCTAATAAATTTAAAGTCCAGCCCGACTGTGTTTCTTGAGGTATAAATGAAACATTGTGCGCTATGTTATGTTTAAATTTCGTTTTATAACTCAATTCCCAATACATTTCAAATTAATAATTCTAATGTCGAACAACCTTGTTATCAAGTAACCCTTAATCTGTATACTTCAATACTTAATCCTTGTCGACAAAGAAACTCTAATACCCAATAACTTACTTGTACAGTAATTCTTATATCTACTTATACTCTCATATTGTCTTATATAATACCTCAATGCGTAAGTTAACTACTAAAAATGATTCGGCTCATACTTCGTAAAGAGTCTCGAGTGTCCAAGTAGATTTTCGAAATCGCGCAGTCAGTATTTAATATGAATTAGGCATAAGAGTTTGCTTCTTTTAGTATTTATCAAAGCATGTTTGAAGTACTACTCTAAACGAGAACGCTTTCGTTTCTCGTGAAATGATCTTCGACTTGCTTTTCTTTTATGAGATTTATTTGATTCTCGCTTCAGGCTCCAGCAATAATCTGCCAACATGTTTATCCACAAACACCTTGATACCTCTTTTCAAATTCACTCAAGTCTTGGTGCATCTTTTCTCCATGTTCTTCGCTAAAATCTCCGAGATTTTCAGGGAACCAATCAAGGTGTGAATGGAGAAAATGCAGTTTCAGACTCATTAAACACCCCATTTCTTTATAATTTTGTACTAAATTTCCAACAATATTTTTGTAATTAGGGTCTTTATGATTTCCAAGAAATTTAGTCGTCACCTCTCTAAAACTTTGCCATGCTGCTTTTTCTTTGGCATTCATTTTCCTCTCAAATGCATCATTTTTTAGGAGGTCTCTTATTTGTGGATAAGTAAATATGCCCTCTTTTATTTTAGCTTCAGAAAGATTAGGTAGCACTTTAAAAATATGCATGAAAGCAGGACTTTCATTTCGGCTCATGGCCTTGACAAGTTGCTTTGCAATACCTAGTTTGATATGCAAAGGTGGAAGTAGGACCTTATTGGTTGATATCAAACTTGGACCTATGATGTTTTTTTCACCTGGAATTAATTCTTGTCTCAACAGCCAGTCTTTCCTCACATAATGCTCATCTCGAGCCCGACTATTCCACTCACAAATAAAGCACGGATAAGAAGTGTTTCCAGATTGCTGTCCCAGTAATATTGTAAATATCTTTAAGTCCTCACAAAATTCCCACTGGTTTTGATCGTAATTCAATTTTTGCAATAGCAACTCAAAATTATGGTATTCTTCATCTAATACAACAGAATGAGCGACTGGTAAAGGGGCATAAATATTTCCATTATGTAACAAGATAGCTTTTAAGCTTCTTTTTGAAGAATCTATAAACAGTCGCCAATCACTTGCTGTGTATTCTATACCGTGTTCTTGCACTAACCCTTCAATATTATGGCAATAGACTAGATTATTCAACGATAGACAGAAATTTTTGTTCCTGTGGATAGACAATTTTTTTCTTTTAGCCTAGATGCTAAAAGCTCTGATCTATCTTTCGAGAGTCCCAAGTCTCTGCACAGATCACTTAATTCGTTTTGATTAAATGTTTCGGCTTCCGATATATAATTTTCCTCAACATCTGATTCTTCTGTGCTGAAATTTTCTCTTTCTTCGTGTTCGAATGTTTCATCTGGCATATCTTCATCAGTTACCACTTCTTGTCCCAATTCATTAATTTCCATGATATGATCAGAATTTGTTTCAATAAGAACTGGTAAAGTCACAGATGTTACACGTGCATATGAAATAGAATCCTTATTCTTTCGCTTGTACCCTTTCAAGTTTGTTAAGCAGAAGTAACAGTCGGTGGTATGGTCTGTTGGGGTCTCCATATCATTGGCCGAGAAAATACCTGGTTGTTAATTCTATATAGAACATTGCGGCATTTATGACATATAGATTTTGGTGTGTAAGAGTTATCCAATGAGCTTGTATCAATATAATAAATTTGGTGATATTTTACTTTTAACGAATCTGGAAACATGAATTTCTTTTGTGGAATATACTCCCCACAAACAACACAAAAATTGTCGAGTTTAATGGAACATGAAGAATTTCTTGTAGCATTTGACTCTACAGAGGCCAAGTTTCCCACCAATGTAGAGCTACGGTCGCATGATGACGACGCCTGCGGGCCCGCTTTCCCACCCTGACCAGCCGCCGATTCTGGGTTTCCGGGACCCTGTCTCGTAATTTTTTTACGAGTAGTTGCCATGACGGCATAAACGCCGTAACCCAGGGACTTCGCCGGATAGTGAGACAACTCCGTTGCCCACCGTCACCACGTGGGAGACTGAGCTAAATTTATAAAAAAGAAGAGAATAAATAATTTCGCGAGGAATGAAAAAGCATTTTATTGTCAAAGTAAAACTCCAAATATATATACAAAGATACTTAAAATGACCACCGTATATCTTTTGAGCATAAGATCATGCAGGATTTGAACTGAATGATCTGAAAAAATAATAGATGAATTTTTTCAGATTTTTTCCACGATTTTTTCTCTATTTGATCTTCAAATGACCTCTGGGAAAAGGCGTAAGGTCAAACAAACTACGGATTCGGACTCAGGGACCTCAAAAACATACGCATGAAATTTTTCAGATTTTTCCTACGGTTTTTTCTCTATTTGACCTTCAAATGACCTCTGGGAAAAGGCGTACGCGTAAGGTCAAACAAACTACGGATTCGGACTCAGGGACCTCAAAAACATACGCATGAATTTTTTCAGATTTTTCCTACGGTTTTTTCTCTATTTGACCTTTAAATGACCTTGAATCTGATGTGATGAAGGTTAACTAACCCGCTCATCGTAATCAGCGACCCCAAAAACCCCATAAGGACCATACCGCTCCGAGTGTTTTTTTTTTTTAGATCAAATGTTGACCTGTGTTATTTTAATTTTAACGTAACTAGCACCCATTAAAATACCTTTACTAAATATACGTTATATAAAAGTTTGGAAAAAAACCACCAGTAAACTAAACTAAACTAAATTTTTCCTAGTACGGCCCTCACTTTTTGGGCACATGCAGGTTCGTCCGCCCGCATTAATTAATAGTCAAATGTGAAGAAACTCTTTACCTGAATATATACAGTTTCGTCCGGGAACATACATTTTCATCCGATTTACCTGGTTTAAAATATACCTAAATAATAAAATACGAGTACATACAAAAAGTTTATTAGAACAAATACAATTGCATGTAATTAATATTCTTAAAAACTAACCTAAACTAACCTTCCATGTCCATTATTTATTCAATCATTCGATAAAATGAAGTGAAATGAAACAAACCTCAAGGAATAATGAATTATGGTTAAATCACCTCTATAAGCCTAAATAATTCATAATTATTTTTATTGCATGGGTTTTTTCAAATTACGGTCAAGATCATCAGTCTGTTTACCTGCGTTACCCTCGGACGAAAGTGAATATTTGAAATTTAAGAGGCCTGACGAAAATGAACGTCTTAATTTATGCAAAAAGGGATTAGGGACGAAACTGTAATTTCTGCACTTTTTAACGTACAACTTATCTTTCTCCGATATAAATGGCTCTTCCAATAATTTACTTAAGTACCCGGTGAAACTACCTGCACCTATATAACAAAGGGCTTACAAAGTAATTTAAAATAAAGAAATTTTATTTAGGTCCCCTTATAATACTCCAAGGATTTTAGAGATATACAGGTCATAAATAAGAAAGATTATTTATCAATCTTATCATAAGCTTTTAAAGAAGATATACTGAAATTCTACAGCTCCGAAATTAAAATGTTAGAAACTTGCCAAAGGTGATATTTCTTTTACTGTTCAACTTTCACGTATGCTTTGTTTCATGAAGTGACAAACAAAATGGTACAATTTGTTAAAAATAATAATCTAAAAGACCATTATTGTTCTCAACATATAACGATCGAAATCCATATGTAGCGTAAATATATGGACCGTATCGGATAAAAAGTAAAATCAATTTATTTAGCTTACCACATGTTACAAGATCAGACCACGAATTGAATTTTAATAATGGAATTCTTTTTAAAACCACAAAGCTGTAGATTTAATACGCAAACACATGCCCAGGATTTCCTATCCATAATCTGATAGTCCGATGATTTTTGGAAGTATTATCTACGTATAAAGCGCAAAAAAAACTTAAGTCATCTCTCTCAGTGGAGTTTTTATATTTTTATAGTATTTTTGTCACTCCTTTGTTTGATTTTGTATATAGTGCGCTTTGGTGGTCGAAAATGAAAGTAAAAAATGCAGTCGAGAACACGAAAAGGTTATATTCACCGTTAGGTTTGTTTCAATGTAAATATTATAAGCAATAGTTAATGAATTACAAAACAAAATTTTTATTTCAAAACGAAACAATTTGTGATCCTAACTAGGGAAACAATAAGGTTTAATGCTTCAGTCCTTGAATTTAGTTTCAGATATTTTTGATTTTAAAATAATAGAAAAAATTGTAAGTCTAACAGAGATAGCAAATTTGATCATTTTAATTCTTTTATCGGGCAAGTCCATACAACAGTATGAAAATATCGGCAATTCAAAAAATAGTGTGATGCAAATAAACCTACGATGTTTTGTTGGCATATTTTGCAGAAAAATCCAAGAAAATTGAATCTTCCACAATATGGTATATTCCATGGTCATATCAACACCTGATTTTCAGGAAAAGTTTACCCATTTGGTCCTATGTTGAAAAAAAAATGTCATTGGGACGCTATGTTTAGAAGTTCTACAGTTTAACACGATAGGAAATTAACCGGTTTATAATAGAATCAGAAAATAATATATATATATATATATATATATATATATATATATATATATATATATATATATATATATATATATATATATATATATATATATATATATATATATATATATATATATATATATATATATATATATATATATATATATATATATATATATATAATAACACAAGCCAACATTTTTCAAACCCTGAGACCAGACTATACTTTTTCAAGGTTTTTGGTGCACTGAATCAAAATCCAACCTCAGAATTGCTCCATCACATCAGGTTTATGAGATATCCTAACCTAAAAACGCAAAATTTTTCAGATATTCTATTTCTTCTCGGAGAAATCGTCCGTTGAAATTAATTAGTTTAGCGTTTTCGTTACAACCATACCAAAAAAGTTGATCCAACAGGCGACAGTAGTGTAATTATGATTTTTGGGACGCTGAATCCGAATTCGTTGTCGGTTTGTCCCTAAGCTTAAGAAATTCAAAATAGCGGATCCGTTATGACGGGTCGGAATTCTGAAGAGTCTAAATTACTATCGAGAAAAATTTTTCGAACAAAAGTTGTGTATTTTTGCTAGAGAAACATGATGCCGTCATAAAAAAATAAGGGTTCCCATTTAAAAAATCAAAGTTGACCTTGAAATGACTTTCACAATGACCTTTCAAGGTCATCACAATTATATCATTTTATTGCCCCTTCAAAACCCTTCAACTATTGTCTGAAACTTTTTTTACTAAAAGTCGACATAAGAAAATTAAGAAGCCCTGGTACGTTAAAGGGGACACCATGTATGATAACAAATAAACAATATTGCTACTAGAAATATGATTTCTTCGGGAAGAAATAAGATATCTCAAAAATTCAAAATGCATTTTAATGAGGAAGAGTAGTACTTTCATATGCCGCAACGAGTTTTGTGAAGAAAAATTAATTCACGGTATAATATAATCCCGAATATAGCGAAAAACAGTGTTTTGTTGCATTTTTAGGTTAGGATATATCGAAAACCTAATACAACGGAGAAATTCTGAGGTCATATTCGGATTGAGCGCACCAAAAACCTTTGGGGAAGTATACTCTAGTCTCAGGATCTGAAGTTCCGTCCAATTCCGTCGGCCGGTGTAATTAACATAAAATTTTAAATTATTGTTTTATTTAATGCATTTTGTCAAATTCCAAGTTCAATGTTTTAGATTGTTTTAATTACGTATATTTGGGTGCTTGTCGCTGTTAAGAACGAGTTTTTATATTTGCCCATTTTGCATTAATTTCCTCTTTACCATAATCATAATTATTGTGTCAAAAAATGACAGGTATAAAGTGTTGGCTGATTTTAGAACTTATTCAGCCTTATTTTACTTCCCTTGAAGTTCCATATCCGATACAGACGTAAGCAGCCCTCTCGCCTGTGCCTGTGGTTATTTTACTAAAAAGACGAATTATTATATTTTTAGTGTTCCCTTACGGAACACTTATAAGATCACTTCCGTGTCTGTCCGTCTGTCACACCGTCCGAAACTATTTGACACAGAAAGCACACAATCAAGATACTCTAAAAATAATATGTGCTTGTTTCTCTAAAAAGGTTTAACTTGGCCTAATTCGTAACTCAGTGATTTAAATTGACAAAAATACCAGTCAGTCATTTAACGTTATGATGTTGTACGGTACCAGACCAGAATATTCCTTTTTGTTGATTGAGATCACTCGGTGTCTGACCATCTGTCTGTCCGTCTGTCATACCCGATTTTCTCCAAAACTATCTGACATAGAAAGTTCAAATTTGGCACTAATATAGGAACTGATGGTCCCATCAGAGCCGTGTAGTTTTAAAAGTTAAATTTTCATTTAAGGGGTTAGTTTTGGGAATGAAATCGGAAGTGAAAAAAAATTACCAGGCCATCGAGTGGGGTGTCAAATGAAAGCTTGTAAAAACATGAGTTCAAAAATATATATGGTGTAATACTTGCGCACACCTTCAAAAATTGCCAAAAATCTTAGCTGCCCCTCGTCCCCTTATCTCGAAAAGTACTGATCAAAAAATTTTGAAAAAATTCTGGAATATTCTCCACGAAAATTATCACCTTTGATAATTTATCTGGTATATAAAAAAACAAAAATTTCAAGGTCATACATTTTCAACAAAGATCGGAGACAAACTTTGCTGAAAACTTATTTAGGGTAACAAAATTTTTTCACCGGACAGAACACTAATTGCGCAAGTCCGTCTTGCACTTGGCCGATTTTTTAAAATTTTGTAATGGATAACTTTTTACTGCTATAGAAGGAGAGGAAAAAATGATATTTTTGCTCAGGGACCTGAAAAAGTGTCTGTTCTGACAGTATTTTTTTGTATTTTATTGTTTTTTTTCTAATTTCAGATATGAGATTTCTTTTAAGTATTAGACCGCAGTATAAACGTCAACTAGATTTCTTCGAAAAGATAGTAAGATGTATTACGCATTTAATTTACCTTATGAGTGAAACTGCTAAAACTAAAGAAAACATAGAATTAATGAAGGATCTACTTAGGGATTTCATAAAAAAGAATATTAAATGTGTGGTTGCCGGAGATAGTATTTTACATTTATGTGTCTCAAGACTTAACACAATAAGATCAAGTTACTTTATGGATGAAGAACCTATTGTAAGTATTCAATTTAATTTTATACTTTATTTATTAATATCCTGTTCTCGTGGCTTCGCGCACAGTAATAAGTATTTTACATATTACTGTCCATGGAAATTTATCGTACAGTCCTTGAAATAAGAACGGGACCACTCGTATTCTTAAAAAAAGGTGTTTCGAGAAAATTTTTTGCCATCAATGTGCTCTTTGGTTGACCCGTTGCCTTCTGCATCAATAATCGCCTGGCATCTTCAAGGCTGCATACTCTACAAATTTTTCGAATCTCGCGAGACAACTGAGTCAAAGGCCTCAGAATCTTTCCTATGAGCTTTCTTTTTACAAGGGACCAAACGTTTTTAATAGGGTTGATGTCCGGCGATTGTGAGGCCCACTGTAATATCTTATCATCGGTCCAAGCGAGTCGCTTCGCGACGTGATTTTCGTCCAGCAAAAGTTTCTTCAACGTGCTTGGGAATTCGACATCATAAACATGAAGATGTTGTCGGATGGTCTCATGGGACACATTCAAACACGTTTTTCTTAATTTTGTCGCCCCTTGAGGCAGCATCAATTTCGGGTCCCGTGAAAACAAAGACACGACCAAGCCATGTTTTAGCAAATCGTCGACATTTTTCATCTCGTTACAACATTTACCCACTTCTTCACAAACGATACCAACTTTTTTATATATTTATCCGCGGAATGTGTCATTTTAGGCCCCTTTGGATGGGAACAAAGAAAGACTACCTCGAACCAACGCGCAAACACGTGACTCATTTTGGATTCTACGTAATCTCCACTCCACTAAAATGCGCCGTACGAAAGGTTCCTTCTACCAATTTTTTGTTGAATCGCATCTACCACGCGGACACGTTCTTACTTGACAGACTATATATCTTCACTTACATAACTATTAGGACTTACTTGTTACATGAAAGCCAAATGAATTTTTGAAAAACCTCAAATTATTATTTTGTCGTTTGGAATAAGGGCTGCCGGATAGTAAAAGTTTTAAATTAATATGATGATTTTACAGCAACATGGTATATTTATGCAAAACTTGTATATAGACTTATAAAATCAGAAGACCTCAACCTCAAAAGGCTAAGGGTGAAAATCTTACAATTTCCTTTTAATATTCATTATCAAACTTTAAGAGCTATCGAATATGTTCTTGTTAGCGCTTGTTACTCTTTCTTTGAGAAACACTAATCGTAAAATTTATGACATTTTCAGTCAATAATCAACCAAATAGATCGACAACTCAAAGACTAGTAAAAAAAATTGAAAAAATATAGGTCAGGTAGACCGAGAAGTAAAGACATAAAGTCGTTACAGAAGACTAACCTCAAAATGGACTAGGAGTCAAAATGTTAAAATTTCCTTTGATATCTCTCAACAAAGGTTAAGTACGAACGAATATGTATTATCTTGTTGGCGCTTGTTATTCTTTTTCTGAAATTTATAACTAACATATTAATAATTTTCTATCATTAAAATTTACCTTATATTTCTAAAGGCACTATTATATTATTATAGGTTTGGGGAAGGGCAAAAAGGAAATGACATCTATGAATAAATTAAAAAAAAGACTTTATTAAAACCATATATGCAATTAAAAATTTACATTACAACATATTTTCAACATTTATAGCACACTGTTAAAACTACCAAGCTCAAATTTCCCATAATTCTTTGCCTAAACTTACAAGTTCATTGCCCAATTTTTTCACATGTTCGCAACACATCATCATTTCAATATCCCTGATGTTTTTTGGCCGGGACGTACTAGACGGATTTATATTTTCCTGCTCTATCTCTTTCACACGTTCCATGATTTTATGTAATTGTTTTTCTGTGTTTTTGTAGTGCTTAAAAAGATTTCTAAATTTTATTTTATTTTTAATCTGTTGTTTCTCTGCTTCTTCTGCCAATAGTTTTAAATTGCACATGTAGTCTGGAATTTGTCGTCGTAAATCAAATGTAGACGGATGGTTTTTGTAGTCCATATTAATCGAGTTTTCGGATGGTTGAATGGCATGTTGAGTATAGTCCATGTTAATCAAAAGGTCTCGTTGTGGTGACAAATTGTTATTATAATTCATGTTACCTAAATTATTTGGTTGCGTAGGATAATGTTGGTTGTAGTGCAGGTTTACTTCCGCATCTAATTGGTTGTAATAATCCGTATTTGCTGCAGATATTGGTTGTACCGTGGAACTTCCATGGAAATTGTCATCAGTCGATTGATAAGCTGGATAGCTTGAAGAAAGCGTAAAAATATTATTATTTGCCATTCTGTTTAATAAATACACGTCACTGACACTAGGATTTGCACAACTGATTTGTTAGTTTTGTTGACACTGTAAGCGACGACCTGACTGATTACTACTGGTTTGAGTAGGGTCGTAGGTGGTTTTGTATACAACCTTTAATTAAAATATGGTATCTTAATACCTACAAACTCATAAAAACCCATATTAGAAATTCTTTAATCCTATGGATTAATTTTATTGATTTAAATATTTTGCTCAGGGAAATATAAAAATGTAATAAATACCTTCGTATTAGTGGCTTTATTAAACCCTAAATAATGTAAAAATAATTCTTTTCTGACCCTTTCAGGTAAATTTGGTCCTTAACTAGGCAGAATTTCCAAAGAGTGATTTTTGTTGAATAATCTAACTATTGAAACAAAAATTTATATTTGAGAAGTAGCATATTTCTATTAATTGGTATTTTATGCAGAGTGGGAAAATATATGGCTTCAAAAAATTTAAAAAGTATTTATTTTTCTTTGATACATTACTATTTGCATGCCAGCATTCAAATTATTAAAAAAATAAGGGATTAAGCCACTAGGGTCCCAGGAAAAAAGACTAATTCCGGAAATTTTTTTCAAGAATGTAATAAAAGCAGTCGAAAATTTATTCAAAGTACTTTATTAAACAAATATTTAAGTTTACGATTTTTTTTTTATCTTTTTAATTCAAAATGGCCGTTTCAGAATCCAAGACGACAAGGTACCTTTTATGCGAGACCTGAAACGATTGCCCCCGTCGATTTCAACCTAGAGCAAAAAAACAAAAAATTTTCATTAATATATATAAAAAACTACATACATACGGAAATTTGAAAATATGATTTTTTCGAAAAATGATGCAAATTTGAAAAAAAATGTTTATAAAAAAGGTAGTTTATAACATGGCAAGATCCGTACGTTATCCACTAGTTTTTGACATATATTAATGAAAATTTTTTAGTTTTTTGTTCCAGGTTGAAATCTACGGGAGCAATTGTTTCGCCCGTTTCAGGCCTCGCATAAAATATGCCTTGTCGTCTTGGATTCTGAAGCGGCCATTTTAAATTAAAAAAATATTCTTGTGCACTTAAATATTTGTTTAATAAGGTACTTCAAATAAATTTTCGACTGCTTTTATTATACTCTTGAAAAAAATTCCCGGAATTACCTTTTTTTCCTGGGACCTAGAGCGACCTTACCCCTTAAGTCATAAATTATATCTATCTATTACCATTGATAGAACCTATGAAGACTATGTAATAAGTAATTTATACAAATTGAAAATAAATTTTGAAATAAAATATTTATATATATATATATATATATATATATATATATATATATATATATATATATATATATATATATATATATACATACAGTGGCGTGCAAAAGTTTCCGGCCAGTGACGTTTCGTGCTCTAATTTATTAAAGAAAAGACTAATGATTTTTAATCATTATGAGATGTGAGTATGAGATATAGGAAACAAAATAATATAGTAAAAGAATATCATTTATGTTTGTGAATATATTTATTATTATTCTTATATTTATATGTGCAAAAGTTTCCGGCCACTTTGTACTACGAGAAAAATTATTAGTTCATATGTTCTATAATAGACTTAAATTATATTTTGATGTTAATATTTTGTAGCCATACCCTTTGCAGCGATAACAGCCGCACAACGATATGGCACTGACTCAATTAACCGATTAATACAAGCAGGTGAAATTTTATCCCATTCTTCCTTCAATGATTTGAATAATGCGGCTTTATTTGAATATGTATGCTTGACGATCTAGCGTTTCCCATAAGTGTTTCTATTGAGTTCAAGGCCGGTGATTGAGATGGCCAGCTTAAAACTCTCACATTTGAAGCAGAAAACCACTGTTTTAACAACTTGGATGTATGTTTGAGGTCATTATCCTGCTGAAATATCCAATTCTGCGGCAATGTTTCTTCAGCATATGATAACATATTGTTTTCTAAAATGTCCTTGTAAATATCAGCGTTCATATTTCCGTTGATCTCGATCAATGGACCGACTCCTTGTGCAGAGAAAATTCCCCAAACCATCACACTTCCTCCACCGTATTTTACAGTAGGAATTTGGTACCGAACATCATTTCTCGTACCAATAGGACGTCGTACATGTTGTCTACCGTCGCTTCCAAAAAAATGAAATTTAGATTCGTCTGAGAAAGCTACTTTTTTCCAATCTTTGATTGTCCAATTTAGGTGATCTTTGGCAAATTGTAATCGGGCCTTCTTATTCTTTTTACTGATTACTGGTTTTTTAATACCTATACGGCCAAAAAGTCCCACATCATGTAGTCTTCGTATCACAGTACTACACCTAACATTAGCTCTGTTTTCATCCTTTAGCTCGCGTGCAATTTCGTCAGCAGTTTTCTTGACATCCGCAGTTGATTTGCGTTTAATGAAATGATCTACTTTTTTAGACGTTTTTCTTGGTCTTCCACTACGCGGACGATCTTTTAAACCATATCCACAACGGTATTTTACAATAATATCGTTCACGGTTGATTTACCTATCGATAATAATGAAGCAATCTCACCAGAAGACTTTCCTTCTTTTGAAAATTTTTATTACTCTCTCACGAATTTGGATTTGCATGTGAACATTCAATGCGCTATTATTCGTAAATACGTCTTTGAACTTCCTACTGCGTCAATGTATATTAGGTGACTGGAAACTCTTGCACATATAAATATAAATATATTCACAAACATAAATAATATTCTTTTACTATATTATTTTGCTTCCTATATCTCATAATGATTAAAAATCATTAGTCTTTTTTTTAAATAAATTAGAGTACGGAATGTCAGTGGCCGAAAACTTTTGCACGCCACTGTATATATATATATATATATATATATATATATATATATATATATATATATATATATATATATATAAATTAAACTCCTGGACAAAATTAACGCAACAATCTGAAAATTAATTTATCTTTTTCTTATGTCAATTTTAAAGTTTATCGAGTATTTGAATAGTAGGCTATGCATATTTTGTTTCGTCGTTCATTACAGAAATCAAAACAATTCGTTTAGATTTACAGTTTTAAAGAATTTTTTAGAAGATAAACAATTTTCTGTAATAATGCGATAGATTTTCTTTAAAAGTAAGCTTATAAATTGTTCCCTTTTTCAAAGTCATACATTTTTGTGGTAGACTGTTTTATTTTTGACCCCGAAGAATCAGATAAATGAATCGAACAAGGAATTTAACTGAACACGAGGTAGTGCGAGCCTCAGTTTGATTGGACGAGGGATATTGTCAGAGTTATGTTGCCAATTTGTTAAGCAAACATCGTTCCACAATAAGTCGTATGGTAAGACGCTTGAATGAAGTAGGAACTTATTCTAAAAGGCTAGGGCAAGGGCGAAAACGATGCACTAGCGACCTAGATGAACGTTTTATAAGACAATATGCTTTAAGAAACAGGACTGTCACTAGTTCTATAATAAGAAACGAACTCGAAGCTGTTCGCAATGTCACAATTTCTTCTAAAACAGTTAGAAGACGGTTAAATGAAGCTGGATTAAATAGTAGGAGACCAGCCACTGCGCCCTTGCTTACTAGAGAGAACAGAGTTGCCAGGTTACGATTTGCTCGAAACCACGAAAACTGGTGTGTGGTTGATTGGAAACAAGTTTTCTTCACAGATGAAACTAGGGTTAGTCTAAAACATCCAGATGGTCGTAAGCGAGTATGGCGAAGACCAGGAGAGGTTTGCTCCTTGCAATATTTCTGCAAGGATTCCATTCGGTGGTGGCTCTGTCATGTTCTGGGGTGGCATCTGCTTTGATGCTCGCACAGAGTTAGTTCCTGTCCGTACGAGATCCATGAATGCTTACTACTATCTTGAGAATATTGTAATAGAACATGTGATGCCTTTCGGTCATTTTGTGGGGTCCAATTTCCTGTTTATGCAAGACAACGCTCGACCTCACGTGGCTAGAGAGTTACTCGATTATCTTAATCAAGTTGATATACCGATTATGCAATGGCCACCAAAAAGCCCGGATCTGAATCCGATAGAACATGTATGGGATCACCTTAAGAAAAATGTGAAACGTCATATACCTGCACCTAGAAACCTGAGGGAACTTGAAAATGCAGTTATCACAGAATGGGAGCAAATTCGTCAAGATTTTATCCAAAATTTAATTAGAAGCATGCCTAGGCGCATAAACGCTGGCATCCGAAGTAGAGGAGGCAACACACGCTACTAGTGTCCCAGTTACACCATTAATTTTGCTACTGGTGTCCCAGTTTATTTTTTTCATTATTACATAATTTCAACGATTTTGTTATTAGGTCTTAAGAATAATTTTAATTTGAATCTTATAGAGAAATTTGGTAGCGAATTCACTTTTAAAGTATCCGAATAAGTTTTTTCTAACTTTTAGTGTAACCAATGTTCATAAAAAATTATTAAAATTAATTCATTATAGAGATTTGTATGATTTAATAAATTGTAGCGTTAATTTTGTCCAGGAGTGTGTATATATATATATATATATATATATATATATATATATATATATATATATATATATATAGTGAAAATTCCATGGTAAAGAAAGCTACTTCGGAAAAAAAGTAGTACTTTTAATACGAAAAATTGTACATATTTTCGTATATATTATATTCACGTAATACTATATTGATGTTAGTTTGATATTTGAATATTTTATTTCAAAATTTAATTTCAGTTTGTATAAATTACTTATATAGATTCATAGTCTTCATAGGTTTTATTAATGGTCTATCTTGGAGTGACAGTAACCAGGTGGAATTTAACGCTATAAAAACCCAGGCGGCAGTTTTTTTCTAACAAAGTTAACGTTGCTGAACCCGACATAGTCATGTCAGGGCACTCCATTCCCTTAGCATCGTCACTCAATTTGTTGGACGTTAATTTGGGAGCAAATATGTCCTGGCATAAACATATTGCAGGTATAGCAAGGAGAGCTTCTCAAAAGTTGGGAATATTATTTCGAACCAGAAAGCTTTACACACTCCACAACAACTGTTAATTTTTTAAAAAGCTCAAATTCGACCAACTATGAAATACTGGTCCCATGTTTCGGGCTCCGCTCTCAAATACACTGCATTTGTTGGATTATGTTCAGAGAAGAGCTGTTCGTCTGATTGGAGATCCGGAACTGACCGGCTGCCTTGATTCGCTGGAACATCGAAGAACGGTTAGCTACTTGAGCCTGTTCTATAAGTATTTTCATGGAAAGTGTTCGAAAGATGTAGCCCGCTTAATTCCTCCCATACATCCGTATGAAATTCAGCTTGTTACACTGCGTACAACGCTTTTCAAGCAGTCTTTTATATGGAGGACATCATCCCTTTGGAATAATTTGCCCAGGGCTGTGTTTCCCACCAAGTACAATTTACAGCGATTCAAGAACAACGTAAATTGATTTGTCCGCACACATGCCGCTCCTGAAGCGCTTTAGGGACTTCCCTGTAGCACGTGTGATAAACCCAGAAAAAAACTGACTTAAGGGGTAAGTCACTCTAGGTCCCAGGATAAAAGGCTAATTCCGGGAATGTTTTTCAAGAGTAGCAGTCGAAAATTTATTTGGAGTATTATATTAAACAAATATTTAAGTGTACAAGAATATTTTTTTTATGCCTTTAATTCAAAATAGCCGCTTCAGAATCCAAGATGACAAGGCATCTTTTGTGCGAGGCCTGAAACGGGCGAAACAATTGCTCCCGTAGATTTCAACCTAAAACAAAAAATTTTCTTTAACATATGTCAAAAACTAGTGGATAACGTACGGATTTTGCCATAAGTTATAAACTACCTTTTTTATAAACAATTTTTCGTGAAATTTTTGGGTGAAAAATGAACATTTTTTTTTCAAATATGCACCATTTTTCAAAAAAAATCATATTTTCAAATTTCCGCATGTTATCCACTAGTTTTTGATATGTATTAATAAAATTTTTGTGTTTTTTTTTTACTCTAGGTTGCAATCGTTTCCGGCCTCGCATAAAAGGTACCTTGTCGTTTTGAATTTTGAAACGACCAATTTGAATTAAAAAGATAAAAAAACATCGTACACTTAAATGTTTGTTTAATAAGTAGTTGAATAAATTTTCGACTGCTTTTATTACACTATCGAAAAAAAATCCCGGATTAGCCTTTTCTCCTGGGACCTAGAGTGGCTTAACCTCTTTTTTTTAATGATTTTGTTGCTCGCGAGCAAATAGTAATGTATCATAGAAAAATACTTTTCAAATTTTTTGAAGCGATATATTTTCCCACTCTGCATAAAAATACCAATTAATAGAAAGATACTACTTCTCAAATATAAATTTTTATTTCAATAGTAAGATTATTCAACAAAATTCACTCTTTAGAAATTTGCCTAGTTAAGGACCAAATTTACCTGTAAGGGTCATAAAAGAATTATTTGTACATTATTTAGGGTTTAATAAACGAAGTATTTATTACATTTTTATATTTCCCTGAGCAAAATATTTAAATCAATAAAATTTTTCAATAGGATTAAAGAATTTCCAATATGGGTTTTTATCAGTTTCTAGGTATTAAGATACCATATTTTAATTAAAGGTTGTATATAAAACCACCTACGACCCTACTCAAACCAGTAGTAATCAGCCAGGTCGTCGCTTACAGTGTCAACAAAACTAACAAATCCGTTGTATAAATCCTAGTGTCAGTGACGTGTATTTATTAAACAGAATGGCAAATAATAATATTTTTAGAGTTTCTTCAAGCTATCTAGCTTATCAATCGACTGATGACAATTTCCATGGAAGTTCCATGGTACAACCAATATCTGCAGCAAATATGGATTATTGCAACCAATTAGATGCGCAAGTAAACCTGCACTACAACCAACATTGTCCTACGCAACCAAATTATTTAGGTAACATGAATTATAATCACAATTTGTCACCACAACGAGACTTTTTGATTAACATGGACTATACTCAACATGCCATTCAACCATTCGAAAACTCGATTAATATGGGCTACAAAAACCATCCATCTACATCTGATTTACGACGAAAAATTCCAGACTACATGTGCAATTTAAAACTACTGGCAGAAGAAGCAGAGAAACAACAGATTAAAAATAAAATAAAATTTAGAAATCTTTTTACGCAGTACAAAAACACAGAAAAAGAATTACATAAAATCATGGAACGTGTGAAAGAGATAGAGTACGAAAACAAAAGCCCGTCTAGTACGTCCCGGCCAAAAAACATCAGGGATATTGAAATGATGGTATGTTGCCAACATGTGAAAAAATTGGGCAATGAACTTATAAGTCTAGGCAAAGAATTATGGGGAATTTGGACTTGGTGTTAGATGTTATGTTAGAAATGCTGAAAATATGTTGTAACGTAAATTTTTAATTGTATATATGGTTTTAATAAATTCTTTTTTATTTTACTCATATATGTTGTTTTCTTTATGTCCTCCCCCAAACCTAAAATAATATAATAGGCGTCTTTAGAAATATAAGGTAAATTTTAATGCTAGAAAATTATTAATAGGCTTGTTATAAATTTCAGGAAAAAAGTAACAAGCGCTAACAATTTGTTCGTACTTAACGTCTGATGAGAGATATCAGAGGAAATTTTAAGATTTTGACTCCTAGCCCATTTTGAGGTTAGTCTTCCGTAACGACTTCATGTCTTTACTTCTTGGTCTACCTGACTTTGGTATATTTTTTCAATTAAGTCTTTAAGTTGTCGATCCATTTTATCGATTACTGACTGAAAATGTCATAAATTTTACGATGAGTATTAAAGAAAGAGTAACAAGCGCTAACAAGATAATACATATTCGTTCGCTCTTAAAGTTTGATAAGGGATATTAAACGGAATTTTAAGATTTTCACCCCTAGCCTACTTGAGGTTGAGGTCTTCTGTAATGATTTTGTAAGTCTATGTACAGGTTTTGCATAAATATATCATGTCGTCGGCGTAAAATCATCAAATCAATTTAAAACTATCCTGCAGCCGTTATTCCAAATGACAAAATAATAATTTGAGGTTTTTCAAAAAAATTCATTTGGCTTTCATGTAAGTAGTAATTATGCGCAACATGTAAATCCCAATATTTATGTAAGTGAAGATAAATAGTCTGTCAAAAGAACGTGTCCGCGTGATAGATGCGATTCAACAAAAAATCAGTAGAGAGAACCTTTCGTACGGCGCAATTTAGTAAAAGTATTAGTCGATTCCGAACTTTCGTGGAAATTACGTAAAATCCAAAATGATTCACGTGTTTGTGCGTCAGTTCGAAACAGTCTTACTTTGTTCTCATCCAAAGGGGCCTAAAGTGACACATTCCGCGACCGCTAAATATATTAAAAAGTCGACATCGTGGCTCGGTCGTGTCTTCCTCTTCATTATTAATCATTATTTTTTATTTTCCCTGTATACCATCAAATATTTTAAACTTTTGATGATTGATTATGGATTTCCATGTGATGCAGAACTTTTTCTCAAGAATAAATTTTTTTGTAATATGTAAGATAAACTTTTTCTCCATTTGTATAAAACTTTTTGGGACACACTGTATATATGCGTCATTCTTCGTCAACTGGACCCCCCATTAATCCATAAATTAACGCAATTTATGAAGACACAATCTGGTCCAGATTAAAGCTTATGATATGCAGTTTTGAATTTTGATTGGCATATTAAGAAATTGTGCTGATATGGGCTCAATATGTGACACAAATATGAAAACGGATTTCAAAAAATTTCAGAAAAACCAAAGTAAAAATGTAACTTCCTAATATAACCAAATGTTTTCTCTAACAATCTTATTCTACCCCAAAAAAACCTACACCTTTTGTAGGAAAAGTGTTTTTATGGCCTCAATTTTCGGACATATTTATCACGTATTTGCCATATTTTGGATATTCAACAATTTTTTACTCGAAAACTTTTAGAGAAATTATGTAAGAGATAAAAAATACTTGTTTTTATAAATACTTCGTAGTAGTAGTAATTCGTAGAATTACTATGAATTTTTTCAGAATTTTTGAAGCACTTTTTAACAATTCGTTATTTTTTTACGATTTTTTCGTTTTAAAACAGTTTCCCGGTGCATATAGGTCAAATTAAGTCTAGGTAAAGAATTAGGGAGAATTTGGACTTAGTGGTTCTAAACAGTGTATAATATATGCTGAAAATAGGTTGTAATGTAAATTTTTAACTGTATATATGGTTTTAATAATTTTTTTAAACTTTATTGACATATTTTGTATTCTTTATGCCCTTCCCCCAAACCTATAATAATATAAGAATAGGTATTTTTAGAAATATAAGATAAGTTTTAGTTGTTAGGGAATTATTAATAATAAGTTTTAGTTGTTAGGGAATTATTAATAGATAGTATACAATTTGAAATATTAATTAAATTAAGAAAAATAGTACCAAGCCCTAACAAGATAATACATAGTCGTTCAGACTTAAAGTTTTATAAGGCCTACTTCTTTACTTCTGAATCTACCTGACTTTGGTTCATACAAGCTGTCAGGTAAGAACGTAACCGCTCGTATTCTTAAAAAAATGTGTTTTAAGAAAATTTTTTGCCATCAATGTATTCTTTGGTGTGCTAACAACGCATTTACCTTAGTAAATTGTCCAATCGCCTCTTGCATCAATAATAGACTGGCATCTTCAAGCCATGCTGTCGAGATTTTCTACATACTCGGGCAATGATCTCCAAATTTTTCGAATCTCGCGAGACAAATGAGTCTTTCCTCTATACCATAAGTTTTCAATAGGGTTGGCGTCTGGCGATTGTGAGGGCCACTCTAGTATCTCATCGTGGGCCCAAGCGAGCCGCTTCGTAACGTGATTTTCGCCCAGCAAAGGTTTCTTCAACGTACCTCGAAACTTGACATCATCAGCACGAAGATGTTGTCGAGTAGTCTCATGGGACAGATTCAAACCCGATTTTTTAAATTTTGCTGCTCCTTGACACAGCGTCAATTTCGGATCCCGTGAAAACAAAAAGCACCATAATTAGGAGCGATGGTTATATATATAGGACCTAGGACCGTTATTATTTAACATATTTATAAATGACATCACCAGTGGCCTCACCTCGTCCTCTTTGCTTTATGCTGACGATCTAAAAATATACCGACGCCTAGACTCTCTCCATGATTGTGTAACTCTTCAGGGATGATCTAGATACTTTAAATCGTTGGTGTATTCGTAATAACTTATATTTGAACACAAAGAAATGTTTTTCTATGTCATTCACTCAAAAGAAATTACCAGTAAATTTTTTATGTAATTTAAACAATAATGATCTTGAAAAATGTTATCGTTTCAAAGATCTTGGTATAACGTTTAATGCTAAACTCAGTTTTGTGGACCATATAAATGAGACCATTGCTTCTTCTTAAAAATGCATGGGTTTCATCATGAGGAATTTTAGAGACCTTTCAAGCATTGAAACCCTTATCACTTTATTCAATGCTTTGGTTCATTCTAAACTGGAATATGGTTTATCTGGTACCCAACATATGAGATCCACAGTAATCACATTTGAAAAATCCAAAGATGATTTGTGAAATTCCTCTGGTTCAAATTAGATTTTTAGGTATTTATCCACCATTGGGCTTCCCTAATAATGTTCTATTGAGAAGATTCAGTATTGTTAGCCTTCCTCGGCGTAGAGAATATGCTACAACCTTGTTTTTATATAAAATCTTGTACAACAGAATCGAATGCCCTTGCACCCTCTCAAGTATTAGGTTCCGTGTGCCATCTCAACACGGTCGCCTAAGCCATTCCCTTTTCTACATGCCTGTTCCAAGAACAAACTTGTTGATGTACTCGCCGCTATACGTTATGTGCGTGAATTATGAAAGGGTCAAACATATAGTTGATATTTTCTGTTGCAGTACATCTTTACGTAGGTCATGTTTAACTGTGGATTAGGTCTCGTTCTTTATTTTTCTTTAACTTGTAGTGTAGTTATTAGAATTATTAAAATACTAATTTGATAGTTATTCATCTATTTGTATTTGTTATATTTGAATGTTCCTATCCTATAATTGGATTATTCTGTAGGATAGTTGTATTAAATAAACAAAATAAAATAAATAAATAAATATTGTATATATAGAATATATATATATATATATATATATATATATATATATATATATATATTATATATATATATATATATATAGGGTGGGCCATTTAAAAGTTTAAATTTAAAAATGCAATAAAACAAAAACGGTTTGAAATTTTGCCAAATTTATTTTTTTTGTTGTGAAGTACAATTGTTCCGGTTAGAGATGGAATATTATTTCGTTCATATGGCTGCGGCGGCTGGCCTCACAGTACCCCATTCGATCGGACCAATTTTCGAGCACTTTTTCGAGTGTATGGGGTCGTATCTCGGCAATGGCATCACAAATGTTGGCCTTCAAATGCTCAATTGTCTCTGGTTTGTCGGCATAACACTTGTCTTTAACGGCGCCCCACAGAAAATAGTCCAACGGTGTCAAATCGCAGCTTCTTGGTGGCCAATTGACATCATCTTTTCGGCTAATTAAACGGCCATCAAACGTTTGACGCAATAAATCGATTGTGGCATGAGATGTGTGGCAAGTTGCACCATCCTGTTGAAACCAAACATCGTTCACATCAATACCATGAAGAGCGGGCACAAAAAAATCGGTTATCATGATGCGATAGGTGTCTCCATTGACCGTAATGGTTGCGCCGTCCTCATTTTCAAAGAAATATGGGCCAATGATGCCTCCGCTACACAAGCCGCACCAAACAGTCACTCGTAATGGGTGCATTGGCTTCTGTAAGACCACGTGTAGGTTTTCTGAGCCCCAAATACGGCTATTTTGCTTATTAACGTACCCACCAAGATGAAAATCAGCTTCATCCGAAAAGATGATTTTTTTGGCAAAATTGACATCATCGTGCAGTTTCTCGTTGGCCCATCTAGCGAAGCGAAAACGAAGCGGATGGTCATGCGGCTTCAACTCTTGAACCAATTGAACTTTGTAAGGCGTCATACCGAGATCTTTTCGCAAAATTCGACGTAAACTGGTGCGTGAAATGTTCAATTCTTGAGAACGATGACGAGTTGATGTTGATGGATTCTCACGCACACTCTCAGCCACAGCTTCGATATTTTCGGGTGTACGCACTGTACGAGCACGCTCACGTCTTGGCGCATCAACAATGAAACCAGTTTCACGAACTTTAGCAATAAACTTGCGTATACCGGGCACTGTTAGTCCTTCTCTGCGACCAAATTTTGTACGACATTTTCGTGCAATTTCCGACCAATTGTCTTTGTTTTGGAAATAAATTTCCAATAAATCCCAATGTTGCTCAAGCGTAAATCGATTCATTTCATTCGGTGGAGATAATATACTGAATTTTGTGACAGAATAGAATGACATAAGTATTGCCAGATTCGAAATAACCGGTGGTTCCAATTTAAACCGATAGATGGCCCACCCTATATATATATATATATATATATATATATATATATATATATATATATATATATATATATATATATTCTTACCATTTTATAATAGACCGCTTTCTCTGTTTTTCTTAAATCAAATTTTCATTATTCTATAACATAATTCGTTATAAAAATTTTAGATGATTTTTCCAAGAATTAGCGTCTTAAAGCTGTTACTGGAGTGTGGAGCAAATGTAAATGCGAAGAACGAACATGGTTGGACACCATTACATGTAGCCACAATGCCCTACAACTACTCCACAGATGTAAGTATGGTATGTGTGTCGCTTTTTTGTTTTTATTATTTCAGCTGTTAGTTGTAGCTTTAAAAAAATTGGACGCTGAAAAATTATTATTTGGATAGAGGCTCCGTAACATTCAATATTCACACACATTTTTATTTCGCATCTTTATGCGATTAGAAAATCCATTACTAATTACAACTATTTTATTTTTTATAGATATATTTTTTCATGATTTCTCCTGTTGTTCCGCTAATTTTCTTCGGAATCTAGCACGATAATGATTTAATTCCGCTTGCACACGCCTTGTATTGGACCGCTGAGGGGAGGCTGGACTTCTTAGATAATGTGTTCCCAAATTGGTAAGAGGTAAAGACCAGTCTCACTATTAAGGTTGTTGGCATGATTAGATATTTCGATGGATTCTCAAATTTTTTATAGAATGGAAAAAGAAATTTGTTGCTTGATCAAAAAGAATCTGGTCTCCTATTTCATGCTAGTATTCTGCAAGTGCTTAAGTGGAAATATTACGAAAACATACTCCTCTCTGATCTTTAATTCTTCTTTCTCCGATATAGGAGCTACATGGGATACTGAAGAGTCTTGGATTGTCCAGGGGAATTTTATCTTTAACAAATCTAAGATGTGAGAGCTTAGGCACGTATTTTCGAAATTTAATCTGTCATATTCTTAATGTATAGAATGATTATGATTCCAAGAGATTGATCTGCTGCTCGACTTCTTGGGAGACGTATGTTTTTGAGTGGAGCATTTTATATTACTGAAAATTCTTTAATTGAAGAACGGAACGGAGCATTTAAATATCTGCCCGTATTTGTATATCTGATTTTCGATTGATAAGAACATCTAGAAAAGTGAGGGTGTTATTAGTTTGAATATCAAAGTGGATATTTGTATGTAAAGAGTTGAGATTAATGAAGAGATTCTTGACAGTGTGACTAAATTACGAAATTGTCGTCAAGTAGAAGTTTCCCAAGTTTGGGTTTAACGTGTCAATGGCTTGTTCTTCAAGATGTTCTGCAAATATGTTGGTAATAACTGAAGAAAGATAGGAACGCCATGACATGTCAGATTTATATATCTTACCATTTATAAGAAACTAGCCGTGCCCGCTGCTTCGCTCGCGTGGACTTGATTCACCTTTATCATCACTGCTTATTCGTTATGTTTATATTATTATATAGCTCAAGGGGCCTTAAAAGCCCATGGCTTGGTTGCATACTTGTCTCCACTTTTTTTTGTCTCCGGTTAGCTTTTCCCAGTGCGGGATTCCCATCAACTCCGGATCTTGCTTTACTGCCTGAATCCATGTAGATCGAGGTCTACCTCTTCTTCCAACCACTCGTCTTATTAGGGCTTGCTTTACCTGTTTTTCTTCCTTCATCCTTGCCCCGTGTTCCAACCATCCTAATCGCTGGCTTATTATGATTTGGCTTATAAGAGGTTTCGTATATAGGCATTTTAATTCGTAGTTTATTCTTTTTCTCCACAGTCCCTCTTCTTTCCTTCCTCCGTAGATTCTTCTCAAAGCTTTCCTTTCCCACACCTCCAATGTCTCCTTTTCTCTTGCATTCAGTTTCCACGTTTCGCATCTATATGTCACCGTGGGTCTGACAACTGTCGTATATATTCTTTCTTTTGTTTTCTTGATACATTCTTAGATTTCAATATTGGATTCATTGCTCTCGAACATCTCTGTCCTTTCGCTATTCTTTCTTGTATCTCCGTCCTTTCTTGTCCACTCTCTGTTATTGTTACTTCCAGATAATTAAATTTGTCTACTTTTTCAAACATATATCTTTTCCCTAAGTTGTTTATTATATCTAAACTTTTGTTGTTTTTATTATCCTTCTTCTTTGTAATTTCCATGTATTTTGTTTTTTCCTCATTTATCTTTACTTCTCTTATCCTTCCCCTTTTTTCTATCCTAATTATGGCTTTTTTGAGGTTCTCTTTTGTTTTTGCAATCACTGCTACATCATCCGCATAGGCCAAGCATTGGCAGGTTTGTTGGTATATCGTTCCATTTGTTTTTATTTCTGACTCCCGGATTATCTTCTCTAGTACCAAATTAAATAGACATGTCGACACTGGTTCCCCCTGTCTTAATCCTCTCTTCACCTTAAACTTGTCTGATACTTTGCCCTCAACCAAGACTCTATTTTCTGTGTCATTCGGGGCCATTCTCACCATGTGAATCAATTTACTTGGAATTTTTAGTTTTTTTTTTTGCGTTATCTTGTAGAGTCCTTCTCTATTTACAGAGTCATATGCTTCTCTGAAATCCACAAAGACCAAGTTATTATCTTGGATTTGCTTAATCGAAAATATCTGGTCTGTATCCACACTGGTACTCTCCCAGAATAGACTCGGGTTTCTCTGCTAGTCTGTTTTTGATAGTCAACACTACTATCTTGTACACGACATCCAGTAAGGCTATTGGTCTATAATTAGCACGTATAGTTTTTTCTCCTTTTTTGTATATTGGACAAATGAGCGACTGTCTCCAGCTCACTGGCATCTTTTCTGTTTCCCATATTTCTTGCACCAACCGGCATTTTCGTTTTCCAGATCTACTCTTACAGCTTTTATCAGTTCTACAATTTCCACCCGGGGCTTATTTTTTTTGGGTTCTGAGTATTTCTCTTAGTTCTTTTTTGCAGGGTTTATTTATTCCCTCCTGCCCTTCAGTTCATTTTGCTTCCTATTTCTCATTCAACTCAGTTTCATCTCCATTTAGTGTTTCTTTAAAGTATTCCCCCCATCTATTCAGTCTTTCTGCGAAGCTTCTATCTTTTTTCCTACATATTAGCATTTTGTCTATGTTTATTCCCTTTGTATTTTATAAAAAAAAATCACGTAAATCGGATGAGTGGTTCTCGAATGATAAGCACACTAACGGAGAGACAGACAGAAAGACGTTGCGTTTTATATATATTATATAGATTATTATTATTATTAGATAACCTGGTCAGAGAACAAATGTATGAATTTATAAAATCACGTAAATCGGATAAGTGGTTCTCGAGGGATAAGCGCACTAACGGACAGACAGACAGACAGAGAGACGTTGCATTTTAAATATATTAGATATAGATTATTATTATTACTATATAACCTGGCCAAAGAATATATGTATGAATTTAAAAAAAGACACGTAAATAGGATAAGTGGTTCTCGTCTGATAAACGCGCTAATGGACAGACAGACAAAGAGACATTGTATTTTATATATATATTATAGATTATAGATATTCTCTGCTACATAATATTGTTCCAAATTTAATAGTTTAGGCTGTGTACTGTAAGGGAACGCGCTAGCGGCAAACTTTTTTCCAACTTCATTCACTATTATCGTAACTGCTCATTCCCTATGCTACCCTATCGTAATAAAATATAGCCTATAACCTGGCCAGAGAACATATGTATATTTTAAAAAAAAAAAGTACGTAAATCGGATAAGTGGTTCTCCAGTGATAAGCGCACTAACGGACAGACAGAGAGACGTTGCATTTTATATATATTATGGATATGTCCCGGACATATATTTCTTAATGAGAATTAGGTGATATGAGGACAGTTTTTGGACCTAAAAGATGTCTCTTATAATAGTTAAAGAATCGGGAATGAGAACTTTGGTGAGAGATTTGACATCCAAGCTATTTAAAATATTGTTGGAGTCTAGTTTGATTTCTTTGAGTTGTTGTATAAGATGAGGCGAATTTAAAACAAAACTACCTGTTTTGCTAGTGAAAGGTTTTAAGAAGCCAAGTACTTAGCAAGAGAATACATTGGAGAACCAATGGTACTAACAATTGGACGAAGAGGGTTGGTTGGTTTGTCAACTTTCGGAAGTTTAATTTTGCTGAACTTTAGAATTTTTAATGTTTGAAGAAAGAAACAAACTTCATTTGCAGCTTGTGGAGACACCTTGTTGAGAATCCTTTCCACATTAAAAATTATTTTCTTCCTTGGGATTTTACGTGGGGCCAATATGAAGTTGTAGCCTTTGGATAAAACCAATTTTTCTGACTCGGAAAGAGAGTGTGATGAAAGCCTGATGAGTATGCTTGGAAGTGATTGTTACTGCGATTTACAGGCCAGAGTAGTTTCTAATTCTCCTGAATATGTGGTTGGGTGAAAATGTTATATATGTGGCTGGCTCTTTCGCGTGTCAGGTTATCGAGGATATATCAGTCGAAGGAAGATAAAGTAGTCCATATTTCCAGATGAAGAGGATATATTAAAGGCGTGTACAGGCCGAATTAAATCATTTTCGTGGTGTATTCCAAAGAACCAACTCTGAAGAAACCAAGATAATGAGCGGGACGTCAACATCACTTATTCAAACAACACAGTAGAAATGCAGAATAATTATACCTATAACCTCTAACCTGTAGAAGTTTTCTATATGGTAAACGCTCATGTCAAGATACTATTCGTAAAGAATTTTAAAAAGTTGGCATACAACTTACCTATCTGCTCAACGTGAAATATGACTGCGCAGTTACCGGAAGATTGACTCAAGTCAATCTTTTATTATCTTTCCTAAGAAAACATGTTCCGAAAATTGCCGAGACTACGGACTTGCCATCCTCATGTGCCTCGTTTCTTCGAATAATTTATATAAGAATATCTAAACAGTGGAAGAATATTAGATGTACAAATTAATTTTGTGCCTTTATAGACCAATTTTGACTCTTATTTACATAAAAACGAATGCAAACTCCCTTCAAAGTAATGTTCTTCGCTTTCTACACAATTTAGTCATGTTTCTGACGATCGTCGGATTTCAAATAGGAAAAAATGATTATGTTATTTGGATGCGATGGCTTTATCGAGATTCTTCTCGACCTGTTCAACTGACTTAAACTGAGTAGTACTGTAAAAATTCTAATAGATGGTAAAACAAAGTCTGAAGAAGACAAGGGAGCATTTTTCATTCCAAATCTAAGATGGATTCTAGGATCTTATTTGCTATATGCGTAATTCTACAGCAGTATTACTCTCCTTCTCCCACTGCCTATAAACGACTTCAAGTGCATTGATAGATCCAAGAAGTGATGGTCTAGCCAGGTTGGTAC
This sequence comes from Pachyrhynchus sulphureomaculatus, assembly GCA_019049505.1. NCBI lineage: Eukaryota > Metazoa > Arthropoda > Insecta > Coleoptera > Curculionidae > Pachyrhynchus > Pachyrhynchus sulphureomaculatus. Next base: position 167,854,146 of record CM032456.1, on the reverse strand, counting down.
ACCTTATAATAAATCACGGCCCTTTAATCCCACTAAATATATAGCGATACCTTTTTTGCATAGATATTCTGGTTTTGCAGTGCACATTTCATTAAAAGTAGTAATTGAAAAAATTCTGGTGCTTGGAAAAAGCAGTATTGTAGGGACTCTTTTTGTCCTAGGGGTTGAGCTCTTCAGAAACCCACCTGAACTTGGGAATACTTTCTAACTCTGGTAAACGATTAGAAATAAATAGTTTGCTCAATCACTACGCGTGCATTTGCAAGTTCTGGTTGAGTTTCGCAAGGATTTTTTTTCCAAAATTGGCTCCAACTCCTCGTCTTCCACTCTTTTTGGCTCACCATCTTTCTGAAGTTTGTAGTTTTCCTTTTGAGAGTTCTGGAACCATTTTTTACAAGTCTTGTTTTATGCAGCATTTTCACCTTTTGTTTAAGTTGAAATGTGAGGCAGTATCTCAAATATTGCTTTTCGAGCGACTTCACGTCTACAACTGCTACAATTGATTTTTTTAATTATGTTCGCAGTAGCTTCTGCGTTTTAAAATCAAAAGATGACACTTTGAAATGACTATGGAGCTGGAAAATTACCAATTTGAATAGCCATAGGTAAGCTCTATTTTTCATGAAATTAGTGGAACAGAAATATTATTACGAAAGACAAGATATAGTTATCTAATTTACCAACTTTCAGATTTGTTTTTGACAACGTCAAACACGACTCTCTATTGGAACGACTTCAAAAAATCGGAATTTTCTTTTTATTGGATTTTCTAATCTCATCTTATGCCACAATCGTTCGAATCAAATAATTTTCTTTACAGTAAAAACTATTTTTCAAATGATATACAGTCTGTCGAGTAAAAACGTGACCGCTCGTATTCTTGAAAAAATAGGTTTCAAGAACATTTTTTGGCATCAATGTATTCTTTGGTGTGCTAACAACGACACAATTATCTTTGTAAGTTGTGCAATCGCCTTCTGCATCGATAATCGCCTGGCATCTTCGAGGCATGCTGTCGAGGAGATTTTCTGCATAATCGCACGTCTCGCAAGACAACGGAGTCAAAGTCTTCAGAGTCTTTCCTCTGATCTTTCTCTTTACAAGGGACCAAACGTTTTCAGTAGGGTTGGTGTCCGGCGATTGTGAGGGCCACTCTAGTATCTTATCGTCGCTTCGCGACGTGATTTTCGCCCAGCAAAAGTTTCATCAACGTGCATTCAAACCTAATTATCTTAATTTTTTCCGCTCCTTGACGCAGCGTCAATTTCGGGTCCCGTGAAAACAAAGATACGATTTGTTTCTCAACTTTCGAAGTGAGTTTCCCTACAGAGCCACGTTTTGGCAAGTCGTTGACATTTTTCAACTCGTTAAAATTATTTACCCACTTCTTCACAAACGATACCGACTTTTTAATATATTTAGCTGCCGCGGAATGTGCCATTTTGGTTCTTTGAATGGGAACAAAGAGAGTCTGCCTCGAACCGACGCGCAAACAAGTGACTTATTTAGGATTTTACGTGATTTCGATGAAAGAATCGACTGATACCTTTACTAAATGCATCGTAGACAAAGGTTCCCTCTACCGATTTTTTTTAGGAATCACATCTACCAAAAATGAATTATCGCGGACACGTTCTTACTTGACAGACTGTATATACACAAGCTCAAAAGAATATTGCAACTCAGTCATACTCAAAGGTAATAAAAATAAACTTACGTAGAATTTTTCCATTTACTAGGATTACGTTGAGAATATTTAATTGAATACACAGCCCCACAAAAAAAAAAGTGGGGTATACTTTTGATGCAATATATCAGATCCGTAGTATTTTTGCCCGCTGATCACGAATCTGACGTCAGAATATCGCCATCACATCTCAATTTTTTTCTAACCTCAAAAAATAGGTAAAAATTAGTAAAAATTAAGAAAAATATACTCCTAAAAAATTGATTCAAGCTTTTTCATGAATCCAAAGATGTATTAATATTCATCGGTTGGATTGAGCCATACAGTTCTGTTTTCTTTCTAACCTCAATAAATCAGACAGATATAGTGCTTCTCGAATGCAAAAACGAATTCAAATTAAAATTCAACCGATCCTTACCAAATTTGGTACACGGGGATTTTTTTTGGGTCGCTGATCACGAATGGATTTGCAAAATTCAAGATGGCAGATGTTTTCGCGCCATTTTGAATGCCGAGAAAATTCATCAGTCGATTTTTATTCTTCTACCTGCATCCAGGGCACCTGCACGTGGTGACGGTGGGCAACGGTGTTTACTCCACTAGCCGGCAGAGTCCCTGGATAACGGCTTAGATGCCGTCATGGCAGGTAGAAGAAAGAGAATTACGATGCAGGGACTCGGAAACCCAGTATCGGCGGTTGGTCAGGGTGGGAAAGCGGGCCCGCAGCCGTCGTCATCCAGCGACCGTAGCTCTTTATGTGTGGGTGACTTGGCTCATGTAGAGTATAATGCTACAAGAAAACGGTCTCACGGTACAAGGACTTTTCATAAGTGCGATAAAAACAGTGTTGTTATATTTGCTGTCAACACGTATTGAGTAAAATGGGGTCACCGATAACGGATAAGATTAAAACCTTATATAAGGATTGTTTTAACATTGAAATACAGCACCAGGATACAGATTGGGTTCCCCACATCATTTGCAGTTCTTGCAAAATAATGTTGTACATCAATAAGAAGGCGATTAAATATTCCAGACCAGCAATATGGAATAGACCATACAGTGAAAATGATTGCTACTTTTGTATGAATGTTGTATCTAGGCATAACCGAAAAAATAAAAGCACTATTACTTATAACGATGTTTCGACAGTAACAAGACCAACTAAACTAATTCCGCCTCCTGAACCACTTGATGCTAATGTTATGGAAACAAATGATTTCACCTTATCAGTTCATGCCGAAAACATTGAGACTGTCGAAAAAGATTCAAACACTGTTATTAATGAATGTTCTAGTGACAACCTATCATATACTAGTGACACAGATAAAGAATTTCTACCACACAACCGTAAACCAGAACCAATACTCGTATCACAGTCAGAACTTAGTGATCTAGTCAGAGATTTAGGCTTATCCAAAGATGGTTCAGAGCATCTTGCTTCCTTTTTAAAGAAAAGACATTTACTTAAGCCAGAAGCTACGATTTCTTATTATAGAAACAGAGATGAAGAATTTCGAAAATATTATTTCACAATGGACGAGGAATTGTCACTTTCATATTGTACCGATGTAAAAGGTCTAATGGATGAATTTCAAAATAACTCATACGATCCTGAAGAATGGAGACTGTTCATTGATTCTTCTAAACGGAGCATTAAGGCAGTTTTGCTGCATAATACCAACGTTTACGCTCCCATTCCGATTGCTCATTCCACAGTTATGGAAGAGCAATATGAAAAAATGAAGCAGCTTTTGATAACAATAAAATATTCTGATCATAACTGGAAAATCTGTGGAGATCTGAAAATTGTAACAATATTGCTTGGCCAACAGTCAGGGTTTACACTTTATCCCTGTTATAAATGTCTGTGGAATAGCAGAGACAGGGAACGTCATTATAAGAAAAAAATTTTGGCCAATAAGAGAATCGTTCACTCCTGGTGAAAATAATGTATTGTTTCCACCATTGGTAGATCCAGGAAAAGTTCTTATTCCCCCGCTTCACATTAAGCTTGGACTTAGGAAGCAATTCACGAGAGCATTAGATACAAACGGCCCATGTTTCAAATATTTGCATAAAAAATTTCCGAAATTTTCTGAAGCTAAAATTAAGGCCGGCGTATTTGACGGGCCACAAATAAGAAAATTGTTTCAAGATTCATTATTTGTTACTAAAATGAATAAAGTTGAAAAAGCTGCTTGGCTTAGTTTTAAAGAAGTCGCAACAAACTTTTTGGGAAATAATAAAAAGTCCTAAGTACAAAGAAATAGTCGAGAAAATGGTAATAAATTTTCAAACATTAGGTTGCTTAATGAATCTAAAATTACATTTCCTGGACTCTCACATCGATGATTTCCCAGATAATCTTGGTGACTACAGTGAAGAGCAAGGGGAACGTTTTCACCAAGATCTGAAAATCATAGAAAATCGGTATCAAGGACGATGGAATGACCATATGCTAGCGGACTATTGCTGGTCGCTAAAAAGAGAAACAAGTCCTCAAAAGCGTTTGGGCAGAAAGCCTTTGAATAGGTCATTCGCGGAAAAAAGAACAAGATACAGCCAAAAAAAGGAAAGTTAGGCGCGGGTCTAACCTTCGCAATTCTAGGGCTTAAGGGTCTATTATTTGAGAGTATATGGTTTAAAAGTCCTGGTTTTGAGTTTATTGGGTCTCATTTTTAAAGTTACAGGGTTATTGATGTCTATTTTTTGAGGTTACAGGGTGTAGGAGTCTAAGGTTTCAGGGTTTAGGGTTTAAGAGTATCAGGTTTGAGGATTCCCCAACTGTATACCAAATTTGGTAGGAATCGGTTGGTTTTCAAAAATTTTGTCCGCCATCTTGGATCCGCCATTTTGAATTTTGCAAATCCGACCTCAGATTCATGATCAGCAACCCAAAAAAAAAACCCCGTGTACCAAATTTGGTAAGAATCGGTTGAATTTTAATTTAAATTCGTTTTTGCATTCGAGAAGTACTATTTTGTCTTGTCTGATTTATTGAGGTTAGAAAGAAAACAGAACTGTATGGCTTAATCCAACCGATGAATATTAGCTTAGCGTGTCCGAATACATATTAATACATCTTTGGATTCATGAAAAAGCTTGAATCAATTTTTTAGGAGTATATTTTTCTTAATTTTTACCTATTTTTTGAGGTTAGAAAAAAATTGAGATGTGATGGCGATATTCTGACGTCAGATTCGTGATCAGCGGGCAAAAATACTACGGATCTGATATATCGCATCAAAAGTATACCCTACTTTTTTTTTGTGGGGCTGTGTAATCGCCTGGCATCTTCGAGGCATGCTGTCGAGGAGATTTTCTGCATAATCGCACGTTTCGCAAGACAACGGAGTCAAAGTCTTCAGAGTCTTTCCTCTGATCTTTCTCTTTACAAGGGACCAAACGTTTTCAGTAGGGTTGGTGTCCGGCGATTGTGAGGGCCACTCTCTAGTATCTTATCGTCGCTTCGCGACGTGATTTTCGCCCAGCAAAAGTTTCATCAACGTGCATTCAAATCTTAATTTTTCCGCTTCTTGATGCAGCGTCAATTTCGTGTCCCGTGAAAACAAAGACACGATTTGTTTCTCAACTTTCGAAGTGAGTTTCCCTACAGAGCCACGTTTTGGCAAGTCGTTGACATTTTTCAACTCGTTAAAATGATTTACCCACTTCTTCACAAACGATACCGACTTTTTTAATATATTTAGCTGCCGCGGAATGTGCCATTTTGGTTCTTTGAATGGGAACAAAGATAGTCTGCCTCGAACCGACGCGCAAACAAGTGACTTATTTAGGATTTTACGTGATTTCGATGAAAGAATCGACTGATACCTTTACTAAATGCATCGTAGACAAAGGTTCCCTCTACCGATTTTTTTAGGAATCACATCTACCAAAAATGAATTATCGCGGACACGTTCTCACTTGACAGACTGTATATACACAAGCTCAAAAGAATATTGCAACTCAGTGATATTCGAAGGTAATAAAAATAAACTTACGTAGAATTTTTCCATTTACTAGGATTACGTTGAGAATATTTAATTGAATATTAATAAAATATACTTTTTACTGTCTTATATCAACTTTCTTTGCAGCTGGTAAAACTATTACTAGACTACGGCGCTCACCTCGACCAGCCCGATCGTCACGGCAAGACACCTTTAGACGCCATAACTGACCCGGACCTAATCAAACACAATTTAGCAGACATCTCTCTAGTCAATTATATAAGTCTAAAATGTGTGTGCTCATCTCTCATAGTCAAACATAAAATCCCTTACGAAGGTCAAATACCTAAAACGTTAGAGAGCTTTGTCAAATTGCACGAACCTTAGCATAGAATATTTAAATTTAAGTATTTCTTTCATGGAGGCACTATTCAGTATTAGGTAAGTAATTATAGGTACAGCCACAATAGAATGTTACTGAATGGAATGTATAATAGCTCCTACTTTAAACTCGTAAATGAACGACTGTAAATATAAACTGGAAAGACATCTCCAGGCATAATTTGATTCCTCTGATGATCGCTGTAAACCACATTTTGAGAATTTGGTTCGTGCTACTCTGTTTTATTTATTTAAAATCCCAAATTAAAAAAAAAATACACCTTAAAAAAGTTATAGGAAGTGCAAAATCAAAAGTACAAAATAATATGTTTTCGTAATAGTAACACGTTAGTACTTACTAGTTCCTAAAAGAAAATATAACTGGGAACAGAAATCGGCGCCCTTATTTTAAAGGAAAAGCGCAAGAAACATAAGCAATATATAATTAATACTTAATGCGCAAAATAAAACTAAATTTTTGCAGTCGGCGCAAGTCTTGCGCTACCTAACCTCAACGAAGTTACTCAATATGGAGTAGAGTTGACAAAAACCATACCGATTAACATTTATATGTCCCTTGCCATTAATTGCTTTAAAATGAGAGACTCACGAACTTTAAAAAAAGACTGAGAAGAGAGATTAGCCGATAATTAATAAAATTTTTTTTTGTTGTCTAATTTATAGACAGGTACAATTTTTGGAATTTTTCAAAATTTAGGGTATTTTCCAGGAAAAATACGTTAAATAAAAACAAAAGGTTGACAAAGAGTAAGGCATGATATGATTTACACATATCGATGGAAGCACTGAAGAACGCGGCTGAACACAATCTATAATAATAACACTGTTGAGATAAAATGGGACTAACTAAAGATGGGTAGTACTTGGTTCAAGCACAATTTTAAAGTACTGAGAAAAGAGCTCGCAAATATTAACATTTCCGAAACCCGTGTATTACAAAAATTACATATTTTGTAACTTTATGAAGATTTCAGAGTTTAAACTAAGGATGTTAGATTGACTGAATAGTAACCATTTAAAACTCTATTGTGTTAAGTGTGCTTACACATTGCCCTTCACCTGGACGGCTCTCAACTACGATGCGACGCCACTTACGGGTGTGACAAAGTGGCCCGTGTATAAAGGCACTTAATCGTTTTAACCGTTCTTCATATAAGAGGTATTTTAATTCTAAAGGTAGTTCTGTTCCTCTTCTTTCGACTCGTTCGAATTATTTAATGTCTTTAGTATAGTACAGATTCCACTTGGTTTTTCAGTATCCATCCATTACTATACTATACCTTGTACTTTTATATGCAGAGTGTAAATGTCATGTTAACATATTTTTCCTTAGAAAACTATTATTTAAATTTTCGTTCGATTTCCACCATAAGTGTGTCGCTTGCGCCATATTATTTAAGCACGCACTGACTGGATTTTTTTGAACAAATTGTTCTTTTTAATGTTAGTCCAAATTACTCTTGACGTTTGTTTTATTAAATTTTTAGTACAATGCAGCTAGGTACTATCAGTCACCAAAGCAAGCGTAAATACATGATAGTGCACAACAGTATCCTCTCTACTTAGTCTGGTAATAACAAATTATATTCCATGAGGATTTCCTGCTATCAACCATGATTTATTTATTTTAATAAAATTAGGTCGATCACGATCACTACCTGCCTATATCATTTCACAGCTGGATGTAGGCTTTCCCATTTCATACCTTTGCCATCTATTCTCTAATTTTCTTATCCACCGAGTTCCTGCCCTTTTGCCGATGTCGTCTGTTCATCTTATATTTGGTCTCCTTACACTTCTATGTCTAAGCCTTGGTTTCGTTCATCTATCATCTGGTCTACGGGCCACGTGTCCGGCCTACCTCCATTTTAATTCGGCCACCCTTTCTAATACGTCCACGACTTTAGTTTGTTGTCGGATCCATTCGTTGCGTTTTCAGTCCGTGAATTTAATACCCAACATTCTCCATTCTGTGTTCTGACTAATCTTTGAGCTTGTCTTTTTATGAGACTCCATGTATCAGCTCCGTAGGTGAGTATAGGGAGAATACACTCATCGTACAGTTTTTTTGAAAGTGTTGGGTATTTCTAATGTAAGGCTGTCATTTTAGTTGCCAGATGCTTTCCAAGACATTTTAATTCGTCTAGAAATTTCCTGTCATGTATTTAGTTGTGATTTTTTGTCCCAAGTATGTATAATATTCGACTTTTTCCAGAGATTAGCTTTTGAGCGTTGAATTCAAGAAATGGTATAAACAATTTGGAAGAGATCATGTCGCCTTGGATAGGCTACTGAAAAAAAAACAGCTAATGCACCCAAAGTTTTAAAAATTTAAACAACTTTTTGAAAGTAATAGGTAAATTAGACGTTTCTTATTTTTAAGTTCCATTTGGTTACTTAACGGTGCTAAATGATTGCATCTTATTAAGAAATAAGTAGTAAAAAATAGCGAAACCCAGATTCGCTCACATTCTCTTTGACACGTCGACCGACTTCTTCACTACTTCAAAAATAACCAAATTGCTGGTCATTGCTCACACGCACACGATCTTCATGTTTTTTTGAGTTTTTGCCCGAGAAAAAGAGGACATTTTAGGAAATACATAATACATTGTTGTTTGTTTTTACTGCTCTAATTTTTGTGACATATTTTTGCAAAATATTAAGATTAATGTGCTGATTTCCTTCATTTTGAACAGTTAATATTATTATTGAATTTTGCGATTATCATCTTCCTTAGTTTGCCTTGTTTAGCATAGGCAATTTCTAGACGTTGTTTTATACCAATTGCAATTTAATTTTGATTAAAGAAAACATTTTAAAAGTATTACTATCAAGTTTCTGATTATAAGTAAGCCACCCATGAAAAAAAGTACTGCAAAAACTAGTAGCGTGAAATTTTTTTTAGTTGCATTTTTTACTTTCAGTGGAACACCTGTATATTTATAGAATTTTGATTTTACGTTCGATTCTAGACCTCTTATTTACTAACGTACCCTATACCTAAATCAAAGTTTCCGCATCCGAAACGTTGCATTTTAAAGCAAGACGTCTTTCATGTTTCTGTTTTAGTTTATCCTTAGTTCCGATTTGACCGGAACAATCAATTGTTTCTCTTCCAGAAAGTAGATACTTTTGAACAGACAATGAAAAACTAAGATATGAAAGCTATTTTTTCTATGAATACCCATGCTACAGTACCTTAAAGTGTAAGAGTGATTTTACAAATGACCATATTTCAAGAAGTATTTGACAGATGTATAGGATATGTTAAAAATATCCAAAAATATATATTTTAAAGAATACACCTTTATTTTTTCCTGATTTTTTGAGAAAACTTCTATATAGAAAAAAAATCACTTTATTAAAACACAACTTTTATATAAAACTTCTAATATCAATAGTTAAAAATTAAGAGTGTTGCTCCTGTATAACCAGAAACCCTATCATTTGACTAGCACTTAGTTTCCTTTCTTTTGTGGCTGTACATTTAAGTACCTTTAAATAGTTGTTCCGCTGAACGACACATGTACATTTAGAGACTACATTTAGTTATGTACAATTCGTCAAAATGATAAAAAGAAAAATTTTAGTACTTTATTGTAAATAATGAGCATTTTATGGCTTAGTTGATTTGATCTTGCCAACAGCTAATGAAATTATAAAATGAGCCTATATACTTGTTCATAAGACTAAATTTTTAGTTTCTTCATAAGACTAAATTTAAAGCATTTTTAGATCTTTTCGAAACATTGTGCGATAGTTACATAGTAAAATCCAAAAATAATTAAATCAAAAAAATACAAAAGGCTGTATCTTATGAAATGTCACTCGAACTCGAATATAAATATTTTCAATATTTGAGAACTCTAATAAACCATTTTCAGTTGAAATAAAAATTATACAATAAACTGATTTATATTGAAAACCTTCATTTATTGTTACAAATAAGTTATTTTAACAAATAAAATGTTCGATATGATTTGTACAGATTAACCTAGCCAAAAGTTATAGTTGCCAAAACCCCATAAATTAAAATTTTTCCTATAGTAATGTCGTATTCAGTTTATAAATTATAATATCATAGGCCGCGGTAAGGGGGTAACTTTCAAAAATAAATTTATACACTAAATTATTTTGCAATTTTCACTTGAAAGTTTTCCATAAGAACTGACGGGCTTATCTATGATATAAAATGTGGCAAGGCTTACAAGTAATAATTAATTAAGTGAAACTACCAGATTTTTTTAAGTCTTGATAAAAACTTTTAAATAAAAAATAAATGTCTCTGCTTTTCGGCATACACGTAATTTACAATAAAAAGTAACTGTATAATTTATAATTTTCACATGGACACTATCTTTGCTAAATGGCAACGTTACGGAAGCTGCATGATTTCAAAAAAATTATGCATGTAAAGTAAATTTGTTAATCGACGGTAAAATCATAGTCTTTCATTTATTTGGAGACCGGGTTCTCAAAAAATGTTTAACAAAATGTACATTTAGATGAATCTAATATGATATTTCAAGTAGTATTTGGGTGGGTGTCTAATACCTCGGTTATAACTCACGGTATATACGTACATACAAACACCGTGGAGTCACCCAAGATTTCGAGGTATCTAATAGGTAATAATAATAATAGGTTATCGCTGGACTACTAAGTTCAAAAAGAGAATTTGAGATTTGCTAAAAAGGGTTCTATTTTTGTGGAAAAAATTAATATATATATATATATATATATATATATATATATATATATATATATATATATATATATATATATATATATATATATATATATATATCAGACACTTCATACTCTCATCGAGAAGTGTACAGAACACAATATCTCTCTCTATTTGTGGCCTTCGTAGACTACCGTAAGGGTTTTGATTTGATAGAAACCTGGGCACTTCTGAAAGCTATGGATAATGCAAGGATAGATTCTAGATATTCTAATTAAATATATATATTAGCATGCATCGCTGCAAATAACCATTAACCGATAATATCCGTACCGAAAGGGGAGTACGTCAAGGGGACACAATTTCGCCCAAACTGTTCACCTTAGCGCTGGTAGATGTGTTTAAAAATTTGAACTGGCATGACAAAGGAATTCACATAGATGTAAGAACTCCATGAGGCTTCCTTAAAGGTTGGAGTAGAAATTAACGCAAATGAAACCAAAATAATGAGTCCCTGAGACATAGATGTGAATGTTTTCGACCAATTGCTCTAAAACATGCCCTCGTAAATATATTTAGGACACAAGATCCAATTGGGAAAAGAGAACCAAGTTGCAGAAATCTTCAGATGAACAAGTCTTGGATGGACAGCATTTGGTAAACTGGAACATATAACGAAGTCACCAGTTATCCCAATAAATCTTAAAAGGAAAGTCTTTAATAGTTGTATAATGCCTGTTCTCACTTATGGTCTAGAAACTACGGCACTAACTCGCAAGTCGGCTGACAAGCTCCAAATCACTCAGAGCAATGGAAAGACACATGCTCGGAATAAGCGTAGAGACCGAATCAGAAACCAAGATATACGATAAAGAACAAAAGTACCGGATGTATTGAAAAAAAAATAGCACGGCTAAAGTGACAATGAGCGGGTCACATTGCGAGACAAGATCCGAATAGATGAACTAATAAATTATTTACATGGAGACCAAGAGAAGTGTGGGAAGGCCACAAAAGCGATAGCGAGAAGACATCCATAGGATTACAGGAACGACATAAGTCGCAATGGATAGAAGGGCATGGAAGGTTTTGGAAGAGGCCTACATTCAGGAGTGAATGAACACAGACTGAGAAAGAAGATATATATAAATATATTTTAATATAATGATATTTCCTCGTAAAATTTTTATTTTTACGAGAAATATCGGAGTTGAATGTTATAAGCATTTGAGTTTTTTTTTTGAACATCACATCAAAGACGACATTTTTTCAAATGGTTTTCATGTAGATTAACAAAAATCACTAACCGAAATCCTTCGCTGCAGGAAATCTATAAAGGCAATCGTGTAATTTATATATCTAAAAAGGGGAAAGAACAGTATGTTAATATATAACTAAAACTGATTAAAGAGTTGATTGAGTGGTCCGTTACTTTGTGACAGTACATTTTAACAATAAAACTACTTAATTACTTTGTTAACTGTCACTAAATATATTTGTAAAGATTTTACAATTGCGTTATCGCGATTTCGTAGTACAACTACATTGTCAAACGCTTAACTAAGACTAAAAAAAAAAAACGCGATAACGCAATTGTAAAATCTTTACAAATATATTTAGTGACAGTTAGCAAAGTAATTAAGTAGTTTTATTGTTAAAACTGATTACTCCGGTTAATTTGGTACTGAACGATTCCTTTCTCACAATGTATAAGTATATAGACTCAACGAAACCAAAATGGCTTAAGATTTTTCAGCCATATTATGTGTATTCTTTAACAAAAATTATTCATTGCAGTGTGAACTTACTCTTGTGACTTAAGATCTTTATCGTTACCTAATTTTATGACTTACCTAGGTTATAAGTGCATATTAAAGGCTGTTCGGTTTAAGTTTTATATTTTATAACATATTTTTGTATATATTATGTGTTATATTTGATTAATTATTTTTTTAAGTATGTAATTTTGAATAACCGAACAATCTATTAATTCTCGCTCGCATTTTTATCGTGATATATTGTGCTCTAGAACAATTTAGCTTGATCTGTGTTATTTTGATTATTATACAAATTAATTTTATTATATTTATAATGATTATATGTTTGACTCATGACATTTTCAATAAAGAAGCTATAGTCAATCTGTATTTTTATGTTAGCTTCACTGATGAGCAAAAAATTGACTCAAACTTCATTTAACACGCATCCTAGAATTTAGTGTTCATATATTTTTACGGATTTTAGTATTATTTAAAAGGCAATTCTATTATCTTTCTAAGGATACCAAAATCCATAGCATACCTCATGCTTTTTACTGATTAAAATGATTGAAAGGGGAAGGAGAACAAGGATTGAAAATAGAGGTAAGAGAGAGGAAAAATTAAACAAATTTTAAGTTTAACGATTAAATTTATTGATAAAACCAAAATTAATGTTTTGTATTATCCTCTCTAGCCCTTATTACTGTTTTCAGCCGGTTTTCCATGGAGCGGGTGAGTTTTTTCACCACTATCTGTGGAATTCTTCCCAGTTTTCCGCAGTCGCAACCTTTAAGTCTCTCAGCGATGCAGGGGCTGGATTTCTTTCTCGAACCCTTCTTTTGAGCTTATCCCACATGTGCTCGATTGGATTGAGGTCAAGACTCTGCGCAGGCCAGTCTCATGTGGGTATTCCCATTTCCACCAGGTATTGCCACACCGATGCAGCAGCGTGTGGCCTCGCATGCACGAAGCTATCGCCAACAAACCCAACGTAAGGAATGACGTGTTCCTGCAGGATCTCCTCGATGTACCGGTGAGCAGTTAATCCAATGCTGCGTGTTTCGTCAGTCACGAAAACCAAATCGGTTTTCGCATCCAGTGAGATGCCTAACCATACCAGGGCAGAACCTCCTCCGTAGGCAACCGTTTCAGTAATGCACCACTGCGCATAGCACTCCCCAGACCTATAGACTCGTCTTCTTCCATCATTACCATGTAGGCACATTCAGGACTCATCGGAGAATAAAACGGAGCGCCACTGCTCTGAGGTCCAGTCGACATGTTCTCGGACAAATCGAAGTCGCGACTGTCGATGGGCTGTTGTCAATTTGGATCCATTAGCTGATCTCTTCGGAGTTAACTTAGCTTCTTTAAGTCTTCTTCTGACTGTCCAATGACTGACGGCCCTACCACGAACTCGTCAGTGCTCCTACTAGATGTCAAGCCGATTTTTTAAAGTTGTATTGATAATGTAGCGGTCGTCTCTCTCCGAGGTATACTTTCATCCCGATCCTGGTCTCTTTGTAAAGGCACCAATCTATTGGCAACGTCTGTAGACTCTGGAGACAGCTGACTGGCTCTGGAGCAGTTGGGCAGCAACTACACGTTAGCTATGCCCTTCTTGCAACAGAGCAATGACTTGTGCCATATATTCCGGGGTAATGTCCATTTTCCGATGACGTAATTAATGAGCAGGTGTAGCAGAGATGTTGACGGTTTAACTTCCGATAAAGGAACCAGAGGAAAATGCAGTTGCATGCATTTTTATAGGAATGAATAGCGCGCAACAATTACGTTGCTGAGCGAGCAAAAACGGTTCTGTTAAGTAAAACCATTTTAATTAGTAAAACTTCTTGGAAATCCAAATATTTTTGATATTATTGCAAAAAATTGAAAATCAGCATTCTAATGATACAAAAATAATTGTTTGAAAGTTAAAATCAAGGATCGTTGTTAAATGAAACAAAATCGTTTGAGTCCATTGTTTTGCTCACCAGTGTGTATTCCTCTTCCAAAGGACCTGACCTGGGACTTTTGGTTGTTTTTAATTATTAATATACCAAATTATGAAAAGTCACAATGAAGTCATTTTACCCAAGTAAGAACGTGTGGCGCATTGTTCGTTAAAAAATATGTTTGTTTAAAAGTTTTTTACATTTAACCGTAAAGGATTGCCATTAAAAAGCTAATGACTCGGTAGTTCGTCCCTTCCCAATCAGCGTCGATGATCGCCTGGCATCTTCAGTGCATACTTTCGACGAGATTTTCCGCGTATTTTTCGAGCAACGATTTCTAAATTGCTAGAGTTTGCCGTGACAACTGCTTCATTGTATACACCTTTTACTACACAGTTTCTGCTTGATGTATGCCTACACGTTCTCAATTGGGTTTGCATCGGGCGGCTGGGATGGCCAATCTAATGCGACGATGCCGGATTCACCTTTCCACTGACTACACGTTTTACTTCGATGTTTGGGGTTGTTATCCTCTTGAAGAGTCATCCACATTTTTATCGACAAACCACCGTTTGGCAGTCGGTATTAATGCCTTCTTGTAAATCTGGAAAATGTTTTCCGCGTTTAAATTGTGGGTAAAGATGAAAAAATCTCCCAAACCTTTTTCGGAACGAGGTCCCCAAACATGGATCTTCACAGGGTGTTTCACGGTGCGCTGAGGTAAACGATTAGTGGCACATAACCCCAAAATGAAGTTTCATCGGAAATAATTACATTGCTCCAGTCTTGATCTATGTTTTCCTTTACCCACGCGAGTCATTTCTCTCTGTGTTTTTTGCTCAGCTATGGTTTTTTGATTGTACTCCTCCCGGAGATGAGTGCGAATCGTTTTATACGATAGATCCCAACCTGTCTGCTTTCGTTCTTGCACCTCTTGGCACAAAGTTAATTGAGGATTTCGAGAAAACTAATAATTATTTTTTCGCCCTAGTTCGACATTTTTCCTCTCGAACCACGTTCTGGTAGATCGACATTTTTTAACTGAGAGTACCATTTCATCCACTTACTAACGAATACCCCTGACTTGCTCGGATACTTAGCAGCCACTGTAGGTGTCTTTTTGGGACGTTTCAGATGATTACGTAGGAACCCAGCCTCGAACCGTATGCAGCACTCATGTTTATCTAGTCATTAGCATTCATCTTATGAAAAATCCCAGTGAAGATTTCCCTTCAGGATTTTCTTTTTTTCGGTATCAGAAATATTATGTCAAAAGTCCGTTACGAAATTGTTTCGACAAAAAAAGTTATCGGAGGTCAAAAGTTGCGAAAATCAGTTTTTCTCAAATATCTCGTTTTCATGTAAATTTTGTTTATTATGAAATTTTTTCATTATCAAAATCTGCATTAAAGAGGTCCTATACAAAATTAGGACTAATAGTTATCGAGATATAAGGCTGAGAAATTTTAGAGAAATGCGCATACTCCACTATACGTTTACGTATAGTGGTGTATACAGACAATATGACGCATTTATGCGTAGAAAAGCCGTTTAATACACACACAAAACCATATTTCTTCCTCTCTGAGGTATCCTTAAAGTGGACCCTTCTTCATAATAATGATAGTAACGACCTTGAGTTTGCAGCTTCCATTATAATCTCATGGATCAATGTATACCTGAAACTATTTAACGAAGCATTTTCTCCCTCTTAAAACTCGGTTTAGTGCTACATGTCGTACAGTTCGGACGTTTTATTCATATCGAAAGATTCTGTAATTCTATCACAATGGCTGATAACACTTGTTTCTTTTGTATTGAAACTTTGTCGAGTGGCGCGATCGTGACTGTTGTTCGCGGTGTAGAAACAAATTAGAAATGCAAGTGTTGAAAGAGATGATTATTTACAAAGCGTAAATACTGTGACGGCGCATGTTGAATGTCGTCATACGAAGAAATTCAACACTGAATCATATAAAAAACGTCGTATGAGTGATTCTCCTTCAACATTTCAATACTCTCCTCGTAAGCATAGATCAAACTTATTTGACTTTGAAACGTTGTGTATTTTTTGTGGTGAACTAGCCATTGAGAAAATAGAGCAAAAAAAGGATAAAAATATCGACGAAGTATATTATTATTCAAGAATATGAGCAACTCTCATGTTTCCTCAGAGAGCGTTCTTTACGAGTGGCAGTCGACGGATTTGTTTCTAACACCTTCACTATCAACGCCGGTGTACCCCAAGGCTCCATCCTGTCTCCTACTCTCTTTCTCATTTATATTAACGATCTGCTGGAAAAGACCGAGAATCCAATCTACAGCTTTGCAGATGACAGTACACCCATCTCTTCATTCACTTGACGAATATCCGCAGAGAGCCGGAAGTCTCTTACTTAACAAAGACTTGGAAGAAATTCTATCTTAGGATGACAGTAACCAAGTGGAATTTAACACTACAAAAACCCAGCCCGCAGTTTTTTCTAAAAAAGTTAACGTTGCTGAACCCGACATAGTTATGTCGGGGCACTCCATTCCTCTAACATCGTCACTCAATTTGTTGGGCGTTAATTTGGAAGCAAATATGTCCTGGCATGAACATGTTGCAGTCATAGCAAGGAAAGCTTCTCAAAAGATGGGAATATTATTTCGAACCAGAAAGCTTTACACTCCACAACAACTGTTAATTTTTTACAAAGCTCAAATTCGACCAACTATGGAATACTGCTCCCATGGTTGGAGCTCCGCTCCCAAACATACACTGCATTTGTTGGATTGTATTCAGGAAAGAGCTGTTCGTCTGACTGGAGACCCGGAACTGACCGGCGGCCTCGATTCGCTGGAACGTCGAAGAACGGTTGGCAACTTGAGCCTATTCTACAAGTATTTTCATGGAAAGTGTTTGAAGGATGTGGCCCGCTTAATTCCTCCCAGAGCGGTGCATGTTAGCAGTACACGTCGCGCTAATACTTCACATCCGTATGAGGTTCAGCTTGTTACTCCTCGTACAACGCTTTTCAAGCAGTCTTTTATATGGAGAACATCATCCCTTTGGAATAATTTGCACAGGACTGTGTTTCCCACCGGGTACAATTTACAGCGATTCAAGAACAACGTGAATCGCTTACTCTGCACACGTGTCGCTCCTGTAGCGCTTTAGGGACTTCCCTGTAGCACGTGTGCTATACCCATAAAAAAAAAACAGATGCGTGCAACGGCAGTTATGGGAGAGCTGTAAAGAATCATATCAACGTTGAATTCGACTTAGTTGCTGCTAATGCTAACTACCTTAATACATGTTTTGATCATTTTATTTTGCCAACTTCTGATCCGAAAAAAGGTCATCCAGCAGACGAGGATATTTCCAAAGCAACGAAATTTTTTATTATATAGAAAATAATGATTGTCAATTCACGCTAGGAGAGCTAAATAAAATACTTAAAAGTCATGTTCCAGCCGATTTTTTCAGAAGATTGGTAATTTTTTTGTATAAAGTGACTGGAGTATGTTGGCTATTTAACCATAAATATGGTTCGAAGGGAATCTCTCCCCACAAAGCATTGTTTGCAGGGGTACCAGCGATAATCTCAAAAAAAGGAATTTCTTTACCGACTACAAGTTATAGCCAGTACGGTCTTACTTGACCGACTGTAATTATTATTATCCCACCGTAGTGAAAACCTTTTTAAATTTACTACTCAGTATATATCACCACTACACCAAACACTTTATTTTTGCACTCGACGCGCGTTTCGCTAACCATGTTAGCTTCATCAGGAGCGATGATTGACTAGTCAATCATCGCTCCTGATGAAGCTAACATGGTTAGCGAAACGCGCGTCGAGTGCAAAAAATAAAGTGTTTGGTGTAGTGGTGATATATACTGAGTAGTATCATTGTGCCAAAGATTCCACATTCCCAACTTACTTTTTAAATTTGATTAAACTATCAGAATTATTTTTAAAGACGTTAACATACCTAGCACTAACTGAACTATCTGAAAGACCATTTTAGTCTTGATAAACCTCATTTGACATAAAAACTTTTTTTCAAAACTTGTAGCATCGATTCAAGTCGCCAACTGTTCGTCGATGTTCCAACGAATCAAGGTTTGTTAGCCAGTTCCGGGTCTCTAATCAGGCTCCCTTCGGAATAGTATCCAACCAATGCAGTGTATGTTTGGGAGCAGAGTCCCAAACATGGAAATAGCATTCCATCGTTGGTCGAATTTGAGCTCTATACAGAATTAACAGTTGTGAAGTGTAAAGCTTTCTAGTTAGAAATGATATTCCCAACTTTTGAGACGCTCTTTTTTGCTATGCTTGCAACATGTTTATGCCAAGACATATTTACTCCCAAATTAACGTCCAGCAAATTGAATGACAATGAATATTTTATAGGACTCAAAGCTAAGGTAAGGACGTCTGAAACTATCTTCATAATTTAAAAGACGCAAGTACCAGCCTTGAGATTCATTTTCAAACCTTTCAAAGGGCATGGATATTCTTAACAAAACAGAAATTCCATGCCGGAGCTGTATAGTTCAAAATTGGCCAAATAAAAGTCATATTTCACTTTCTATATGATACATTTTACATATAATGCCCACTTCAGGTGACCATTAATAAAAACTAAAACACCCAGATGGTTTTGTTGTTTGTCTGTCACTAAAAGTTCGTGTATTTCTCATCTTCTCAGTCTTAAAATAGAACATTTATCAGTACACATTTTCCGTGGGTCACAGTAACGATCAATTTTTTAGGTAACAGTAACCTAATGGATGTGTGTGGTGTAGTGGTGATATATACTGAGTAGAGTGATATATAGCTTCCATTTTTTAGAGAAATGACATTGAGTGTCACTTTTTGATATACCCTACCCAAGATAATACGTAGGCTGAAAAGTTTTTGGTCTAACTACTTGAAACACTTTTTTTTGCAAAATTCGACTTTATTCATTAATATAGTCTCCTTCAAGGGCGATACAATCAGTCCAACGCTTTTCTAACATTTCTATACCTTTCTTGTAGAAGGATTTGTATTTGCCTTCAAAATAGGCCTCAGTTTCGGCGATAACTTCTTCATTGGAGCCAAATCTCTTTCCCGCAAGAATTTTTTTGAGGTCTGTGAATAGATACTAGTCGCTGACTGACAAATCTGGAAAATACGGTGGATGAGGAAGCAATTCGAACTTCAATTCATGCAATTTTGCGATCGTAAACATTGACTTGTGACACGGTGCATATAATATTCGCTATTGATGGCTTTTCCCCCTTCTCAGCATAGTCGATGAAAATTATTCCGTGCGCATCCCAAAATACAGAAGCCAAAACCTTCCCAACCGACTTGTGTGTCTTTGGTCGCTTCGGGCGGCTTTCACCAGCTGCTGTCCACTCAGCTGGTTGCCGATTTAATTCCGGCGTGTAGTGGTGGATTCATGTTTCATCCATTGTCACATAGCGCATGAAAAATTTCTTTTTATTGCGCCTAAAGAGGTCCAAACAGCGCTCAGAATCAACACGTTGTTGTTTTTAGTCCACTGTGAGCAAACGCGGTACCCATTTCGAACAGAGCTTTCTCATACCCAAATGTTCATGCAAAATATGACCACGTTCTTTTGATATCTTTAGGGTGTCAGCTATCTCACGCAATTTCACTTTACTGTCATCCAAAACAATTTTGTGGCTTTTTTTATGTTTTCCGGTGTAACCACCTCATTTGTATCTGTACGACCGCATTTTAAATTTAGCGAACTAGTAAATGATGAGTGATTTTCCAGAGACCGAGTCCCCGTAATACTATCAACCCATTGCTTTGCTCGAACGGTTTTTTTTCCCCATCAAAAAACAGTGTTTGATCAACACGCGAAATTCGATTTTTTCCATTGTTTTGAAAATATCAAAAATAGCATCACTAAAACCACTGTAATTTGTAAACTAATCGTCGAAATGTCATGAAATTTTGACACGTATCGTTTGAAGATTGGTACTTCCTAAAAATCATATGAATTTTTTGAAAAGGGCGACATCTATGGTCAGATTAAAAAATTTTCAGCCTACGTGTTATATTAGATTCGATACCTACAATCGAGCCCTAGTTCACTACAAATGCTTCGAAGAGCCGGCTATTGATCAAAATGTTCCGGCATGTTCCGAAGAAGAAATATATGTTTTACTTTACTAAGCGTTTGAACCACAATGCCATCGTCAACAGACAGAAAGTCAAACGTTTCACCACACCAGCTCCATCTCCTTGCCCTTCAGCAGCAAATTCGCATTGAGTAACCTTGACCAAAAAGCACATTACAAAGAATAAGTAACTAAAAGTCTTTACGTTTTTGTATTTTATTCCCCAAGCATTTTTTTTCAGGCGTATTGATTACTTGAAGTAATCAAAACCTGCAAACTAACTATCTAAACGTACTTAATAAGTATATCTATAATAAATATTCTTTAATACACTTGTAGGGCAGTATTTCTCACTTAACTCTATGGCAGTCATCTACCTGTTTAAATAAACAATTATAAAAATTGTTTAACAAACAAGACTAAGAAGGAAGTAATACCTAGGAAGATATTTAAACTTAACCTAGAAGTTCCACTTGCGCGTTGATTAAAACTGTCTATAATATGAATTTTCCAACCCATGTTGGCTTGAGTAAATGAATTATAGTACACTATGTCGGGCCACGTTGTATTTGGTGTGAATTCTAGTATGCCTGGATCCCCTGATAGGCAGGACCATTCCAACGACTTGTTAAATTTTTTGAAAGAGTCGAAATCATCGTCCAGTCTTCTGTCTTGATTTGCTTTGTGTTTTGTCAGACATAATGGTCCAGCTGTAAAACATTTAATATTTACTAGCGTGTAATGACTAGTTCAAAATAATATAACTAGACAGTTCATGAAACATACTCCACAGTACATATTACTACGATTAAAAAATAATAGACTTTTGAAATAAAACGTAAACGGGTTATTTATTTTTCCAAATTTATTTCATCCCCTTCAAAGTAATCCCCTTGGATACAATGCATTTATACCAACGGTTTTTCCAGTCTTCGAAACAGTTGTTGAATTCGATTTCTGGAATGGCCTTTCAAGCCTTCTTCGATTCGGTTTTAATTTTCCTAATCGACTCAAAATGATGTCCTCGAAGCGGTTTTTTGAGTTTAGGGAATAGCCAGAAGTCCGACGGAGCTAAATCAGGCGAATGATATGAGTTGAATTTTTGATGAAAAAGTCGAGAAAAATCAATGCTGTGTGAGAAGGCGCATTATTGTGATGAAAAAACCAAGAGTTATGACCCCTAATTCGTACGTTTGGGAAGTCGAAAAACCATTTTTAAAACAAAATTTAATGCAACTTCTTTGCTGAATTTTTTCACTCATGTTAAAAATCGAAAAAACGCACTTTTGTTGTTGAACGAATGCAAGCGAATCTTATTAACTACTGATGCTATGGTCTTAAAATTTGACACAGGTCCTACCAACCTAACGAAAAAAAATTAATCCGATTTGGAAATGCCCGGGCGATTTGAATTTTAAAAGTCTTACTATTTTTTGATCACAGTAGTAAGTCGGAATATAAATATTAATTTATAAAGTAGAAAAAGTAGAAAATCTAGAGCACAAAATTATCATTTAAATAATATATATTTATTTTTCTTGATTTAAATAATATTTATTTTTTTAGAAAAGAAAGAAAATGAAACTGATGAGTTGATAAATCAAATTTATTATTGGCTGTTACAGTTAGAAAAATACGCTGTAGGCACAAAATCCTAATTTTATTTTTCCTCCCTTTGCCAATAAAAGTATTATATTCCTGAAAAAAAATCACACTCTGTTTTTTTACATTCTCTCACGTTTCAGGATCCTCAGATTACGAAAAATATAGTTCTCTATTTTCGTCAGTCTTCAATCTGTTGGCGCGATAACTTTCGAACTAAATAAGATATCGTTTTTAAAAATTGGTAGACATATAATACTTAAAATGAGAATGGAATCTTAATTTTTTAAGCGATATTGTTCAGGAAGAGAGCGAAAAGGAAGGAGGTCGATAAATCTTGTATAGTTTCAATAGTAGTTTGAGTGTTCTTAGTTTTTAGTTGCAATAAAGAGCAAACTGTAAGCAGCATTATTTATAGTCAGCGAGATTTTTTTGAAGATAACGTATTGTACATCCTTGTCAGGGTTCTAGGAGTCGAAGAATCTGCAAATGATGTTGGTTTTTCATTGTGATAAATCTAAACAGAAACAGTATCTAAAGAGATGTGAGAGTATAGTGACCTCACAATATATATACATATATATATATATATATATATATATATATATATATATATATATATATATATATATATATATATATATATACAGTAATACCCCGCTTTACGCGAGGGATACGTTCCGAAAAAAATCGCGTTAACTGAAATTCGCGTATATCGAGGTTTATGATTAAACATAGTCAAAATTTAATACAAAAAAATACAAATCATTTTAATCAATCACTTTAATTCTAAGAACACTTTATGCAATACATACTCTTATTTTTTACGGAAAAATACATCTATTGTCTTTTGGGTAACGTTTTGTTTACGTTCTTGTAAAATACGTTCATAACACCCAACACTGTTTTTAATTGTTTGACACACGGTCAAGACACGGTCATCATTATTGTCTATACTCTGCAATATGTCCAAACCTGAATAAATTTTTGAAAGTGCATTTTGTATTTCCCCTGAAGATAAAACTTTCTCTTCTACTTGTTTCTTCCTCATCGTAGATAGGATTATTCTGTAACTCGATCAGATCTTCATTGCTAATAGGATCGTCGTGCGTTGCTACAAGTTCTACGAGATCTTCTACCGTGACATCTTCAAGTTCAGACCCCTCAATCATTGCAGCAATGTCTTCAAGCACTTGTCTCTGCATCTGGACAATTCTTCTAGGTGCTTCCACTACATCTGGCCAAAGATTACGCCACACCCCATTCATACAACTCATTTTAACTTCCTTCCAAGCCTCTTCTATGTTGTGAATAGACTTCATAATGTTGTATGACTTCCACCACTCTCGCATAGACTGTCTTCCTTCCCCGTCAGTTTCATGAATTAGTTGGCTAAAAGTGCGGCGATGGTAATAAGCTTTGAAGTTTGCTATTGCTCCCTGGTCCATAGGTTGTAATATTGACGTAGTGTTTGGTGGAAGGAACTTTACGTACACTTTTAAGTCTCTGGGCGTATCAAGTGAGGTTGGATGTCCTGGGGCATTGTCTAAGAGTAATATAACTTTAGGTTCAAGCCCATTTCTGTCACAGTATGATTTGACTGATGGGCAAAAACTATTAGAATACCATTCTTGAAAAATTTCCCGTGTAACCCACGCCTTTCTGTTTGATCGCCACACAACTGGTAGACTTGTCTTGTCTGTGCCTCGCATTACACGGGGTGTTTCTGAATGGTACACTAGTAAAGGTTTCAGTTTGAAATCACCAGTGGCATTACCACCCAGCAGAAGTGTTAGTCGATCTTTCGCAGCTTTGAAACCACTGGCTTGACGTTCTTCCTTAGAAATGAATGTTCGAGATGGCATTTTTTTCCAGTAAAGTGCGCTCTCATCAACATTGAAGATGAGACAAGCAGGAATTTTCTCTCGTCTAACGAAGTCTTGAAACTTGTCTGGAAACTCAGCTGCAGCTTGAATGTCCGCGCTGGCCGCCTCGCCTGTTATGTGGATATTGTGAAGATTAGAACGCTGCTTGAACCGATGGAACCAGCCTCTGCTGGCAGCAAAAGTCGGAGTGGCACTCCCTTCTCCTTCTTTTGTTTTCAGCATCTCATACAAAGATTTTGCTTTTGTGCATATGAGATCTTGACTTAGTGGTGTGTTCTTCTTATTCAAATCTTCGATCCAGACTGACAGTAATTTCTCCATTCTTTCTAAGATAGATGATCTCGAACGAGAAAGTTTTGTTGCACTTATAGGTGTTGAACCTTCGCTGGAGATTTTAATTTTTTTCCCGATTTTTATAAATCGTTCTCACAGTCGATTCTGAGAGTCCAAAAATCTCTCCCAACAATTGTTGCTTTGCCTCCATTTTCCATTCTTCTTAACACTTTCATCTTCAATTCCAAAGTGACGCTTTTACGCTCTTTTTTCTTTACAGGCGGCATTTTTAACGTAGGGTTAAATTATGTATGTATGTATCTCCAATAAATATTAAAACAAAACTGCCAGCCGACCGAACTAACATTACGGAACAAATGAACACACGAAACGAACGAGGAAATCCCCATAGAACAAAGTCGAAGGACAGGGAATTCCCAATTCTTCAAAGAGAATATTCAGAGAAAGCGGGGATCCCCCCGCGACCATAGAGAAGTTAATGACTACATGAGCGCGAAATTTGAAATTCGCGTTATAGTGAAACCGCGCGTAACGGGGTCGCGCTAAGCGGGGTATTACTGTATATATATATATATATATATATATATATATATATATATATATATATATATATATATATATATATATATATATATATATATATATATACGAGGCTGGTTTGAAAAGTCCGTGCAAAAATAAAAACTACTTATGTGTTTGGGGTAAATCTTTTTTATTTTTCGACATAGTCTCCTTTTAGACTTATACACTTCGTCCAACGATGTTTCTAGTTTGTTGATCCCTTCCGAATAATAGGATTTGTCCAAGTCTGCAAAATAGCCATTAGTGTCTGCAATCACCTCCTCGTTTGAATAAAAAACTTTGTCCCGCCAGCCATTTCTTCAAATTGGGGAACAAATAGTAGTCCGAGGGAGCCAAGTCTGGAGAATAGGGGATGTGAAACGAGTTGAAATCCTATTTCCATTAATTTTGCGACCACAACTGCTGAGGTGTGTGCTGGTGCGTTGTCGTGATGGAAAAGGACTTTCTTGTGGGCCAATCGCGGGCGTTTTTCTTGCAGCTCGGTTTTCAAACGGTCCAATAACGATGAATAATATTCACCTGTAATAGTTTTACCCTTTTCCAGATAGTCGATGAGGATTATCCCTTGCGAATCCCAAAAGACAGTCGCCATAACCTTTCCGGCCGAAGGAACGGTCTTTGCCTTTTTTAGTGCAGATTCCCCCTTGGTAGCCCATTGTTTAGATTGTTGTTTGGTCTCAGGAGTATAGTAATGTATCCATGTTTCATCCACAGTGACGAAACGACACTTAAAGTCCTCCGGATTCTTCTGGAACAGCTGCAAACCATCCTTGCAACACTTCACACGATTCCGTTTTTGGTCAAGCGTGAGCAATCGCGGCACCCATCTTGCGGATAGCTTTCTCATGTCCAAATGTTTATGCAAAATATTATGTACCCGTTCAGTCGAGATGCCCACAGCACTAGCAATCTTACGCACCTTAACTCTTCTGTCATCCATCACCATATCATGGATTTGATCAATGATTTCTGGAGTCGTAACCTCCACAGGCCGTCCAGAACGTTCAGCGTCACTTGTGCCCATATGGCCAGTCCGAAAATTTTGAAACCACTTATAAACTGTTCTAATCGAAGGTGCAGAGTCACCATAATGTTTATCATGCTTCTCTTTAGTCTCCTGAGGCGTTTTGCCTTTCATAAAGTAATGTTTAATCACCATACGAAATTCTTTTTCGTCCATTTCTTGAAAATCACTCGACTTCCTTAATTCACACGAATGCCAAACACAAAGAAATAGACCAATATGGCTGAAACTTGGTGTGCGTTCATTCAAGAGATGCTACTAACTAAACATGACCTCGATACGCGCCGGTGGTGCCATCTCTCGGACTTTGCACGGACTTTTCAAACCAGCCTCGTATATATATATTACAATAGAATTTTTCACGGATGGTGGAATGTAAAAAATTAAAATTTCAGGTTTCAATCCGTTCTTCTAACGATGAATTTGTACGAGGTTTCGCCAAAATCTCATTTGACATTTTCAAATGCTCTTGCTGTTGCTGCTACTCGATACTGTGATCTTGCTGCTGCTGCCGCTCGAAGCTAACTCAGCCGAGTGGCAGAAATATCACAGTATCGACTAACAGCAACAGCAAGAGCACTTGAAAATACCAAATGAGGTTTTGACGACACGTCGTGCAAATTCATTGTTAGATAAACAGACTGAAACCCGGAATTTTAATATATATATATATATATATATATATATATATATATATATATATATATATATATATATATATATATTAATAATTCTCAATCCAAAGAATACAAAATGACAGATCCAAAATCACAGTGTGTGATATTATAGGACAATCAGCCACTATCATATACCACAAAAACTTATTGATATCGGTTGGCAAATATACCCAAAAAAAATTATATCATTCATACAATCGTTTCCCGCCAAATCAATCATCCATTTAAAATTCTAATGAGTGCGGTAAGAACAGGTAGGAAACATCGATTTAAATTGCAATCTCCACATTTACCGCGTCCTAACGATATGCAAAAAGTTACTTCATTTTATGTCCACGGCAACACCGCGAAAAATTTAATGGACTGTCTTGTAATACGAATTGCTTGGGATACCGTACTTGTGCTCCACTTATATTTGTTAATTTTAATAACTGGCTATTTTTAATAAAAATTATAAAAATTTATAAAATATTCGGCCGTTTAACACAAATATAATTTTATTTACCTTTTTCTCAATTGACTATATTAGACTTTTAATGATATTGTGCAAGCCGGTGAAACAAGGCATGTTTTAAATTTTCGAAGTCTGACAACGCAATATACCATAAATTTAACCGATTCGTTTCTAACCAATGCAATCAACCAGTCTTAGAAACTTAATAAATTTATTTTGCACTAAACTATTAATTATATTTACACCGCATTAAATTGTCTATAACAAGGTGAACTATTTTAATTTAATTGTAACGTTCATAATATCAAATTACTGCATTACTACAACCATCAACTCTGTTACTGGTTTAATTCCAATCTGTTTGAATTACCTGCTGTAGGTCTTGGTCTTCCCCTCCTTGAATATTCAACTCCAACCAAAACCCTTATTTTGGATTGAGCTGCATCTGTCAGTCGGTCGAACCCACCATGGGGTTCATCTGTAATGATCATAGGATGATAGTATTCAGGGCTATGAGGATCATTTCCTCCATTTATTTTAAATAAATACGTCAGGCCTCTGCGAAGCCACAGTTCTGGTGCCAAGAGACCATTTATGTACCAGGCGAGTGCAGTGGAGGTATGTCCTAAAATTATATTAACCTGTTATTAGAAAATAGTAAGAATGTTTAATATTATAAGAAAAATAGAAGATAACTTCTTCACTTTAATTAAAATGAAAAATCGGGTATGTAAGTTAGACTCAACAGCAATGCCTCGAATCTTTTCGTCCAACTTTTGGTAATGAATCACCATCAGAAAAGACTGTTTATAATTGGTTTTGCAGCATTTCGTTATGGTCGTGGTTCTGCCAGCGATAAATTTCGTGAAGATCGACAAAATCGGTTGTTCCAAAAAACTTCGATTTTTTTTTCTTTCATTGTTTTTGTAAAAACTTAAAAAGTAGCCCTCGTATAACTAGATTACTGGCTTACCCAGATACTATCAGAACATGTATATAAAGAAAGAATGAGCAGAAAACGATAAATACTAAATTATAGTTTTAGACGTAGTCACTCCAGTATAGACACTAATTGCTTATTCAGCTACGTCGGCATTTTGGTACCTTTGGCTCATCATGACACAACCATTAATACCATTACACCAAACACGATATTTTTGCGCTTGATGTGCATGCCGCTCACCAATAGTAGCGATGATAACCAATCATCAGGTGCTATGATTGGTTATTCAGGATAAGAATAAGGGAATAAATCAATATTGGCGATTAAAATTATTTCTCCTAAAGAAAGAGAGAAATGGATTTCAACATCAATAAAATACGCTCTGAAATTCTCAATTGAAAGAATTTTTTTGGAAGAAAACGGAGCGGTTTAGGAGATACTTCTCTAGTACTGAAGCCGAGTACGCCACCAAAAATATTTTAAGTAATTTAGAAGGTATTAGTTAAAAAAAAAGAAATATATGTAGAAATGTATCTGTCTTAAGTCAGTTTTGTACCGGCAGCCACCATAGGCTAATAAGGGCAAAAATTACTATAAACACCAAAACCAAAAGAAACAATCTCTTCAAAAAACATTGTTACCCAACCGGAGAAATTTTGAAACAAAAGAGATGAGAAATTTCAAAATGAACTGAAACGGATATTGACAACGGACGCATGCACAAATGAATATAGACGAAATTACAGCTAAAATCACAACTTAAATAACAATATCAATCAAGAAAATATGTTCGCTAACCAAACTTCATAAAAGTTCTAGGACAGTGGAACTACTAGACGAAAGAAGAAATATAATAGATAAAACAACAAAAACTTTAAATAATTAAACAAACTAATGAAGAAGGAGATCCGAAAAGAAACTACAATAGAAACATCATAGAGGAAACCATAAAAGATAACTGGAAAATAAAACTATTACGTTCACGACTATCTAAGGGAAAAATAAATATTACAAAACTACGAGACGTAAATAATATAATAGTAGATAATAAGAAGGATATGATTGGAACTGTTGAAGTCTTCGACACAAGATTATACTCAGCCTAGGATCTGAAGAACGCCCTGATATCACAGAGGAGGAAATACAAGCTGCATTGAAGCAGATAAAAACAATAGATGCCCTGGAGTAGATCAAATCAGGGTAAAAATGCTGAAACTGGGTGGTAAATCTCCGAAAAATGCATTCAAAGTCCTACTAAATAAATGTCTCTATGACGAAAAAATTTCAATAAAATGGAATAATTCGGAGGTTATACTTCTCTTTAAGGCGATAATACTGATATCGAAAATTATAGGCACATATATGTTCTGTTTCACTTATATAAGCTCTTCACTACAATCCTAACAAATCGCTTAACAGCAAAACTAGATTTCTATCAACTTGTGGAACAGGCGGGCTTCAGAAAGGGATTTCGCCCGATTGACCACATCTACACAATACGTACTGTAATAGAGAAATGTACGGAATATAAGGTACCAATACATATGGCATTCATTGATTTTCATAAAACATTTGATACTGTTGCAATCTAATCAGTTCTAAAATTCCTGGCGAATGCAAGGATAGATTCCAGATATATAAAAAAAATAAAGAACATCTATAAAGAAGCGTTTATCCGTATTAAAATTGACGAAACAATTGTCACTAACAACGTCCTATTAAAAACAGGAATGCGAAAAGGTGATACTAGCTCAGCTAAGTTGGTTTCGATGGCCCTTGTCTTTAAGGAGTTAAATTGGGATGAGGTCACCAACATCGACGGCACCAGGTTTGCAGACAACCCAGTCGTGATAGGTAACAACACAGCTGAATGTGGTCTCCGCAAGGGTAAGTGTGAAAATGAATATTAAAATAGTAAATTAATGAGCAATGTCAGATACCAACATGCACATCCATCGAACGCATCGACCACGGCTACATAGGTCACACTATTAAGATCGAAAGAACCAACATGCAGAAATTACTAGGTGAATAGGACTACTAATAGGAAAACTAAGACCTAAAAACTAAAGCCTACAATACCATAATAAACAGATAAGGAGACGAACCAACGTCAATGACATAACACGTAGGCTGAAAAGTTTTTGGTCTGACACATAGATGTTCCTTTTTCAAAAATTAGGTATGATTTTTTTAGGAAGTACCAATCTTCAAACGATACGGGTCAAAATCTCATGACATTTCGACGATTAGTTTACAAGTTATAGTGGTTTTACTGACGCTAATTTTGATATTTCAAAACAATGGAAAAAATCGAATTTCGTGTGTTGATTAAACACTGTTTTTCGATGGGGAAAAAATACCGTTCAAGTAAAGCAATGGCGTGACAAGTGTTACGGGGACTCTGCCCCTAGAAAATCAATCATCATTTACTGGTATGCTGAATTTAAACGCGGTGGTACAGACACAAATGATGCTGAAAGCTTTGGACGCCCAAATGAGGTAGTTACACCGGAAAACATAAAAAATATCCACAAAATTTTTTGGGTGACCGTAAAGTGAAATTGCGTGAGACAGCTGGGGTACCGCGTTTGGTTACAATGGACCAAAAACAAAAAGGTGTTGATGATTCTGAGCTCTGTTTGGACCTGTTTAAGCGCAATAAAAAGGATTTTTTTCCGTGCGATATGTGACAATGGATGAAACATGGATCCCCCACTACACACCGAAATGAACAAGAAAAAAGTACTGTTTCATCAAGACAATGCACCGTGTCACAAGTCAATGGTTACGATGGCAAAATTGCATGAATTGAAGATCGAATTGCTTTCTCATCATTCCGTATTCTCCAGATTTGGCCCCCAGCGACTATTATCTATTCGCAGACCTCAAAAAATTGCTCGCGGAAAGAGATTTGACTCCGGTGAACAAGTTATCGCCGATACTGAAGGCAAATCCTTCTACAAGAAAAGTATAGAAATGTTAGAAAAGCAGTGGAGTGATTGTATTGCTCTTGAAGGAGACTATGTTGATGAATAAAGTCGAATTTTGCAAAAAAATATGTTTTAAGTAGCTAGAGTTAACTCTGGAGGCGGCAAGGATGAAGAGGTGATGTGCGGGTCATGTGGCTACATCATCCGGAGACAGATGGGTATACAAGATCACAGAACGGAATCCCAGAGAAACAGTAAGAGGCGTGGGACCATCCACAGAAACAATGGGTCGATGATATAAGAGCAGTAGCGGACAAACAGTGCTTAAAGATGGCAAGAGACAGGGAAGCATGGAAGAAATTGGAAGAGACCTACTTCCAGGAGTGGACAGACATGGATGGAGAGCGAGAGAGAGTTAAAAAAATGCTTGGATTTTATAAATGTAGTTAAACAATGTTTTTGACACCATGGTGTTCTTAGTTCTACCAAATAAATTGTAACCCCACAAATTATGGTTCCAGGTTAGGCGGTTATTTCCTACATGTTAGTTTGATGGGAACATTTGTTTGTCTTGCAAAGTATATCACTAGAGACCGGATTATATGCAACATAAAAATCTTGAAATATGCATGAAAAATGCTTAAAATATGCATGAAGAGGATCAAAATATGCAATATTAAATAATAATAAAAGTAGTAATTTTTATTTTTTTATTTCAAAATTAGCATAAAATTAACAAGTTATCGACGATGTTTAAATTTAATTAACAATTATTTAACATTTTTTAAAATTATTTTAACATTTGTATTCTTGTACACATAAACATAAGGTATTGTTCCAAATGTTGGGTAGTAAGATTGTGTCTTCGATCACTTAAAATATTTTTATAAGTGGAAAAAGACCGTTCCACACCCACTGAGGTAACTGGACAGTATTTGAATTTGGGTGCTATGTTAGCACTTATTGTTTCTGGCAAAAGTTCACCCGTCCCATTAATAAAACTATCAATTTGACACAAAGGTTCAAAGCCTGGGTTATTGCACAAAATGTTTTCAAACTATTCTTTAACTCTACGCGGGAATACATCTGGATTGACGAACTGCCATAGCCTCTGCACTATCGAAGTCATTTACTACACCTTTGATGGCGTCGAAATGTTCATTGTAAAATAGTACAGCTTCAATCCATGTTCCCCATCGAGTTACCACTGATACGGGAGATAAAGGCACATTTGGCAGTTTTTCTTTATAGGCGTTATTGCGAGCAGGTGCCTTAAGAAACACTTTCTTTGCTGATGAAAATCAGTTTATTTACATTTCCAAACGTGGATCGTACTTCTTCAGCGAGTCGATGGACTCCGTGAGCAAAGCACGTCACATGAATTAAATTTGGATAAAATACTTGGAGAGCTTTGGCTGCTTGATTATATAGGGAGCAGCATCTGAGAGAAATATAAACACTCTTTCATCTGAAGAAGATTCACGAAATATTTTTTTAATACCCTCATTCACAAATCTGGCGATCGTAGAATGATTCGTCTTGTCAAGTTCTTTGCAGGCCACCAAATAGGAAGAAGAAGGCTCTAATCTTAATGCACCCACAATTAAATTCGCAATACAGCGACCACAACTATCGGTAGTTTCATCAGCTGAAATCCAAATAATGCCATCCTTAAGTTCATTACGTATTTCTTCCAGAACATGTTGGTAAATTGTTGGTATGTAATTTTTACGCAGTGTTGATTCGTCTGGTATTTTTTGATTCAAGCAATATTTTCGCAGAAAATCTTTGAATGTAGGATTTGTAAGTTTGTGGAGAGGAATATTACTTGCAAGCAATGCTTCACATAAATCCATGCTAAAGTGGTTTTTTGTTTGCCTGTAGAAGTGGAATCACTGCTACTTGCTGCTGTTATAAGTTGTTGTCGTGGGCCTTTTTTTTGCAATCCTGCGATATGAAGACTTGTCTTGACATGCTGGTCAATTTGAAACTTTTTTGTGCACGAAACATTTTTCTCGCAAACTCGACAATATAAATCTTTCCGTCGTATGTAAATATTCCAGGATAATCAGCTACCCACGAAGAGATACTTTTTTTTTTTGCGTGTGGCATGGTACACATTAAACTTTAACACAACACGTCAAAAATTGCAAAAAGACTACACTGATCCAAGCGCTTCAACAATAATGATAAAACTGATATCTTGT
The DNA here is from genome assembly GCA_019049505.1 of Pachyrhynchus sulphureomaculatus. Lineage (NCBI taxonomy): Eukaryota > Metazoa > Arthropoda > Insecta > Coleoptera > Curculionidae > Pachyrhynchus > Pachyrhynchus sulphureomaculatus. The sequence goes on along the minus strand of CM032456.1, from coordinate 167,820,967 downwards.
TTTAAAATAAAAATTCGTCTTCGAAAAAATTGTTTATTTGATCCACGCTCAAACAAATATTCTTAGAAACTAACTACTTATCACTTAATATCCCGACCAAGAAACAAAGGAATAAAATACCGTCGTAATTTTGGGTATTCCTTTGGCACTATAACCTAATCGATGTTTAGACTATTGCAGGTAATGTCTCGGCGATAAAATCGGTTCCAGACGGCGACATTAACAATACCCTGAGCAATTCAATTGCCTAGTAATACCGAGAGTATTGTAAATATAGGGAAAATATGCATCATTACTAGATTTTGGGTAAAATATGCAATAATCGGTGATAATGGTCTAAATATGCAAATGCATATGAAAATATGCAAATGCATATAATCCGGTCTCTATATATCACATATACTATATATAGGCTGAAAGGAAATTGCCAATTTTTTTACCAAAAGAAGTTTGTATTCTCCAAACCTCGCCATAAAAAACATTCAATAATATAATCGTTACCTGTGATAGCTTGATATCCTTTTTTTACTTCCCGACGGTCCAATGGATGTCCGAAATACTCTAATTGATTTGTCAAATATCTGCCCCTTACTCCACGGTTCTCCTACTACCGGTCCTGATCTAGTAAAAGAGTAACATGTCTTCTTTGGTTCCTTTGGATTTAATTCGATGCTAATGTTGGTTTTCGGGTACACGTCATGAAAAGCTGGTTCTTTATTTTCATCTAGTTTTACCCATTGCCCATACTATGTACAATGATCCTTCTGCTGGAAATTCTTTATCTCCATTATCAGCTGTAAAAAACATTTACTTAAGTATACAAAAAAAATTGTACTGTACTTTCTAAGTATTTTTCTGTACTTTTTCCGAAATAATTCGGCTCTGATACAGTGCTTATGTTCAAGTTTTGAATTTTGCATCTAACATTTGCTAAACAAAAAAGAAACCAAATACCACAACAGACTGAGGCCCCTAGTTTTTTTAATACATACATGATATTAAAGATCTTCTGTAAGTAATTGTATTAATTCCATTCTCTCTGATAGCTGTATTCAATTGATTATCGTCTGTTCCACCAACCATGGTGTCCTTGCAAACGCCTTTATATTGCCCAAGAACTTTTACACACTAAAAAAAAGTTTTCTGGTCCTTACTAGTTAAAAGCAATAAGAGATAGTTTAAAGTCTCAAAATTTTTATAAAGAAATTTAACAGGTATTCTACTTTTAAGTTCCACTAAGGGAATTCTGGTTTGAGATTTCTAGATCACGAAAAATAAAGTTTCCAATTTCCGTCTGTCTCTTGGCTCTATGACTTCCGAACGGTGTAAAAGATCAATTTTAAATTTGGCACACATATAATGATGAGTCTGAGGAGGGAAATGAACCTACATTTTTTTTAGTTTCACTTAAAAGTAAGGAGTAAAAGATGGGCGCCGGTAAATTTAAGTCTTCATGATAGTAATACGAATTTTTCCTTTAGCTGTTTATTGAATAAATTTTAAGGATAATTATTAGTATTTAAGCATCTAAGGGAGAGTTAAAATGAGTAACTTTAAATATATTATGTTATATATCAATTTCATTGTTTTTGGGACGAGAGAATTTAAAAATTACGTTATTTTTCTAGTATTTCCAATCTAAATCGAAACAGAAAATTCAGTTATGTTTGAAAACATTTTTCCAAAGTTTTTTTTTTTTCGTTCGTATCACGAGTTTTTAAAAAGAATTTTATTTGAATGACGTATAATAATACGATATTGTACAGAAACAAAATGACTCTTCATATAAAAATAATTAGAAAACAAAGATGCGTATTTAAATTTTCTACCTAACTATGAAGAAAAACTAGCAGAGCTTAAAAAAATCTTTATAACCACCGTCTTCACCAATGCCCTTAACACAGAGCTTCTTAAGTTGGGCCTCCAAAAATGCCGCTACTACGGATTTCAAATTATCATCTGATGAAAATTTTCGGCCTTTCTTCAAATGTTTGAAAAAAAACCGCAGATGGATGCAGTAGCACAGTAAATACACAGCTTTTGGTAATGACTTGAACTGTATACGCCAGTTTTGATTCTTTATCTTGCATGAATAACTTTTCCATTTCTCTTTAGTGAGATCCAAATTACTTTCTTATTCTTCGGAAGAAGAAAAAAATCCTAAAAACTGCAAAACGCAACGCACTGGTACAAAATTTCGTCAAAGTACTTAAGCGGTAATTTGACAACAAAGCATTCTTTTTTATGTGTGTGTATATAGTGCCGGATTTGTAAAAACTTCCTCGCTTATCGCAAAGAGGGGAGATTTATAATTTTTTTTTATATAATTTGATATGTTAAGAAAAGTTAGAGATGCCAATTCATTAGCACAGTCGGAAACTTTAAAATGATGAATTATAACTGATGAATAATATTTTTATGTGCTAAAAAAGCGAATATAAGACGTTTATTTATTACACGTTTATTTGATGTTTCAAGCAGTATTCAGCCTTCATATTTCTGAAGCCTGTCCCAAGCTCCACTTGTCTTGCCAATAAACTACAACATAAAGTATTATTTGATTTCTTAGGGTATTTCAGATTAAGTCATATTTATTTTGCTATATATATCATCATCCATCAGCCATCCTCATCCACTGCTGAATATAGGCCTCCTCTAAGAACTTCCACTCTCTGTCCTGAGCGGTGTTAACCGAATTTACTGGGTTTTTTTAGTTTTCTGAAAGTTAACATTTAGCTCAATATTTGCTGATGTTACTTGTAATTCGGTAAGCATTTGTCGGGCATCACCTAGATTGTCGGCTATTATGACAATATCATCAGCAAAGCGCAGGTGATTTAGGCATTTACCATCAATGTTTATTCCTTTTTCATCCCAAATTAAGTTCCTTCGAAGCATATTCTAACACCGCCGTAAAAAGTTTAGGAGATCGTATCACCTTGTCTAATTGCACGTTCCACTCAGTATTTACTTGTGGATTCATGGAATCTTACACTAGCTGTTGCGTTATTATAAATGAATTTAATTAACTAAGTATCTGTAGTCTATTCTCATTTGCTGCAGGGCAGACAGTATCTCCGGCAACTCTACGGTGTCAAAAGCTTTTTTAAAATCCACAAATACTACGCTCCAGGCACTTTATTATGATTTATAATTTTCGTCGGTTATGTATCCTTTTTTATAAATGAGGACCATCACTGCGTTATTCCATTTGCTTGGGATTATGCTATTTTTCAAGCAGGGATTAAAAAAAGAAACTACAACCCTCAACAACCCTTCGCCACCCATTTTTACAGCTTCAATTACAATCTGATCTTCTCTGGGAGATTTGTATGCCATGTGTATAGTACTATATAAGTACTATGTAAAAATAATTACATTTTTTAAAAAGGTTTTGTTCATTGTTTTATTAATACATACATACCGGGGTTAATGCAGTAATATTATAATCCGTGGCATATCCTTGGTATCCGTTGATATAAGCCACGGCTACATCCGCTCCGACCATTTGGCTCTGTTCTTGAGATCCTGAAATGCCAAATGCTAAATATTCATCTTCATCGACCATGCCAGCCAATTGAACAGTTATAGCTGGTCCGAAAATTTCCCAGGACACCTGAAAGTTTTTGTGAAGCTGGATACAGTTGGGTAGTTCGTCCTTGTGAGGCTAAAAATAAATATTTTAACTCGTTTTATTATTAGACTCTGAAAAGTTACAAAAATACGGTAAAAGTCGGAAAATAATTCCTTTTTTTTCACATTCAAAATACACGCTCTGCAGGGATATCTCTAAATCGATACAAGAGCAGTGGGCGCGCGGAGATACCTATTCATGCTGGTTCTACTCGGTGGGAACACTGTTCTGTGTAGTTTATTCTAAAGGGAGAACGGCAGAGGAACAAGCTGAACCTCATACTGATGCGATATATAAACAGGATGAACCCTTTCAATGAACGTATTCATTGACTCAAGTCACCAACTTCAATGTTCGAAAAAAATAAAGGTTTCTGATGAGCTTAGAGGAATGAGTAGCTCTTTTCAATTTAGAATCTAGCAAAGTATCTTTGAGAGCATGGCAACTATGGGACCAGTATAAATGAGGAACATCACTGCGTTATTCCATTTGCTTGGGATTATGCTATTTTTCAAGCAGAGATTAAAAAAAGAAACTACAACCCTCAACAACCCTTCGCCACCCAATTTTTACAGCTTCAATTACAATCTGATCTTCTCTGGGAGATTTGTATGCCATGTGTATAGTACTATATAAGTACTGGATGGTCGAATTTGAGGATTTAAAGCTGTTGTAACATATACAACTTTCTGAAACGAAATAATGATCCTAGTTTTTAAGAAATTTTCTTTATCATTATGATCATGTTAACAGGTAATTGCTCCTAAGTTAACGACCACCAACTTGAGTGACAATGCTAGAGAGATAGAGTGTCTTGATATAACTTGATCCGGTTCTAGCGCTTGACTTCCTTAAAAAAGGTTTTTGCTTAGGTTATTAAGATGTCACAACTTGATAAGTATCACCTCAAGTGCCAATTGGGCTTGCGCAATTAGTGTTCCATAGCATGATTACCTTTAAAATAAAATAAAATCCTTACCTAGTTAATTAGGCCCTGACATCTTAAGATCCAATTTGTATTTTCACGTTTTTTCTTAGTCAATAATGTATAATAGTTATAGCATCTTAGTGGAAAACAAATATTTACTACCTAAATATTTAATTATAAACAAATATAATTTTATCGACTTGCTGTAATAGACGGAAAATAATTCACCTTCACGATTTTGTATGGATTTCCCTGGTTCTCGTTATTTTTCAGTATTTTTTTATACCAGATAAGTTATCAAACGTAATGCACTCGTGATAAGTATCGCTCTATGAAGACTATTCCAGAATTTTTAAAACATTTTTTGAACAGTGCTTTTCCAGATAGGGTATTTTTTTCCATTTTTTTTAAATAATACAAAGAAAAGTGTGAGCAAGTAGTTTCAAGAACAGACAAATAATTAAAATTATACTTACGATAACTTTAATTAGAGATGGAGGTACATTCAAAGCTTCTGGAATAATAATGGAACCTAAGTTGGTATTAGTGTCATGATCGAAAATACTGAACCAGTCAATATTAAAAAATAGTGAGATCTCCAGGTAGTTCCAGGGTAATAGTTTTATTTTTGTATGCTTTAAGTGGATCCAAACTAAAATAAATTAATAATTTTTGGATTAATAATTATATACATATATATATATATATATATATATATATATATATATATTATATATATATATATATATATATATATATATATATATATATATATATATATATATATATATATATATATATATATATATATATATATATATATATATATATATATATATATATATATATATATATATATATATATATATATATATATATATATATATATATATATATATATATATATATGTATGTATGTATATATATATATATATATATATATATATATATATATATATATATATATATATATATATATATATATATATATATATATATATATATATGTATATATATATATATATATATATATATATATATATATATATATATATATATACAGTGCGACCTCGATAATCCGGACTAATTAAAACCGCGGTGATCCGAATTAGTAAATAATTCGAATTACTGAAGCAGGACATTATTTATATAAAAAAATGAATCATTTAATACGAAACAACTAAAAAATAGTACATACATAGAATAATATTTAAAACAGAAGCATATCTTATCAAGTTTTATCTTATTTTGTAAAAAAAAATTGTAATTTTTGTTTGCTTGACCCTTCTCTGGTTCATCATACAAGCAATTTCTTTTAATCTTTGAAGTACAAGAACATCACTTAGAGGGATATCATTTTCTTCTGCCCATCTCATGCATACATTGAAACTTTTAACTGCCTCATCATTCTTCACAGTGTTCTTAACAGTCTGGTTTGTATTAGTATTTAACTCTGAACCTTCATTATCATTCTCGTGTTGTTCATCTGTATCATCTATGTCTTCCAGTGGTAACAAATCTTCATCATTTTCAAGCCAATTACATATTTCCACATTCGTGAGATTCTGCTCAATGAGAACATTCAGCATATCTGAAACATCTGTTAAATATTTACGAATTAACCAAAAAAATACTAAAAGAAAAATTTCAGGCTTTACCTTTCATTTCTTCATTCGTGGAAAGCAAATTGTGCCGCAATTCACTCAGAGGAATCAGATCTTCAGCATCATATTCAGTGTCTGGGTTGGTATCTGCCACATAAGCGATAATTTTGTGCCAGCACTTTTTCAATACTTCAGGGAGAGTTTTTCCCATGAATTGCATAGTAGACATACAGCATCTTTTAGGTTAATGCTTTTTAATAACCTAACAAGGTTCTCTTCATTATTTGATAAAATATGGACTAAAAGACTTTTCCGATAAAATAATTTTGTCAGTCTGATTGCATTCTGGTCCATAGGCTGCAAAAGTGCAATACAATTTGGTGAAAGAAATAATGTTGTAAACTGTCCATCCTCACTAGTCAGCTCTTCTATAGTTCCATGGCTCAAAGCGTTATCAACGATTAGCAGGGCTCTTTCAGGCAAGTTAAGACGTCTTAAATGACTTTTGACTTGACGAATAAAAGAATGATGAAACCAGTCTAAGAAAATTGCTGTAGTCATCCATGCATTGGCAGATGATTTGTACTCAACAGGTATGTTCACATTTTTAAAAGCCCTCGGATTTTTTGCCTTTCCTATCACTATCAACTTTAATTTTTGTGATCCATCAGTATTGCAACATGCTAGAAAGGTAACGCGTTCTTTGTTTATTTTTCGACCTGGTGCGGTCTTTTCCTGAGAACGAACCAGCGTTTTTTCAGGCAACATTTTCCAATACAGAGCTGATTCATCTGCATTGTATATTTGAGTAGGTCCAAGGTTTAATTCTTTTATCTTATCTGCGAATAAAGTTGGGAAAGGATCGACGGCACTTTCCTCATTGGATAGTTTTTCGTCACAAACTTTTAAAGCACGCAGACCATGTCTTTTTCTGAAGTTAGAAATCCAGCCTCTGCTAGCTCTAAAATTATCATTCCCGTAGGTTTCAGCGTAAAACTTTTTTGCTTTGCCTGATAAAATTTCGTAGGAAATTGGGACGTGCCTTGATCGTTGCCATACAAACGAGTTTCCATTTTTGGATATTCGGCTTTTCGTAAGGTTTTTCTGACGCCAGGACCGGAATCACATTTGGAAATAAATCTAAAAGAAGTTACACGTCCATAGTGAGTGTCCAAAATTATCTTTAAAATAAATCATATATACATACCTTTTGATTTTCCCTTGCTTCTTTTTTATATCCGAAATAGTGGATGTTCCTTCATTTGCCAACACTTTTCCGCTTTCACCAAGAACTAGTCTTTCTAATATATCGGACTTTTGTTTTATTGTTAGTGTAATATGTTTTTTTTTAGAAGGCATTTTAATATGTAGGTACATATACGTAAAAAAAACGTTTACATACTTATATGAACCACATAAAGTAAAATAGAACGTAGGTATGTTGTACAATGTTGTGACAATAAACAAACAACTACAAAGTCCTTAACCTTTAGACGCGATGCGTTATAGGCAAATCAAAGGCACCTACAATTTGTGTGAATCCCAGATGTAATAGACTGGAAGTTAGGGGAATCCCCGCACTATCGATTTCAGTTTTCCCATGTAGTTTAAATTAAGTAGATGTCTAAAAACGCAGGTCCGGATTACCTAGTACTATCAAATCCGGATTATAAAGTACACAGTGAATTTAATATTTTTATGTATTGAGTTTATATGGAACTAGAAGTCGACAATAAAATTAATTTTCTTGGCTTAACGATAACCAGACATTACAACAAACACAAATTCTCTATTTTTTCACAAACCCTCACATACAGATACTACAATAAACATAAATTCAGCTCACCCCCTACAACACAAATTGGCAGCTTTGTAAGTGTCCCCTTATCTGTAGGTGATTTTAACAAAGAATTAAATCTAATAAAAAAAATTGCTGTTAACAACGGATATTCTCCTGACACCATAGACTCAATTCTAAATAAAAAATTAAAAAATAAAGCTATTTCTTTAGTATACCCCAAGAAAGAAAACACAGGTAAAAAATATAATGTTTTAACCTATTTTAGTAACACGTCAGAGAAAATTAAAAACCACTTAAACAAATATAATATCAACATAGCTTTTAGAACAAACAACTCTTTAGGAAAATTCATTAAAAACGCAAAGGAAAAACAAAATAGATCAAAAAAATCTGGAGTGTATCAGTTGAATTGTGGTTCTTGTCATAAAAGTTACATAGGTCAGACAGGTCGCTCATTCGAAACTCGGATTTCAGAACATAAAAGAAGCTATTTAAAAAACAAAACAGACTCAGCTTACAGTAATCATTTAACAGAATCAAATCATCTTTTTGACGATAAATTTAAAATTTTACATATACAAAACAAAGGCGTCAAATTAAACCTATTAGAAAATTTAGAAATAAATAGAATTAAAAATTCAGACATTATCTTAAACGAACAAAAAGATACTTGTCTGACCCATGGTAACTCACCTTTACTCAATTTATACAATTAATATTCAGAATGGATTTCCCAGCAATATTCATTAGCATATAGTATTAATTTTATTACCTGGCGACCTTAGGGTATTTTTATAAATGTAACAACATTAATATTCAAATATCATTTTGTATCAGAGGAAGCTATAGTATAGCGAAACGTGTCATACAGTTTCTGTGAAACTAAATAAAGTGGAAATTTGACAAAATCAGTCTTTCATTACAGATGCTAAGTATGGTCCAATGCGACTTATATTACCTGAGATATGTGACACTAAAGCTATCTAACGAGAAAAAGGTTCAATACTTTTTTAACAACCCAACATTAAAACAAATAGGTACAGATTCAACTCATTTTTGCTATAGTTGTATGTAAAAAATTCACAACTTGTAATGTTTTAAATAGATCATGCAATTTTTTTACTACAGTGTCGAGCAGCCAATATGGTCTCGAAGCAATAATTTTCGCACAATGACTATGGTTAGTTGTCAAATAACCTCCGTCAGACATCTGCGTTAGATATTCTTTTTAAAGCAGTCATAACTAAAATTGAAACATACACATATGATAACTCTGTTGCACAAGATAAGTGTTACATAGAGTTTATACAGAACAGCCATATGGGTCATTCTTTTACAAACCGTACACCTCTTTTGAATTCACATTTTTGATTTGCCTGAAAAATTTTTTATGGTTTGTATACATAAAATTAGTCGACACATATAACAAGATTTTTTTCCATATGTACATTTTGCAAAATAGGGATGTTATAAATTATCGTAATCCACTAACCGGTGGCACATTAAAAAAGCGATGTCTTCGATTCTGTTTATCGTATAAACTTATTTCTTCCGCCATTTTATTGCTCTTTATGTTGGCTTTCGTAAAGTATAACTGTAGGAATTTTTTAATTGTTTATTTATAAAAAAAATAACAAAGAGATTATTTAAATAATTTTTTCATGCTTGCCCCCCCCCCCCCCCCAACTTACAAAAACAAAACCTATACGATTATATTCACTATCTTTTTAATCTAAAAAACTAGTATTTTTGAAAAGTCTATTAGGTCGGAAATATTAAATAATTTGGAGCGCGCGCCGCGCGCATTGATTTCTAACGGAGTCTCGTTCACGTTTGCTAAACCATTTCTTGCTTGTGAAAGGTCATCTTTTATATCAGTATTTCTATATGAAAATTATATATACATTATCCAAAAAACGAACAAGTAGAAAGTGATCCTTATTATTAGACTAAATGTTCAAATGCACACTCATCGAAAACTTAAAAATGTAATTTTTGAATACCGGAACAGAGACAAACTCAGCTGAAATGAAAATTGAAAAAACCTACATATTTTTCTGATGGAGCCAGTGCGCAAAACAAAAACAATTTTTTTTTTATCAATCGCACTCATCATCTGAAAGATTTTCGTTTAGCTGCAGAGTGGTACTTTTTTCCAACGTTCCATTGCAAGGGTGCGTGCGATGACTTGGGTGGGACTTTAAAAAGGTTGACTGCTAGAACTAGCCTTCAAAAAGTAATCTAATGGAAATGCCAAAAGAATTATTTAAATGGGCAAGTGACTCTTTTCCTAATATGTCATTGAAATTTGTAGAAAATAACGTATATATTCAAGAAGCAAAAAAATTACAGGCAAGATTTAAAATGGCTCTAACTATAAAAGAGACGTTGACATACCAATCACGAAAAAAAAAACCAAAGCGAAGTATTTTTCTTTGCAGGAACATTCAACTGAAGTTGAAGTTATGAAATAATGACTTACTTTGTAACATATCGTCGAAAATTATATTCTCTGTATTTTTATATCATATCCTTGCAAATAAATGTTCTTATAACAATATTTTATAGTCTTTTGATTTATTTTTTTAACACTCCGATCGCTTTTTATCATTAAAAAATCGTAATATTCTATTTCAGCTGAGTTTGTCTCTGTTCCAATATCCAATTTCTAAGTTTTCAATGAGTGTACATTTGAACATTTAGTCTAATAATAAGGATCACTTTCTACTTATTGGTTTTTTTTGGATAATGTTTATATAATTTCCATATAGAAGTACTAATATAAAAGGATGACCTTTTAAAAGCAAGAAATGGGCGCAAACGTGAACGAGACTCCATTAGAACTTTGTGCGCGCTGCACGCTCCACGTGACGCGTGCTTGAAATGTATTTAATATTTTCCGAGCTAAGAGAGATTCCGCGTTACAAAAATATGGGTTTTTTAAATTAAAACATAGTGAATGTAATGGTAGTTTTTTCGATTTTGTAAGTTGTGGGGCAAGCATAAAAAAATTATTTGAACAATTTCATTGTTTTTATTTTTTATAAATAAACAATTAAAAAATTCCACGCTTATACTTCAGAAAAGCCAACATAAAGAGCAATAAAATGGCGGAAGAGCGAAGTTTATATGATAAATAGAGCCGGAGATATTGCTTTTTTAATGTGCCACCGATTAGTGGACTAGGATAATTTATAACATCCATATTTTGCAAAATAAACATTTGAAAAAAAAATTCCATTACACGTGTCGACTAATTTCACGTATAAAAGCTATAAAAAATTTTTCAAGCAAATCATTCTTTTACAAACCGACCGGTTTGTAAAAGAATTCTTTTACAAACCGACCGGTTTGTAAAAGAATGACCCCTATATGCCTTAGACGTCATCCGCAAAGTCACGAACATCCTTCCTACGTTTTAATCTAATGCAACGAGTAAAATTTATAATAGTCAAAGGTTGTCAGGAATTAGTATCAAAATCGGATGCCGAATGCTTCAGTACATTTAAACATTCAAAAAAAATTATTAAACCAAATAAACAGTTTTCTCGGTATACAAAGTTAACTTACTATCCATATTCATCTGGAACTTGGAATCCTTTTGAAACAGGTTGAGCTCCCACTCCTACCCAGAAATAAGCTCCTTTAGCTTGTCCATCATATGTAAACCCAACTAACCTAATTTGCTTAGCATCCAAAATTTCCACTGAAATGGTACTAATGGAATTAGTTTTTTCCGGTAAGTTGGGATATTTTTTGAAGAGTGGGTGGTTCAAACTCTTCGGGAACATAAATATCTCCGAAGGTATTTTGAGACCAAATATCATAAATTGCAAACCATTTTATGTCGGTAATTTTTTTTCTGTTCTGGAAGAGTTAATGTGAAATCTTTGTTGAAATGTCGTTCTAATACATTAGTCCTAAAACAAATTAATATTTATAAAACACCTGTAAAGTTGTTCGTGCAACAACAAATAAATCAAATAAAATAGAACGTTACTCTGTCTTGGCACCAGAGCAGCTACAGTAAAACTACTACAGCCGAATTCAAATCTAATTTTTATGATACACTGTATATTGTAAAAAGTATTTTAAAATATACGACGTTCACAGTTTTTATATTCAAAACTATATTTGTGTGTTGATATAGTCCCCAAAATCTGAAAATTGTTGAGGGTGAAGTATATTATTAGATGTAGTCATTAACAGCCACTAAGGGCTGAAATCAACATTTATCATAATTCCAAAAAAGAAGAGAGCAACCAATTGTAGTGACCATCGAACAATTAGTCTCATGAGCTATGTTTTAAAAATATTTTTGAGAGGTATGGCAGGATTTATAATAAACTTGAAGAAAGAATTGGAAACAGTCAGTTTGGTTTTCGAAACGGATTAGGGACTAGAGAGGCACTGTTTGATATCCATGTGTTGATCCAGAGATGTCGCGATGCCAACCAAAATGTGTTCTTTTGTTCAATTGACTTTGAAAAAGCCTTTGACAAGGTATATATATATATATATATATATATATATATATATATATATATATATATATATATATATATATAAGGATTTTCTACAGCTGACGCTGTCTTCCTTCTCTCAGCCTTTGATTTCATCCGTTTCTATCTTCCCAGTCTCCATCTGTTAGACCCCTGCCCACCATAGCCTCGTCCACATCATCTTTCCACGATCGTCTGTGTCTTCCTCTTTTTCTTCTCCCTATAGGGCTCCACTCCGTTATTTTCTTTATCCACCTATTACACAGGGGAACAGCTGTTTTGGTATCGAGGTTTTTTGAGCTGGTTCTATATCAATTTGATGTCCTGAATTCAAATAACGTATTCATTTGTACCTAGGAGCTCAAATTTTTAAGATATACAATTTTAGAGAAATATAAGTTACATTATTGTAACTCAAATCCGTAAGTGTAGTAAACAAAAGTAGATACGAAATTTTTATTTTAGTTATACAAAATACAATATTATGTCGTACTTACAAACAAAAAAAAAAACATTGAAGAAATGAAATAGTAACTCAACACTTGGAAAGCTTCTTTTCCGCGACATTCTTGAATGTTTTTTTAAACAGTCCCTTTTTAAACTCCAGCAGTAATCTGCCATCATGTGCATGTCCCATCTTCCTTGGTAGCGGTCCTCCATAACTTTAATATCTTGGTGAAATCTTTCACCTTGTTCCTCACTCATGTCTCCTAAATTTTCTGGAAAACGGTCTAAGTGGCTGTGTAAATAGTGTATTTTAATACTCATATTGCACCCTAAGGATTTGAAACTATTAAGCATCTTGTTAACCATTTCAACATAGTTTTGAGCTTTATGTTTGCCTAGAAAATTTTCTACAACTGCAACAAATGATGTCCAAGCTTCTCGTTCAACTTGATTCATTGAATTTATGAAGGCAGGATCCTTAATTAATTGTCTTATTTGTGGGCCGTCAAATATCCCTGCTTTGAGTTTTTCTGTGCTCAACTGATGCATTTTTACCCCTATATATGCAAAACAAGACCCATTCTTATCAAGAGCCTTTACAAATTGCTTCATTAAGCCCAACTTTATATGTAACGGAGGAAGTATGATTTTTTTCTCTTTCAACCAAAGCGTCGTTAATGACATTCTTTTCCCCAACGTCCATGTTTTCTCTCTGAGGCCAGTCTTTTCTAACCCAGTGGTGTGTTTTGTCCCTACTATCCCAGAGGCACAAGAAACACGGATATTTCGTGTAACCACTTTGCTGCCCAAGAAGAAAGTTTACCATTTTTAAGTCTACACAAATCATCCATTGATGTTCGTAATACTTTATCTTCTGCAAGACCAAAGCTATGGTATTATATTCTTCTTTCAGTTTCGTTGAGTGAGCTAGTGGTATTGAACCATATTTATTCCCATTATGTAGAAGGACACATTTTAAACTTCGCTTTGAACTGTCAATAAATAGGCGCCAATCATCTGGAATATATTCAGAAAGTCCCATTTCTTTCATGAGTCCCCTAATTTCGTGACAAAATACAAGATTGTCTTCTTGAGAAAAGAATGGTAGCAGATCTTTTTCTCTTGTACGGTAAAATGTAATTTTGGTTCCTTGTTCCAGTAAATTTTTGTCGTTCAACCTAGAAGCCAGTACTTCATTTAATTCATTTTGATTGAAGCGTTGAGGAACTGATGACGTCCCCTCATAGTCATTAGCATCAGAACTTTTATTAGCATCAGAAGAGCGATCAGAGGGAAAATATTCGTCATCAGAGATATGTGGTAGCTGATGAAATGTTGGAATCGGTATTTCATCTGAGTGCGGGATAGGTTATTTCGATTGATTCCATTAGTATTTACTAAACAGAAATAACAATCATTGAAGTGGTTTTTTGGTTCTCTCCAAACCATTGGTACGCCGAATTTTAGACATTTTCTTTTCCCGGTAGTCCACTGCCGTAAATGCTCTGTACAAGTTTTACATACGAGATGCGGGGCCCACGTTTTGTCCTGATCACCAAGCTTAACTCCAAAGTATCCAAGATACGCTCGCTTTACAAAGTCAGTAATAGTTTGTCTGTTTTGTTGAAACATGTATTCTCCGCATATATAGCAAAACACATCAGGTTGATTTACACAACTTCTTCTTGAACTGGAACCTGAACTCATTTTAATTCTGTTCAATAACACAAAAACACTCTTTTCTTAACATAAAATAACACGCCGAATTCGATCTACTCTCATTAGTAAGAACACACAAACTGACGAGACTTACCCGAGTTAGGTGATTAAAAGGGTCAGTTCAGGTACCTGATAGGCAATGGTTTCCACTATTTATAGATTTACCTGGAATTTACTCAATTACAGACTGACAATAAAACCATTGTACCTACATTAATGAATATATAATAATTTTAGAACTCTCATAAATGAATATACTGAATAAAAACCACATTGGTAGATAAGTTGATGTATCTAAAAAAGTAGCGCTGATAGAATCAACATGAACGGCGTTAACATAAATAATATCAGATTCGCCCATAATCCATTAATTATCACTAATAACGGAAAAGATCTAGAAAAACTTATGGATAAAATAGCTGACACTTGTACACAGTTTGGTTTAAGACTCAATGCAAATAAAACAAAATATATGATTATAAGCAAAGAATTTAATATTGAAGATGGTCAGTGGCACAAAGATAGATAGAGTTGCTAAATTGATGTATCTCGGTAGTAATATCAAAGACCATTGGGACCCGACCGTGGAAGTCAAAATTCGAATAGAGAGGGTCCAAGCTGCATTTATGAAGAACAAAAAATCTTAACTAGTCACTTCCTATCATTGAAACTACGGATGAAATTGGTATGCGGCTATGTCTTTCCAGTTCTCTTGTACGGCGTGGAAGCGTGGATGCCCGGAGGCATTTGAGATGTAGATGTATCGATGACTGCTGAAAATCATTTGGGTTGACAGAATTAGTAACAACAGCGATCTCACTCGCATGGACAAGGAATTGCAGGTGATCACGACCATCAGGCAATGTAAATTAGAATATTTTGGCCACATTATGAGACATCCAGAAAAATATGAAATCTTGCATCTGATAATAGAGGGAAAGATTCCACGCAGACGTGGTCCAGAGAGCAGGAGAATATCGTGATTGAAAAATCTGAGGCAGTGGTACGGAAAGTCTACAGTTCAACTCTTCCGAGCGACTGTCAATAAAACGATCATCATCAACATGGTAGCCAACCAACGATCGTTGAACCGTTATGGTACCCGAAAAAGAAGAAGTCATTAATGCAATTGCATATGATGACGATGTTAGCAAGTTTTACAGTAAATCAAATTGAAAATTATTTCTTCTTCTAAGAAGAGTGTCCACGATCATGATCCGGGATACCGCCGTTCTAAATAATGGGGCAGCCGTTAACGCTTCTACAATCTCTCAAGTTCTTCAACCAAGACAGACTTCGTCTACCTAGCGGGCGACGTTGGACGACATCCCTTGATTTTGCCCTGCAGTGCCAACCGCAGTAAGCAATACTTCGCATTCCTCATTATGTGACCTGGGTATTGTAATTTTCGTTTTTGAACAGGATTAACGCATTCTGTCGTTTTTGCATTTGTTCAAGGATGGTCTTAATCATCACTCTATCTGTCCAAGAGAATCGTCACATTCTTCTATATGTCCACATTTCGAATACTTCTATTCCTCTTATAGCTTCTTTATTCAATGTCCAGGTCTCCGCCCCATAAAACAACACTGAAAATATTTAGCATTGCAACAGCCTTATTCTTATTTTAATATTTATTTGTGGAGAACATAATATTTGTTTCATATTGATAAAGGTTGTGCGTGCTGTTTCTATACGACATTTCTTGGAGGCATTCACTTCGATTGTTTAACATCGATCCCAGGTAGCAAAATTGGGATACGTTCTTTATAGTTTGGTTATTAAGTTGTAAAGCCAACTGAGAGATGAGTTGGTTTCTAGTTATTAACATTGTTTTTTTTTGTATTTACTGGAAGCTCCTATCCTTCAGTAATTGTCTCTACGCTGTTAAAGTTATTCTGAAGTTGCTAACAATACTGCATTGTCTGCGTATCAAGTCGACGCAATTATCTCCCCATTTATTATTGTGTCCCTGTCAGAATATTCAAAAGCTGTTTTAAATACTCCAAATACATATATATATATATATATATATATATATATATATATATATATATATATATATATATATATATATATATATGTATATATATATATATATATATATATATATATATATATATATATATATATATATATATAATCGTATATCCCTTCCACCGTATGGTGTAGGGCACATATTAAATAACAACGAGAAAAGAAAGCAGCCTTGCCTCGCTCCTAGAAGTATTTCAATTTCTTGCGTGTTTTGTCCATCAACTGGAACATGTGTTTTCTGATCCTTGTACAGATTCATTATAAGGCGAATATCCGCTAGATTAATTTGTGCCGATATAAATATTTCAAAAAGTTTTTCTTGTCTCAGTCTGTCAAAAGCCTTCTCGTAATCGATAAAGAGAAGAAATAAATCTTTATTCATGTCTATGGTTCTTTCCAGTAGTACTCGCGTAAAAATAACGGTTTACGAGTACATTTTATTGGTATTGGTAATATTAGAAAAATATTTTTCCAACTAATACTGGGATAATATACAGTTAATATATATACTATATATAATACTTCTATTATTCCATATCTGGAATTTTTTCTAAAAATGTCCTATAACAAGTTTTGCCCTGGACCCTTCAATTGTTACTCTAATTATATGATAAATATGATAAACTTACCTTCCATGTTCGTCAGGAACAATGAATCCCTGAGGTCCAGGTCTGTTAGCTGCACCGGCCCAAAAAAAGGTGTCAGCTCCGTTTCCATCATAATTAAAGGAAGTAAGAAGTAAAGTGAATTTATCCACAGCGTAGACATCGCCAGATACTTGATGATGGTAAGAATTGAGTTTGCCTAAATATTTTCCTTTGTAAGGTCCGTCATCATCTTGACAGATTCCTATAAGAAAAAGAGTTTCAAACTATATAAGGATTTCTTTCTAGAATATATAAATAAATATATATATATATATATATATATATATATATATATATATATATATATATATATATATATATATATACATATATATATATATATATATTCATTAATATTTAATATTAAATTTAAATAAAAAACCGATAATAGTGAAATAATATATATATATATATATATATATATATATATATATATATATATATATATATATATATATATATATATATATATATATAAAAAACTGCCCAGCTATGTTGTACCGTTCTGCCTATTTCCGCTATTTGGTTAGGTTTCCCGAGCTTGATAAGATGTCCTAGGGAGATGTACTCTTCCACTTTTTCGATGATTTTATCACCCAGCTTCAATTCTTGTTGTACCTTTCTTGCTGTTAAGTGTAGTTCTGTTAACAAACTTTCTGGTTGGTTTTCATCTGGGCTTATCAGGACAATATCGTCAGCAAAACGTAAGTGATTCAAAAATTTTTCATATATGTTTACCCCTTTCTCGTTCCAATCCAATTTTTTAAAGATATTTTCCAGAGCCAGTGTGAACAATTTAGGGGATATAGTATCTCCCTGTCTCACTTCTCGTTTTATCGGGATTTTCTTGATTTTTCTATCTTCGTCTAGTTTTACGTGGATTGTGGCATTAAAATATATATTTTCCACTAATTTTGTATAGTGTGTCGATTCTAGCGTCTCGTAACGCCTTCTATATTGCCCACAGCTCCACCGTGTCAAAAGCTTTTTGAAAGTCCACAAAACATAAATGGAACCGCTGATTATATTCCTCGCACTTTTCGTTGAGTATTTTCATTATTTGGAGGTGATCAATTGTGCTGTAACCTCTTCTAAAATTCACTTCTTCTAACGGCTGATAAAAGTCCAATTTGGCAGTCAGTCTCCTAGTAATTATTTTCGTTAGAAGTTTATACAGGTGGGATAACAAGCTTATAGGTCTATAGTTTCCAATATCTGCTCGGTTTCCCTTCATGTGTAAGAGAATTACCTCCGCATTTTCCCATACCGCCGGTATTCTCTCTCTTCCAAACACTGGTTTAGCAACAACTTTATGAGTGTTATTTTCCTCCATATTTTAGCATTTCAGTTGTTATTCTATCCCAGGTGCATGTCCATTTTTCATCTCTCTCAGCGCTGCGGAGACCTCGCTCTCC
Source organism: Pachyrhynchus sulphureomaculatus (assembly GCA_019049505.1). Taxonomy (NCBI): domain Eukaryota; kingdom Metazoa; phylum Arthropoda; class Insecta; order Coleoptera; family Curculionidae; genus Pachyrhynchus; species Pachyrhynchus sulphureomaculatus. Next base: position 167,802,233 of record CM032456.1, on the reverse strand, counting down.
GATATTTCCGGTATCTCTTCTGAGCCCACGTTTATTATAACTTTCTCCCTTTCCTTTTGTTCATCTTGTTATTTCTTCGATGCATATAGTT
>CM032456.1:167624642-167797142 GCA_019049505.1 Pachyrhynchus sulphureomaculatus | reverse complement strand
TTGCTTCCTCATGCACCGTATTTTTCAGATTTGACTCTCAGCGACTATTATCTATTCGCAGATATCAAAAAAATGCTCGCGAGAAAGAGATTTGGCTCCAATGAAGAAGTTATCGCCGAAATTGGGACCTATTTTGAAAGCAAAGACAAATCCTTCTACAAGAAAGGTATACAAATGTTAGAAAAGCGTTGGACTGATCTTATCGCTCTTGATGAATAAAGTCGAATTTTGCAAAAAAAAACTTGTCCGCCTACGTATTATATATATATATATATATATATATATATATATATATATATATATATATATATATATATATATATATATATATATATATATATATATATATATATTTATATATATATATATATATATATATATATATATATATATATATATATATATATATATATATATTATATATATATATATATATATATATATATATATATATATATATATTACAGCTAAAACAAAAAAAAATACTATAAAAAATATACAGTCGGTCAAGTAAGAATGTGTCGCCTATAACTTGTAGGGGGTAAAAGAAATTCACACTCGATTTTCTCCGAAAATATTTGATATATAAAGTTGGACTATGGCACAAATATAAGAATTGATGGTCTAATCAAAGACGTGTAGTTCTGAAAGTTAAATTTTGACTTAAGGAGTCAGCTTGTAGGGGGAAGTGAAAGACAGATTTTAAGGTCATCGAGTAGGGTATGAAATGTAAGCTTGTGAAAATACGAGTTCACAAATATATATGATGTAATACTTGCTCGCACTTTTTTTTGAATTATTTTTAGAAGAACTCTCTCCCTCAACCTATCTCGAAAAGTACTAGTCAAAAAATTTTGGAATATTCTTCATAAAATTTTTTTGATATAAAAAAGACTATGTGGCAGGATAAACTGGTGAAAGTTTGCAAAGTTAGGAATTCAACCGGGACTTAGAGGTACGAAATATCAATCCGTATTCGGTACAGTCAGCAGTATCATGATGACTGATGACCAACGGATAGGTACCGAAGATAAACTAATTTTATTTTATTTGTTTATAATTAAACAAATATTTGTTTTAAACTTTTACTACTAGATTCTAGACTTAGCTAGATACATTTATTGGCTATTAGGTAGCTAATTTTAATTTTAAAGGTAATCACGGTATTGCGCAAGTCCAACTTGCACTTGACCGGATTTTTTGGGATTATTGTTAGCACCCCTGAATCAAGAAACACTGCTGAGCGAAAAACAAAGAGAGCAACGACTCGCGTAGGCAGAGGAAAACATAAATCGAGACTGGAGCAATGTAATTTTTTCCTATGATGCTCCATTTTGAGGTTAGGTTATCATCACATGAGCCTGGTTAATTTTCCGTAACCTATTAGTTCAGCACACCATAAAACACTCTGTGAAGAGACGTGTTTGGGGATGTCTTTCGGAAAAAGCTTTTGAGAGACTGCATCTTTATCTACAATTTAAATGCTGAAAAAATGATCCAAATTGACAAGAAGGCATTAGTACCGACCGCCAAACGGTGGTTTCTCAGTCGGTGTTCCTCAAGAGGATAACGCCCCCGACGAAGTAAAACTTGTAGCCAATGGAAAGAGGAATCTGGTATTGTCACACTAGATTGGCCAAGGCTTCCCAAAAGCTCAAATTATTATTTTGTACTAAAAAGCTGCATATTGTACAATATGTTAGGAACAACACAATTGAACACTTTGGAGAATCTGGAGTGGTTGTTCTTAATATATCCAAGGCATTCGACTGTGTTTGGCATAATAGATTGTTGGCTAAGCTACGCTCTTCTGGTATATCTGAAAAGTTCTGTTTATGGCTCTCATGTTTCCTCAAAGAGCGTTCTTTACGAATGGCAGTCGATGGATTTCTTTCTACATCTTCACTATCAATGCCGGTGTGTCCCGGGGCTCCATACTATCTTCTTCTCTCTCTTTCTCTACCCTCTCCTACTATCTTTCTTATTTACATTAACGAGCTGCTGAAAAAGACCGAGAATTCAATCTACAGCTTAGCAAATGGCAGTACGCTTATCTCTTCATTAACTTTGAATATTCACAGACAGCAGGAAGTCATTCCACTTAACAAGAACCTGGAAGAAATTCTATCTTGGGGTGATAGGAGCCAAGTAGAATTTAACGCTACAAAAGCCCAGGTGACAGTTTTTTCTAAAGAAATTAACGTTTTTGAACTAGACATAGTTATGTCGGGGCATTCCTTTCCTCTAGCATCGTCACTCAATTTGCTGGGCGTTAATTTGGGAGCAAATATGTCTTGGCATGAACATGTCGCAAGCATAGCAAAGAGAGCTACTCAAAAGCTGAGAATATTATTTCGAACTAGAAAGCTTTACACTCCATGGATGGATATACCCCGGTTCATTTCTCCCAGAGCGGTGCTTGCTAGAGATACACAGCTAATACTTCACATTCGTATGAGGTTCAGCTTGTTACTCCTCTTACAACCTTTTCAAGCAGTCTTTTATATGGAGAACCTCATCTTTTTGGAATAATTTACCTAGGACTGTGTTTCCGCTCGAGTACAAACTGCAGCGATTCAAGACTATCGTGAATCGCTTTTTCCGCACACGTGTCGCTCCCGTAGCGCTTTGGGGATTTCCCTGCAGCACATATGCTAGACCTATAAAAAAGTACCCTCTAATACAAATCAATGAAATACTACTCCGATGTTTGGGGCTCTACTTCCAAACATACTTTGCATTTGTTAGATTATTTCTAGAAAAGATATGTAAATCGCTACTTCCATACACGCACTGTTCTTGTTGCGACTTAGAGATTTCCAAGAATGTGAATTGCCCCCTAAAAACCTTGTTTTTCTATTAGAATCATATTTATTAGAATCATATTTATTAGAATCATATTTATTTATTAGAATCATATTTATTTTTGAATATGCTGTTAAATTTTACTCTTTTCATATTGTATACAATACCGCCAATATGTGAGTTTTGACAAAAAATTTGTAATTATCTTTAGTGTATTAAAAATTCGACTGTAAATTTAAATGAATATTAAAATGTCTTAATCTGTACATATTTATTCGGATTTTTTTTTTCAAAATAGTAGTTTACTGTTAACTTTGTTGAACTATATTCTATATATTTTTAATCATGACCACACCTTGGGCGGTACTACCATACATGATGGCGATATTACCTCATAGATCGACTTGCAACATTAAAAAAAGAAAAATAATTTTTAAAATGCCAAGAATACAAAAGTAGTGCCACTTTGTTAAATATATATATATATATATATATATATATATATATATATATATATATATATATATATATATGTATATATATATATATATATATATATATATATATATATATATATATATATATATACCAAACACTTTATTTTTGTGCTCGACGCGCGTTTCGCTAACCATGTCAGCTTCATCAGAAGCGATGATTGACTGATTGAAATAGATTGTTTGATGTAGTGGTGATATACATACATATACTGAGTAGTAAAAAAATAAGTGGTAATCCATTTGAAGAATAATCCGCTATTTTTAAAGAATTATGGAAAATTTTCCTTAAGATGGCGGCATTTTCCTGCTTTTAATAAATTCACATCCTTTATTTAACACTCTTGACTCGTTACTTCAAGGTAATACCATGAGAAGAGAAATGGAAAAAATATATAATTTTTCTGGCAAAAAAAAAGGACTTAATTGGCGTCCCTAAAAACATGCGACATATCAGTTTTTATAAAGAGACACTTTTAAATCAGTCACTTTATAACTTTGGAACAGGAGTCCCATTCATGACAGGAACAGGACTGCATCTAAATAAAGTAAGCTTATTATCAGAACATCCAGCATTGGAGTAAGCACTTTTTTCTTGTTCATTGAGGCCGTTTCTTTGAGATTTCTGTCTTCAAGTGCACCAATACCTTTATAATACTCGCTATTGATGGTTTTTCCCTTCTCAGCATAGTCGATTAAGATTATTCCATGCGCATCCCAAAATACAGAAGCCAAAACCTTCCCAGTCGACTGTTGTGTCTTTGGTCACTTCGGGCGGCTTTCACCGGCTGCTAACCACTCAACTGACTACCGATTTGGTTCCGGTATGTAGTGGTGGATCCATGTATCCATATAGCATGAAAAAATCCTTTTTATTGCGCTTAAACAGGTAAACAGCGCTCAGAACCATCAACACGTTGTTGTTTTTAGTCCACTGTGAGCAAACGCGGTACCTATTTCGAACAGAGCTTTCTCATGCCCAAATGTTCATGCAAAATATGACCATCACATCCTTTTGATATCTTTAGGATGTCAGCTATTTTACGCAATTTCACTGTACGGTCATCCAAAACAATTTTGTGGATTTGATTCCGGTATGTAGTGGTGGATCCATGTATCCATTGTCACATATTGCATGAAAAAATCCTTTTTATTGCGCTTAAACAGGTAAACAGCGCTCAGAACCATCAACACGTTGTTGTTTTTAGTCCACTGTGAACAAACGTGGTACCTATTTCGAACAGAGCTTTCTCATGCCCAAATGTTCATGCAAAATATGACCATCACATCCTTTTGATATCTTTAGGGTGTCAGCTATTTTACGCAATTTCACTGTACGGTCATCCAAAACAATTTTGTGGATTTTTTTATGTTTTGCGGTGTACCGACCTCATTTAGGCGTCCAGAGCGTTCAGCATCATTTGTGTGTATGACCGCGTTTAAATGATGAGTGATTTTCCAGGGGCAGAGTCCCCGTAACACATATCAAGCCATTGCTTTGCTTGATCGGTATTTTTCTCCATCAAAAAACAGTATTTAATCAACACACGAAATTTGATTTTTTCCTTAATAATATTTAGTATAATTAATTAATAAATACCTTTCTTAATTAATGAGAGGACTGATTGAGAGAAGGTATGGGTATAACAATTAACGATATTAACTTTAATTAATATTTGTGATGATATTTAATTTGAATTATTTTTTTTTTTTTAGACACTAACTACAGTGCAAAACGTAAATAATCACTCAAGTAAAAGAAAATAGCAATAGGAAGTTAAGTAACGCACCCAAAAACAGGAAATCTAACATTATTTTATAACTGTACAATTTATTATTTATTACCTATGTCGATTACCAAATCATTCGATTTCAAATTACAATCAAGCATTTATCTGATTTATCGACTATCTGGGAGCTTTCGACAACGTTAAATGCACATCTATGTTAGATATACTTTAAAAAATCGGATTTATTTGCATTAATCCTGAGCTTTTAACAGAGACCGTTAACGTATTGAGGGGAGTCCGTCGTGGATGCGTACTTTCACCCATTTTGTCTAATATCTGCGTTGAGAAAATATTTCAGTTGGCTCTAGAGATAATAAATAATATTCGTTATGCGAACGATACTGCAGTCTTAACTAACAACATCGAAGACCTTTAGGCAATTCTAAAGAAACGATTATGGTAAGCGATACGAACTATGTATGTTTTTAACAAGGATCTTCGTAAGAATAAAAATAGCGCCAGTCTGTCTTATTTCAATGAGAAACGATAAACATTGAAATCCACCTGAATTGTTATTACCTGGAAATAAATGTCCTTGTATCGACACAACTATTTCTAAGAGTAGCATTGTAATACCAAAAAATGTGTTTTTATACAAAATATGTTATAATAATAATATTTATCGGAACCCAGACAATGTTGAGCAAGTAAATAAGATCACAATATTGTTTCACAGAACCGAAATTAAAATTTCAAATGATTTTGCAAGGGCTTGTTTTCTTATTTAACTTTTAAACATACACTATATTTAATGAAGTTTGTGAGTATTATAACGAATTACCACTTAAAAAGACTGTACCATGGTGTTTTTTAAAGTTATGTGACTAGCCATGAAAATGACTTCATACAAGAAAATTCACTTGCTGCTCATATTAGTTTTGCTGTTCTATGTACTCTGATGAAAGTTTATACAGATTCGTTGCCTTTCGCAGTTTTTACGACTTTTTTACTTCCGAAAAATGAGTGACCTTATTTTAGGGAATGGCACAGTGATAAAGTTGGTTTTTGAACGGAGAAAACTATTAGACTTCTTGAGAACATACTGCTGTCAGAACAAATGTAGGTCCCAGTGCGTGCTAAAGAAGCTTAGGTATCCGAAACTCCAGTTTTCAAAACTCCCCAAAAAGATTTAGAGATGAAAAAAGTTTCCATACGACTGATTACCAAACGATTACACCCGAGCAGAAACTGGCGAGAAAAGAAATTCCTGAATACTGGGCCACTTTAGGGAACGATGAGTTATTTTTCGCGATTTGCCGCAGGCAGACGAGACTTGGTTGTTTTATTGGAAACGTCCCACGAAGCAGAAGTGGATTCATCAAACACCAAAGAAAATGAAAACTGAGGCGTCTTCTGGAAAGTAAATGACGACCATTTTTAGTGTTCCGTAAGGAACAGTTATAGGATTACTTCGGTATCCGCATGTCATCTGCCACACCTGATTTTCTCTGAAACTTTTTGACATAGAAAGTTGAAATTTGGCACTAATATAGGAATTTTTAATATAGTTTTGAAAGTTAAATTTTAATTTGACGGATTAATTTTGGGAGGGAAATCGTAATTGAAAAAAAAATTACTAGGTCATCGAATGGAATGTCAAATGAAAGCTTGTGAAAACACGAGTTCAAAAATATTATTGATGTATTACTTGCGCACAATTTTCTTTGTATTATTTTTAAAAAATGGTCAAAAATCCCTGCCCCTACCTTATTTCGAAAAAAAAATCTGTGAAAACTATATTCCTTGACAATATAATGAAAGTTTTGTTAATACATTTTGCAGTACACACTGATGGGTACCGAGAGAGAATAATTTTATTTAGTTGGTTATAATTAAACAAATATTTAGTTAGTAAATATTTGTTTTACACTTTTATTACTAGATTCTAGATTAAGCTAGCTTGATTTATTGGTTATTAGGTAGCTAAAATGCTATCTATAGATATATATATATATATATATATATATATATATATATATATATATATATATATATATATATATATATATGTCAGGGACCTAATTAATTTAGCCTACCTAAGGATTTTATTTTATTTTAAAAAGAATTACCGTATGGAACAATAATTGCGCAAGTCCGACTTGCACTTTGCCGTTTTTTTTTTTGAGACTGCGAAGGAATTTTGCTTATTGAATGTATAAAAAACGGTCCACAATTAATGGGCAAATTTACGAGAGAACGATACAAAACCTGAAGCAGACCATTAGAGAAAAATAGCCCAATTCATGAGGATCAAAACTTTGCAGTTGCACTACAACTGCAGGATCCAAAAGACTCACACCGTTCAAGCTGTTACCTAGAGCTGTGGATTCACCGAGTTACAACATCCAGCTTATAACCCTAATTTGGCGTCCTGTGACTTCTTTTTATGCAGACATCTGAAGAAAGATTTCAAGGGTTGAAAATTTTCCTCAGAGGCCGAGTTGATAATGACCGTTACGTCGTTTTGTGAGTATTTGGTCCTCACGTTTTAGTGTTTCTAGATTACGAAAAACAATTTATTTCCGTTGGTCTGTCAGTCTTCCGAACGAAATGAAATATTAATTTCAAACTCGGGTGCTAGATATCGTCTAATAATAATAGTAACGTAGTTTTTTATTGAATAAAAAATAAATTTTATTCCTATTTGTAGTAAAACATATATGGGGCGAAAAGGGTGGGGGATGAGATTGGAGAGGGTTGCCTCCTATATATCGTATTATATATATCGTATTATATATATATATATATATATATATATATATATATATATATATATATATATATATAAATATAAATATATATCTGCTTCCGGATTTCTGAAGTCTGAAAATTAGATTATTTTTTCATTGCTTTCAAGTTTAACCCAGGAAGAGGCAAAAGGGGGCGGAAGTAGTTCAACATTATATAATTTTAATAGAATTTTGCGATATTTACAGTTTTTTTGGTTAATGTACTGGATAAAGCATATTATTTATAGTAAAATATTAAGAGGTTAAAGGAGTTGCTATTATAGGTATTTTTTGTTTGCGTTTTGTGGAGTCGAGAATCTGAAAATTAAATTATTTTTCATTACCCTTAATTTTAATGGAGGAAGAAGTGAAAGAAGTGTTGTCTGTGTGAAGTTCAAATATTGTAGAGTTTCAGTAGTATTATGGGAATTTTTCCAGGTTTTTGATTGCGATAATAGGCAAACTTTAGCATAATTAATTATTTACTACCATATATATAAGTATGTAACGTATCAGAGGTTAGAAAGGTGATTTCATTGTCTATATATATTATTCGTAGTTCTTTAAGTCAAGAGAACGAAACATTACATTATTATTTTGCTATTTTCAATGTTAACAGGGATAGAGGGTAAAAGAGGTGTGAATCATTAAATGCTTTGTAGTTTTAGTATTATTATAAGAATTTTACCTGGTTTTTGGTTGGGATATTTTGAAAAATTTATCGTACAAGGTATATAAGGTGGAAGGAATGTGATAGAGGGCTAGAAGTGTGGTTGCGCATATATGATAACATACTTCTATTTCAGTGTTCTTACTTTTTCATTATTATATAATTTTAATAGAAATAGTATGTAGAAGGGATTATGACGTGGTTGTCGGTTCTATAATCAACTTAAAATATGTTAAATTGGTTATAGAAAAAGTTACAATACAAACAGTTAAATTGGCGGAAACTTATCACTTCTGGCACAGTAGGTAAATTATTTCTTTGACTTCCCTTGCTAAAGGAAAGAATTACCCCCTGCAACTTTTGCTTTTCTTTACTTTTTAGCTTTCTTAGATCGCGAAAAATATATATTTTCATTTCCGTCGATCTGTCTACCGTCAGGCGTCATAATACTCGGACGAGATGATATTATAGTATTTGAAATAGGATCAAACCTATAGTTTTTGAGCGATATCGTTTCAAGGAAAGAGGCCAGTATCAGGTGTAGGTGTCGATATGTTATATTTACTTTCTCTTTACTTGAGGAAGTCAAATTCAGTACCTATTTAAGAACTTCATGTTTACAAGAAAAATACTGCGTAAATCACATTACCGATATTTTCCTTAGAATAGTTGGAATAACGCGGAACGTTTGGTACCAGAAAATCAAAAATAAATTGACAAACAAACCACACGAAAAAGATTGAAAAAGAAAATTCCAAACACCAAACGCAGCCTAAATTTTTGATCTAATAAAATAAATTTAACTTAAAAAATTTATCCATGAATTTTTGTTCAGATTTTTAGGGGACCCCACCTAGTTATCTCTGCACCTCCTTAAAATGTTAGCCTTGACTTATACAATGGACAATATAGTGTTTTATTAGAAAATAAATTAAATTCTTTTATGAAATGTTTTCAACAAAAATGATGAAGTGCGTTTAAAATTTAGTAGAACATAAGTTACCACATGTTAAAAAAAAAACATTCTTATCCTATTTTCTGCCTTCAAAAATTCCTAATTTAAATATTTTTCGAGAATTATCCTCCTCCTTCTCCTTTGATTCTTGAGAGGGTATGGTGACTGTGTGCTCAATAAATGGATTGAACTATCATCTGCCACTATTCTCAGTACTGTGCATGCTCTGATGCTTCATGCAATGACTTTCCGGTTAACTGTTTCATCTGAGCCACCGAACGTGAAAATAATCTTGCAGTGCTTGCCTTCAACCTTTCCCTGTATTACCAATGATTCCAATTGATGTTTTCTCCTGAGATGGTCGAAATACCTCAAGTATGGCTGGCTTATAAGCGAGTTCAATCTTTCAGTAATTTTTAGTTCTTATAAAATAGACTGGTTAGTTCGATGTTCCACCCACGATATCCTGAGAATTTGCTGAGTCACCCACATCTAAAATGCTGCAATTTTATTTCTATCAGCTTTCTTTATCGCCTATGTTCTTGCAAGCCTTAACTTTTGATCACTAGGTGCTCGAATCTTTTCACATTTTAACTAATTTTGTGGTTTCAGAGCGAGCAGTTGAGAGTCTCCTACGTATTTCTGAGTGATACTGACCGATGCTGGTAATTAGAGTTCCAAGGCATTGATAGGAATCTACGATTAATACCCTAGTAAATGTTGTGGTTGATTATCATTCGTTCTACTAATAATCATTATTTTTATTTTATTGTTGCTTACTTCCAATCCGTAGCTTTTACTGATCCTTGTCAGTCTTTGCAAAATGACCTCTACTTCACTTTCATTTCCGGCTATTATCAAGGTGTCATCTGCATAGCGCAAGCTCTGTATGCATTTTCCTCCAACGGCGACACCACCATTCCAGTCATCGAAAACTTCGCGCGTTATGTACTTCGTATAAATGTTGAACAGTAGTGGCGAAAGAATCCATCCTTGCCGAACACCACTTTTCGTGATAAAGCTTTCCGTATACATGTTATTAGCACGCATTTTGGCTATGTTGTATTCTTAAAGCGTTTGTATTAACTTTAATAAGTGTGGCGGAGTTACCATTTCTTTCAGAATCAATAATAGTTTCGGCCATCTCATCTCAAACGCTTTCTGATGTCGATGTCGATGAAGCAGAGATAAATTTTGATGTTATATTCTCTTCCTCCTTTATCAGTTGACGTACATTCAAAATTTACTCGAACATTATACACAAAATATAATTAAAAATCAAAATTGCGGCCCACTGAATTTTGTTTTAGATGTTACCATAACAGTTCAAGTGGGGAGTATATTCATCCTCAATTATATTTCTTAATATTTTTCCATAGACTCAACTGAGGGTGCTCATTACTGATATACATCTATAGTTTTGACAGCTAGTTCTTTTTCCCTTTTCGTGGATTGGTGTTATCCATGCTTCTTTTCACATCTGAGGCATTTTCTTCCCATTTATATGTTCTTCGAATATCTGTCTCAGTATCATTATTAACTTCCTAGTCCCACTTTTTAGCAATTATGCGGGGATGTCCTCTGATCCAGCCGCTTTTCTGTTCTTTATTGACCGAACCGCTTTCCAAACCCTCTCTTCCGTTGTATTTATATGTTAGCCCTGAATATGATTTTTATTAGTTTTATTAGTTAATTATTAATGATAATAATAATAAAACAACGAAACACTCGATAACTTGCTCGCCAAAGAAACATACAAATATCTAGGCTTCCAACAAAGCACCAAACTAAATCACACTCACATCATAACAGAGCTTATAACTGAATTTAAAAACAGGCTCACGAAACTTTTACAAACAAAACTCAACTCCAAGAACGTCACTAAAGCCATCAACACGTTCGCTATACCTATACTCACATATTCATTTGGTATCATCAAATGGTCACACACAGACATAGAAAACATTCACATCCTTATACGTTCTCAATTCACCAAATACAGAAAATTACACTCCAACGCATGCAAAGAAAGACTTACCATCGAGAGGAAGGCAGGAGGAAGAGGAATCATAGACATCAGATCACTACACCCAGAACAAATACAAGCACTTAGGAACTTCTTTCACACCAAGTAAACCAGTCTCTACACACCTCTCGTCTTATCCCGGGCAGACCACCCAGCAGACATACATGGTCACACCCAATTACAACAGGAAAAGTTGAAAACGTGGTCAGAAAAAGCAGTCCATGGAAAACACAGATACCACATAGAACGAGACCACGTAAATTAAAATCAATCATACACCTGGTTACAGGATGGGCAGCTATTGCCTGAAAACAGAAGGCTTCCAACTTGCCATCCAGGATAAAGTCATATTAACCAGAAACTACCAAAAGCATATCGTCAAAGACCCAACTATTACAGAAGACAGATGCAGAAATGCCACCAGCAGAAAGAAACGATCGAACACATAACAAGCGGATGTAAAATCTTAACCGGAACGAATTCACAGCCAGACATGACTCAGCGCCAAAGGTAGTTCACCAAATATTAGCCACAACATACAAACTCGTAGAAAACACAGATTCCTACTACAAATGCACACCAACATCCATACTTGAAAATAAAGATTACAAGCTCTACTGGGATATCAGTATCCATACAGATAAAACAGTCTTCGCCAATAGACCAGATATTACTTTTCAGTGCAAAAAAGGAAAAGTCACCTATCTAATTGACATAGCTGTCCCGAACGACACAAACATCCAAACGAAATATACAGAAAAAATCTTCAAATACACAGCCCTTGCAACAGAAATAAAAAGGCTATGGAAACAAGAAAAAGTCATCATTGTCCCCCTCATTATATCAGCCACAGGCCTTACACTAATAACATTCACACCACACTTAGTACAATTAGAACTCATCACAAACATACACACAAATATTCAGAAGTAATTGATTTTGAAAACATGTAACATTGTCAGATCATTGCTAAATGCACAATGGTAATAGTGTTTGTGCTGACTTGGCTTGGCCCGTCAGCCAAACATGGAAGCACCTTGACCAAATGTGAGAAAGAAGAACTTTTTTGTATAAAAATAATAATAATAACATTGATATAATGTCAACCTTTATTAAGTAATTTTAGTAACAAATTTTTATGCCAAAAAAATACACAAAAATGAAGGTTTGTCAATTATTTCGGTATTAATAAAAACAACTTTAAGTATAAATGATGAACAATAATAATAATTTATTATTAATACCCACTTATTGGTAAACTGTTAGGATATTAGTTGTATTAATTTTGATATTTAAAATGTTATGTTATGATTATTAGTCATATAATTTGCGATACGTCATTGCCGTTTTTCATATTACGAATTTCCAGTTTATTGACTCATTTTCAATATAATTAAGAAGTTTAAAATATACATATTACGACATTTAAAAAATATTTTTGGAATTAATTTTAAATAACACCAGGGCTTCTCAAATAAGAACATTATTTTTGGTGGGATTAGACAGTGCTAAACTGTAATGCACATAGCCCGAAACATATTCTGAGATATTTATTTTTCCACATTTATTCTTCAAGATTAGATCCCTGAAGAAGTCTTTCTCATTGGGCATGGTCTAATCCCAAGACACATAATGTCTTATTCGACCAAATCCATTAGAGCTACCCTTCCAAGAAGGTTTTTTTTCTTGAAATTCATCATGTAGGAGTATTATAAAAGAAATTTTATAGTTTAACTTGGTAAGAGCGCCAGTAAACTAACTAAAGTTATAATGTTATGCAGTACAAGACCAGAAAACTCGTTTTTAGTGTTCCGTACGGAACACTTATAAGATCATTTCGGTGTCCCCCCTGTCTGTATGTCTGTCCACCTGTCTGTCACATCCGATTTTCTCCAAAACTATTCGACATAGAAAGTGAAAATTTGGCACTAATATAAGAACTGATGGTCTCATCTGAGCCGTGTAGTTTTGACAGTTAAATTAGTTTTGGGGGGTAAAATCGGAAGTGAAAAAAAAAATTACCAAGTCATTGAGTGGGGTGTCAAATAAAAGCTTGTAAAAATTACGAGTTCACAAAAATATAATGTAATATGTGAGCACACTTTTCTTTTGCTAATTTGCGAAAAATCCCTGTCCCCCCCATCTCGAAAAGCACTGATCAAAAAATTTTGAAAAAATTCTGGAATATTCTCCACAGGGTAACTCTCAAGTTTCCTCAAAGAGCGTTCTTTATGAGTGCCAATCGACGGGTTTCTTTCTTCACCTTCACCATCAACGCCGGTGTGCCCCAGCGCTCCATACTGTCTCCTACTCTCTTTCTCATTTACATTAACGATCTGCTGAAAAAGAGTAAGAATCCATTTTACAGCTTTGCAGATGACAGTACGCTTACCTCATCATTCACTTTAAGCGCTCGGATATCGGCTACTCATGCAAATATCTGCAGACAGCAGGATTTCGTTCAACTTAACAAAGACCTGGAAGAAATTCTGTCTTGGGGTGACAGTAACGAAGTGGAATTTAACGCTACAAAAAACCCAGGCAGCAGTTTTTTTCTAAAAAAGTTAAGGTTGCTGAACCCAACATAATAATGTCGGGGCACTCCATTCCTTTAGCATCGTCATCCAATTTGCTGGGCGTTATTTTGGGAGCAAATATGTCTTGACATGAACATGTTCTAAGCATAGCAAAGAGAGCTTCTCAAAAGCTGGGAATATTATTTCGAACTAGAAAGCTTTACACTTCATAACAACTGTTAATTCTGTACAAAGCTTAAATTCGACCAACGATAGAATACTGCTCCCATGTTTAGGGCTCTGATCCCAAATATACACAATTGTTGGATTCTATTCATTGGAACATCGAAGAACGATTGGCGACTTGAGTCTATTCTACAAGTATTTTCATGGAAAGTGTTCGAAGGATGTAGCCCGCTTAATTCCTCCCAGAGCGATGCATGTTAGAAATACACGTCGCGCTAATACTTCACATCCATACGAAGTTCAGCTTGTTACTCCTCGTACAACCTTTTTCAAGCAGTTTTTTTATATAGAGAATCTTATCCCTTTCGAAAATTTGTCCAGAACTGTTTTTCGGACCGAGTACAATTATACTTTATAATCCGTTATCCTGTTGAAACCAAAACATAAAAATAACAAATCAAATTAATTAAAACACAGTTTTCAAACATCGTGTAACTCGGATCGGTCAAGGTACTTACAAGTTACCGGGTAGGGCCAATCCTACCTTTTAGATGAAGGTCATAAAAAAGTCCAAGACCAACCCCACCAGGATCTGTTCCTGGTGACGCTGTTTTGTTTGGACGGTTTCAAGGACTGCCGTAGGCAGAAGATCTGTACCAATCTGTATCAATGTAATTATGATCTTAATATATATTTTAATTATTAAAGAATACTGAAAAATTAAAAATGACTTCACAATCCTATTAGAATTGCATTTAATTCCAATCCAACATTTTATAAAAATTTATATTAAAAGACAGCAACATACGGAACAATACTTAAATCTAAAACAATGCAACCTAAACCAACCCAAGACCAACTCTCACCTGCACAAACCAAGGACAGGAATACGAGGAACACAATTTTCATCGTAGCACGAAAATTTTAAACATGTTTTTATTATTTTCGCGACTTTTTTATATTAATTATTTAGTCTTTGGTTCATAAATCAACATATTGTCGAGCCACGCACTTGTGAACTGTGGTTCGTCAGAATGATTTCGATTTTAACTTTCTAGTCTCAAGAACTACAGCGGCCGATTGTTGAATACTCGGTAGTTTTCGCATTGTAATTAAATTCCTGCAAATACCGTCACTATACCTAAAGAGGTAAAGATAAAAAAAACTACTTGGCAATTAAATTCAACTTTATTTTCTTTGTAAAATAAAGTTTAAAAAATAAGATCTATAAGTTGTTGCAGAATATTGAGGGTAATTTTCAAATTGCACAAAAAGTAAATTCTTTCTTTGATAAGATTTCTCGCTTATGCGACTGTTGGTGTCTTTTAAAATATATAGTTTTAGTTAGTATCTATATTAAAATAGAAAAAATCTGATACGGATTACACAGGGCAACAAAAAAATATTTTTGTTTTGGTGCCTGGGATTTTAGAGCTGATTTTAACTATATTTGGGACGCTAAATCTATACATGCAATCCGTTTTTCTCTATCAGCTCTACTTTTTTAGATACATCAACTTATCTACCAATGTGGTTTTTATTCAGTATATTCATTTATGAGAGTTCTAAAATTATTATATATTCTTTAATGTAGGTACAATGGTTTTATTGTCAGTCTGTAATTGAGTAAATTCCAGGTAAATCTATAAATAGTGGAACCATTGCCTATCAGGTACCTGAACTGACCCTTTTAATCACCTAACTCGGGTAAGTCTCGTCAGTTTGTGCGTTCTTACTAATGAGAGTAGATCGAATTCGGCGTGTTATTTTATGTTAAGAAAAGAGTGTTTTTGTGTTATTGAACAGAATTAAAATGAGTTCAGGTTCCAGTTCAAGAAGAAGTTGTGTAAATCAACCTGATGTGTTTTTGCTATATATGCGGAGAATACATGTTTCAACAAAACAGACAAACTATTACTGACTTTGTAAAGCGAGCGTATCTTGGATACTTTGGAGTTAAGCTTGGTGATCAGGACAAAACGTGGGCCCCGCATCTCGTATGTAAAACTTGTACAGAGCATTTACGGCAGTGGACTACCGGGAAAAGAAAATGTCTAAAATTCGGCGTACCAATGGTTTGGAGAGAACCAAAAAACCACTTCAATGATTGTTATTTCTGTTTAGTAAATACTAATGGAATCTATCGAAATAACCGCAGTAAGTGGACTTATCCCAATTTAGACTCGGCAATACGCCCTATCCCGCACTCAGATGAAATACCGATTCCAACATTTCATCAGCTACCACATATCTCTGATGACGAATATTTTCCCTCTGATCGCTCTTCTGATGCTAATAAAAGTTCTGATGCTAATGAAACTAACAGTGACTATGAGGGGACATCATCAGTTCCTCAACGCTTCAATCAAAATGAATTAAATGATCTCACCAGGGATCTCAATTTATCGAAAAAAGCTTCTGAAGTACTGGCTTTTAGGTTGAACGACAAAAATTTACTGGAACAAGGAACCAAAATTACCTTTTACCGTACAAGAGAAAAAGATCTGCTACCATTCCTTTCTCAAGAAGACAATCTTGTATTTTGTCACGAAATTAGGGGACTCATGAAAGAAATGGGACTTTCTGAATATATTCCAGATGATTGGCGCCTATTTATTGACAGTTCAAAGCGAAGTTTAAAATGTGTCCTTCTACATAATGGGAATAAATATGGTTCAATACCACTAGCTCACTCAACGAAACTGAAAGAAGAATATAATACCATAGGTTTGGTCTTGCAGAAGATAAAGTATTACGAACATCAATGGATGATTTGTGTAGACTTAAAAATGGTAAACTTTTTCTTCTTGGGCAGCAAAGTGGTTACACGAAATATCCGTGTTTCTTGTGCCTCTGGGATAGTAGGGACAAAACACACCACTGGGTTAGAAAAGATTGGCCTCAGAGAGAAAACATGGACGTTGGGGAAAAGAATGTCATTAACGACGCTTTGGTTGAAAGAGAAAAAATCATACTTCCTCCGTTACATATAAAGTTGGGCTTAATGAAGCAATTTGTAAAGGCTCTTGATAAGAATGGGTCTTGTTTTGCATATATAGGGGTAAAAATGCATCAGTTGAGCACAGAAAAACTCAAAGCAGGGATATTTGACGGCCCACAAATAAGACAATTAATTAAGGATCCTGCCTTCATAAATTCAATGAATCAAGTTGAACGAGAAGCTTGGACATCATTTGTTGCAGTTCTAGAAAATTTTCTAGGCAAACATAAAGCTCAAAACTATGTTGAAATGGTTAACAAGATGCTTAATAGTTTCAAATCCTTAGGGTGCAATATGAGTATTAAAATACACTATTTACACAGCCACTTAGACCGTTTTCCAGAAAATTTAGGAGACATGAGTGAGGAACAAGGTGAAAGATTTCACCAAGATATTAAAGTTATGGAGGACCGCTACCAAGGAAGATGGGACATGCACATGATGGCAGATTACTGCTGGAGTTTAAAAAGGGACTGTTTAAAAAAACATTCAAGAATGTCGCGGAAAAGAAGCTTTCCAAGTGTTGAGTGACTATTTCATTTCTTCAATGTTTTTTTTTTTGTTTGTAAGTACGACATAATATTGTATTTTGTATAACTAAAATAAAAATTTCGTATCTACTTTTGTTTACTACACTTACGGATTTGAGTTACAATAATGTAACTTATATTTCTCTAAAATTGTATATCTTAAAAATTTGAGCTCCTAGGTACAAATGAATACGTTATTTGAATTCAGGACATCAAATTGATATAGAATCAGCTCAAAAAACCTCGACACCAAAACAGCTGTTCCCCTGTGTGATGTCTGTATATCGCAGGATACGGAGAGTATATTGCTGAACATGACAATAATTCTGAGTAAATATTTAGCCTTATATTTCATCGAGAGTTTATCATACACATATGTAACGATAAGTGTCCTAATACAAGGTCGGTTCTTATACAGGGTGCCGAAAATTTATTACATAGTACAAGTTTTTACATGTTGTTTGGCTCGAAGATCTCATGGGATAATTTCAACAGCATTTTTATACAGAAAACGAAGTTATTTATCGCCAAATGCGGTTGTGAGGGCACTTCACGCTACTGATCATCATCAATCCGGTTTTTTTTTAGCGTTCTTCGCTTTCCGGTTCCCAGTTTCCACCCTCTTCGATCTTTCCAATCTCCGGGTCTTAGATTTCTCTCTGACATTGCCCTCTGAATACCTCCAAACGATGTCGCTCTTGGTCTCTCTCTTCTTGTCTTTCGCTTGGTACCCATGTTTGGTATTCGGTGTTCTTCCATTCTTTCCACGTCTCTGTACCACATAAGTTACCGTTGTTGAATTTCCTCAGTAATCGTGGTTTTTATTTTCATTACATCCCTTATTCTTTCATTTCTAACTCTATCCATTTTTGATACTCCAGCCGATCTTCGCAAGTAATCCATTTCGAGTGCCATTAGTTTCTGTTTTAATCGTTCCGTCATTTGTTTCAAGTTTCACAAGCGTATAACACGGTGTTCTTAAATACTGCATTATAAATGAAGTGTTTTCTCTGTGTTGTTATATTCCCGACCACAGAACAGAGTTTAGGTGTCTTATGACCGCCATTCCTTTACTTATTCTACTCTCTACTTCTTTTTCCGTTCTACCGTCTTTACTTATGTTAGTTCCGAGATATATATACTCTTCACAGGCATCAATGACCTTACCGGCATTTAGAGTAATACACAAATATTTGATTTTCTTGCGGTTAACTCTTAAACCCCAGTTTTTATAATCTTCAAAGTTTTCATATCATAAATTCAAGGTGTTCCTTGTCCTGAGCAATAACCATCTGATCGTCGGCAAAATGTAGAGTGTACAACGTTGTTTCGTCGGTCAGCTGTATTCCCATTCCTCCACATGCTCTTCGTCATCTCTTTAATGCCTCTTTCAGATAAATTTTGAGTAATGTAGGAGACTGACAGCAACCCTGTCAGACCCCCTTTGTCACACAATAAACAATTTTGTGATAAGATTAGATTATAACTGAAAAAAAATTAATAATTTTTTGAAAAGATTAGGCTGACCTCTACATTTCACACATTAGTGTGAACGGAGCCTATATAGGTTAATTTTTATTTATCAAAAAAAGTACAAAAAAAAACGGCTTCCCCCGATATTTTCTCGTAAGTCTTTCAAAATTTTAAGCCTATTCAAAAAAAAAAAACCTATTTTTCTGAAAAGCCGGCGAAACGAAGTGTTACCAAAATACCAAAATAAGGTAGGACACTTTATATTTTATGCAAAATAGAGGTAAAACATCTAATAATAAGGAACATTTAATAAATTTAATGTTTTTTACAATTACTTATTCCTAATTTTGGCACAGTTCACTCTAAAGTGACTAGTTCTGTATATCAAAATCTTTCAGAAATATGATATGTAAATATAAATTATTTCAATAGTCTAATTGGGTTATGGCATTTCAATAAATATGCTTTAGGTTAATATTTTTATATATATTTTTTATGTTTTTAAGTGAAGTTGTCTGCAACTTTATAGCAATGTAAGTTAAAAATACAAAATACATAAATTGTTCTGAATAACTTGTAAATGTTATGACATTTACAAGTTATTCAGAACAATTTATTAATAAATAGATTTAAATAATTTTATCACACATATTTACACTGGGGCTGCACTCTAAATACGTGGAGTTGAAGGGCACGGCCGAGTGTTGGGTAATCGCTCAAACTGAAAGTAATTGTAGATGTATATTTCACCTCCAATTTACATGAAATGTCTAGCCACTTTATTTAAAAATTTAATATATATATACGTAGAAATCTTTTGAGGTTTGGGAACAGACGGAAGTCAGATGGAGCCAGATCTGGCGAATATGGTCGATGTTCCCACAATTCGTATTTTAATCTGACCAGTTTTGCTGTTGCCAAAGCACCTTTGTGAGCTAGTGCATTGTCATGATGTGTGATTGTTTTACCGGTTTGAAGGTAAACAATTAACAAAATTCCTTTTGCATCCCAGAAAACTGATGCCGTAATTTTTTTGGACGACGTTGAGCACTTTTATTGCTTTGGAACTGAATAACCGGGCTCAGTCCGCTATGCGGTTTGTTGTCGCAGTTCAGGATCATGTTGGTAAACCCAAGTGTCATCCATAGTTACAAATCGATGCACAAAATCAATTTTATTCTTTGTAAAACGAGTCAAATATTGTTTAGAAAGTTTCTCTCGAGTGCGTTTTTGTTCCAATGTTAGCAAATGCGGCACCCATTTTGTGAATAGTTTTCTCATACCCAAAACATTAGTTAAGATCCCATGTTCTGATTCATATGAGATGCTTCTAGCCTTAACTAAATCATCCACGGTTAATCAACGGTCTTCCATTATCACATCTTGTATTTGCACAACAGTTTCTTCAGTTGACGTAGTTTTTGGACGTCCTAAACGTGAATTATCATCGAAGCTTGTACAACCACGTTTCAACTGTAGAGTCCATCTATGAACAGTTGGAAATGAAGGAGCAGACTCCTTTAACAGTTTCACTAACTTTGCATGGATTTCAGTTGCTGATAAACCTTCCAAAACAAAAAATTTTATCATGGCACGATATTCGATTTTTTCCATTTTTAAAAAATACTCAAAACACGTCTACTTTTACCAGCTGATAAACAAAGAATAACTTGACAGATCGAGTTAAAATATAGGGTATGTATATATGACAGATGAAGCTTCAATATTTGGTTCAAGTAATGCTCCATAGGTGTCGCTTTCAAAACTTATTGACTGACTTGCTGAGAAAACAAATTCATAACTTGATAAAAACTTTACTTAAGTAATAGTGCTTAAATTAAGGTGTATTTAAAATGCCTAACTCGATGTCGCTTATTTAACAAAATATCGCATATATCGATACACAGTAAACCCATTTTATTAAAAGAGAACAGTAATTTTTAAATTTTTTTCCATTGGTCTGTGCACTATGTGCCTGTTTGATTTTGATAAATCTGCGGAAGGTAAAGAATATATTTATTGGACATTGTTAGAGGTAATTTTGTGCGCCAATAATTTTTAATATGTACGAGTATGCATTATGTACTTCTAATCAAATTCAAAACATGACTAAAATCAGCGGGACTTTTTTAAAAATAACCAATGAAGGTGATAATTACCAGTTTTAGAATTTACTGATTCATCTGATTTGCCTCTACATAGGCTATTACAAAAAAAATTGCAAATTCTCCATATTTTCTGCCCAGGACTTTTAGACACCGTTCGTTTTAACTGATATTTCCCATACTTTTTTCAGTTATTGTCGCTGATCACTGAGAGGGTATTATCCTATTATTTTTTTTAAAGCACTAGCATTCTGTATTAAAATTTAAGAAACGAGATGCTTATAGTTTCAACCCGAATTCTGATTTAGGTAAACCTGTAAAAACAAACATTTTTGTTCCTCTGCGATTGATATTGATGATACACTCTGTAATTAAAATACATTAAATCTTTCAGAAAGCATACGGTGATGAATGTTTACCCCGTAGTGGTTTAAGTAAGTTAAAAGTTCAAAAAGTCGAACTGTTCAAAAACTGGATTGAGTAACCATTTAAAAAGCGATACCTGAATTCGTCCATATGACGCAATATTTTCACCGCTTGTATGGGCTTAAACTTTAAAAAGGATCGTTACTGGTTATGGAAAATGCTTCATTCGGACTGTGTAAGTTGACTCACCTAATTTAGCACCCTTGACTTATTCTTCCCGTGATCTCATTTGCCAATGAAAGGAAAGCGATACAACATTAGCTAGATTCTAGTGTAGTGGCATTGACCATAATCCATATCTATTAAAAAACTTATTTATCCAATTAATTGGTCATGCCAAAGGCTAAATGGAAGCTGAAGAAGAGTATATTAGGCTTTAGTTCCATAATATTGTGTCGGCAAACTGTGTCCCAGGATCCAATCCCGGTAGTTTAGTATACTTATTTATTAATTTATTTAAGTATCTTTGGTTTTGTCTAAAAGATACCGTGAAAAACAAATGTCACTGGGACAATATCAACGGATATTACATCCTCGCCAATATATATAGATATAAAAACAGGTGATCGATAAAAAATGATTTGAATAATTATTATTGGCCTGTGTTTGATTTTCTATTAAAAATTCGGGTTTTTTTTTGGACCGAGAGTGTTGATTCAGTATGTCGTTCGAATTTGGCTAGCATTTTTTGTTTATCTAAAACAATAGCTTGAAGTTTGGAATCAAGAAATTATATGGTATAACCAAAATAAATTAAAGTAACTTTATTTTATCCTATATTATGGATTCTACTGGTTCTAATACGAGGGAGTACCCGTGTTTGAAGGCAGATGGCGTTGTTAGGGCAAGTTGATGTTACCAAAGCAACATTGGATGCTGTTTATGGGAACCCTTCGCAATCAGTGACAATAGTCAGACATTGGTTCAACGAATTTAAACGTAGTCGAACATCCGTTTTTGATGAGGATCACCCGGGACGCCCATCAGATGTGATCGCCCAGGAAATCAGTAAAAAAATCCACGACATGATTTTCGCTGATCGTCGAACGAAAGAGCGCGAATTAGCAGAGGCCATAAGTGTGTCGACGGTAATTAATATTGTACATGATAAGTTGTCGGCCCGATGAGTGCCGCGATGCGGGTGCGGCTTTCAACTTCGAAGCTGTATTTGCAGCAATTTAAAAATCCGAAAGACTTTTTGCATCGTATTGTCACCATCGATGAGACCTGGATTCATTATTATACACCCGAAACCAAGCAACAATCATAACAATGGGTTGCTTCCGATGAATCTGCTCCAAAGAAGGCAAAGATGATCCGATCGGCCGAAAAAGTTATGGTGACGATTTTTTGGGATGCAAATGGCACCATACTCATTTACTTCTTAGAAAAAGGAAACACGATCGCTGGACTATACTGTAGTGACTTATTGGACCGCTTCAACAAGAAATTGAAGGAAACACGGCCCCAGTTTTTTATTTATTTTTAATGTATATGTTCGTCACAGGGTGGCACTACACATGCCCAGATAGTGAAGGGCTTGTGGTATCGGCTATTTATAGTCGCTGTGCCATTCTTTTTGTCGTATTTCCAGCAAATTTAATTACTCTCATTTTATGAATTTGTAGATACTGGCAAATAAACTGAATTTGAATTTAGCGAAGAAGAAAATGTTGTTTCACCCACGACAATATTCCAGCATATTCATCCGGAGTTGTCGCCGCCAAACTGCATGAATTACGTTATGAATTGCTGCCGCATCGCCCGACCTGGCTCCCTGCGATTTCTTCTTGTTCCATAACATGAAGGGAGGCAATTCCTATTTTTTGGAGGGGTTAAAAAAATGACAAGGACGTTAAAAAAAGGGAACTATGTTGAAAAAAAATTTCTTTTTGGAAGAAATAGCGTCTTCAATCGTAACACGGGTATTTATTGAACCACCCTCGCATACCAGTATATTACTCGTTTTTCGAATAAAGAAAATAATAAACACTAGCAATTTGGACCACACTTGTTGCCACAAACAATTAATTAATATATCAAAAATAAACAGTAAAAAAACAATTTATAATTCATTCTTTAGACATTTTTAGGAAAGCATATTTTATATATTGAATTGTCAGCAAAAGAGCTAAACTCGCAATCAAATATTAATATAATAATTTAACTACTCCGTATATATCACCACTACACCAAACACTTTATTTTTGCACTCGACGCGCGTTTCGCTAACCATGTTA
The DNA here is from genome assembly GCA_019049505.1 of Pachyrhynchus sulphureomaculatus. Classification (NCBI taxonomy): domain Eukaryota; kingdom Metazoa; phylum Arthropoda; class Insecta; order Coleoptera; family Curculionidae; genus Pachyrhynchus; species Pachyrhynchus sulphureomaculatus. The sequence continues at coordinate 167,773,196 of CM032456.1, read as the reverse complement.
GCTTCATCAGGAGCGATGATTGACTAAAGCTAAACTACAAATCTACCGTATTTATACTTAGCCTAACCCTTGAATTACTCAAGCGGAACTAATGACATAGGCAAGGCCATCAGTTCCGGCCAAGTAACCAGTAGAGAGGACTATAAGGAATAGGCCCTCTGTCTTTGTTTAAACTACTTTTACATTTTATGATTTCCATACTTTCGTATGCGTTCAACAATCTCCTATCAGATACATTTTTTATTAATCTTAGATTATCTAATGTTACAGTATGATCAGCTTCAAGAGCATGTTCGGCAATGCTAGACTTTTCTGTTCTATTGTATTTTAAGTGTGCTAAGTGTTCTTTAAATCTTGTTTTAATTGACCTTTTAGTTTGCCCAACATACTTTTTGTCACAATCATTACAACTAATTTCATAAATTCCACTTTTCTCACAATTAGGAATCTTATCCTTGGGATTTCCTAAGATATTCCTCAGATTGTCTGATGACTTATAGACTAAGGTGAGGCCTACCTTATTAAATACCTTATTGAGTCCCTTGCTATATTTCGGATTATATGGTATGGAGACATACTTGGTGTTTATTTTCTTCGCGTGTAAAAAAGGTGGAATTCTGAATATTAAACCTAAACTTATGTCTATTTATTAGCTTATTTACTAAGTCATCGTCATAACGACGGGGGGGACTCAATAAGGTATTTAATAAGGTAGGCCTCACCTTAGTCTATAAGTCATCAGACAATCTGAGGAATATCTTAGGAAATCCCAAGGATAAGATTCCTAATTGTGAGAAAAGTGGAATTTATGAAATTAGTTGTAATGATTGTGACAAAAAGTATGTTGGGCAAACTAAAAGGTCAATTAAAACAAGATTTAAAGAACACTTAGCACACTTAAAATACAATAGAACAGAAAAGTCTAGCATTGCCGGACATGCTCTTGAAGCTGATCATACTGTAACATTAGATAATCTAAGATTAATAAAAAATGTATCTGATAGTAGATTGTTGAACGCATATGAAAGTATGGAAATCATAAAATGTAAAAGTAGTTTAAATAAAGACAGAGGGCCTATTTCTTATAGTCCTCTCTACTGGTTACTTGACCGGAACTGATGGCCTTGCCTATGTCATTAGTTCCGCTTGAGTAATTCAAGGGTTAGGCTAAGTATAAATAGGGCAGATTTGTAGTTTAGCTTTAGTCAATCATCGCTCCTGATGAAGCTAACATGGTTAGCGAAACGCGCGTCGATTGCAAAAATAAAGTGTTTGGTGTAGTGGTGATATATACTGAGTAGTATCATTGTGCCAAAGATTCCACATTCCCAACTTAATAATAATTTAAGTCTGAAGCGCTCAGTTCGGATGTGGTAAGCATTTTCCTAAGGAAGGTAATAACTATCGCAGAGTATTTATGTTGAGAGATTTTTTTTTCTTTTCATGAACGGTTTAGTAAAAATGTTTCCACTTCTTGCTTTCTTCGCTAGAAGAAAGTATTATATGCAGGAAAAAAATCGCTTTGGAGGTTTTTACATTTCTTCTCGTTTCTGGGCCTACATCGCGAAAACATAATTTTTGAATTTCCATCAGTCTGTCTGTCGGTCTTTATGTCTGTCTTTGGCACGATAAGTCTTAAACGAGATGAGATGTCGATTTCAAATGTGGTACATTTATAATACTTGAAGTAAGAAACGAACCTCTAGTTTCAGGGAAAGGACATAAAAAGGATGGAAGTGGATAAATTTTATATAGTCAGTTGTTTTTTGGTTCAAATAGCTAACGAAATTTAAGCATAATGTAAGTTAAACATATCAAGAGTTAATGAGGTGTTATCATGTTACAAGTCCTTTTCACAGTTTTTGGAATTAATAAATCTGAAAACTGTATTTTTTCAGTATTTTCAATTTTAACAAAAATTGTATTTAGAGGGAAATGACAAGTTTCAGTTGTATATTCCTCTGCTTAACTTCTTGCTTTGCGAATAATATCTCATCAAAAAATATCTCATTTATAATTATAGGAAATATCCAGTTGTAATGTTTAGATTAAGTCTTTCTTTAATGTGAGAAAGTTAAAGTCAGTATTTTTTACAGAGTTGTATGTTTGGGAAAAAAGTATTAGGTAAATTACTTTTGTTCTAAACCTTTTTGTTGAAGAGCTGAGAACAGACAAAAGTAATATCAATACAGTCGTTAGTTTAGATCGTCAAAGGCTCAAAAATATAGGGCGTCAACCAAAGCCTGGCAAACATGTACCTCAGAGAATGGAGCGATAGAGACACATCTCCCCTTGCGCAGAGTGTAGTAATGAGAAATCTGGAAGTTCCACCATTTTAAACTAGTTGAAGAGAGCTAGGTTTAAAAACATAATTAAATATAAAGCGTGGAGCCGGAGCATAAAACCTTAATTTTCATTAACAAAATTAAAATCTAAATTTGAATACCTCTTCTTCTTCGGATTTAATGTGGCCAAAATATTCTAATTTGCATCTCTTGATGGTCGTGACCACCTCCAAGTCCTTGTCCATGCGAATGAGAAAGCTGTTGTTGCCAATTCTGTCCATCCAACTGATTTTCAGCAGTCGTCGATCCACCCACATTTCGAATGGCTCCAGACGTTTCAGCATTGCTTCAGTTAGCGTCCATGCCGAAAAAAGAAGAGAACCTGAAAGACATAGCAGCCTACCATTTTCATCCGTAGTTTCAATGACAGGTCGTGACTAGTTAAGATTTTTTGTTTTTCATAAACACGGTTCAGGCCTTCTCTATTCGAAATTTGAATTCCATAGTCGGGTCTCAGTAATTGTTGATATTGCTACTGAGATACATCAATTTATCAACTCTCTCTGTCTTTGTGCCACTGACTGTAATACCACCATTTTCAATATTAAACTCTTTGTTTATAATCATATATTTTGTTTTATTTGCATTGAGTCTGTCTGTATGTGTACAAGTGTCAATTTTTTTATCCATAAGTTTTTGTATATCTTTTCCGTTATTAGTGATAATTAATGTATCATCGGCATATCTGATGTTATTTATGTTAATGCCGTTGATGTTGATTCCTTCAGTGGAACCATACCTACCGAAATGAAAATCCATTATCATTAAGAAGCATTCTGTTAGGATTAAATGTCGAGTATTGTCGACTATAACAGCGTCCTTGTATCTCTTGACTATGGTAACTAAGAAATACTGACGCCGGATGACATCCTACGTTTAATGTAACATGTTAAATAAGTATAACCGGTCAAGTGCAAGTTGAACTTGCACAATTAGTGTTCCGTACGTTGATTGCTTTTAAAATAAAAAATTTTGTTACGGAGGTACAAAATGATCAGTGACTTCACAAAACATACCCCAAATGAGTTTTCAACAACGTTTGTTTCCAATCTTTACTGTAAACTGATGACAATGAAATTTTTTTTTTCTGTATACCAGATAAATTATTAAAGGTAATGTACTTTTTCAAAATTTTTTGATAAGTACTTTTCGAGAGAAGGCGGGTGGACAGCGATTTTTTTAAAATAATACAAAGAAAAGTGTGCGAAAGTATTACATTATACGAGGGTTGTGTAAAAAATAAGGTTCCCACATTTTTTTCAGGTGTAAGGCATTTTTTATTTGAACTGAAAAATACATCATTGGAAAGCTTAATTTCTTAGCTATTTTTCAACATAATCTCCAGATTTTTCCACGCATTTTTGTTGACGACTAATCCACTTTTGGAATCCCGCTTCAAAGAAGTCCGCCGCCAGTCCGTGGAGGAATTTGGTGACCGCTTCCTGCACTTCTTCATCAGTCTCGAAACGTTGTCCACCCAAGTGTTGCTTTAATTTTGGAAACAAGTGGAAGTCACTCGGTGCAAGATCAGGGCTGTAGGGAGCATGTTCAACGAGATCCCAGCCAAAATTGTCGATTAAATCCTTGGTTTGGCGAGAGACGTGCGGGCGCGCATTGTCGTGGTGCAGTCTAACGCCTTTTGTCAGTCTTCCTCTCCGGCGATTTTGGATGGCTCTTCTGAGTTTTTTCAAGGTCTCACAATAATTTTCCGAATTTATTGTGATCCCTCGAGGCATAAACTCAACAAGCAGTACACCCTTACGGTCCCAAAAGACCGTAATCATCACTTTCCCTGCGGACAGCGTCTGCTTGAACTTCTTCGGTTTAGGCGATCCGGTATGGCGCCATTGTCGCGATTGTTGTTTTGTTTCCGGGGTGACGTAATGACACCACGTTTCATCCCCGGTAACAATGGAGTCTAAGAAATCTTCGGTATTCTCGGCACATTCTCGAAGAAACTCCTGGGCACACTTGACGCGATCGGCTTTGTAGGTTTCTGAAAGCATGTGTGGGACCCATCGCGCACACACCTTGTGATAACGTAACCTTTCAATCAAAATCGTGTGGATTGTTTTTTCACAAACCTCAGGAACCCGGGCAGCCAGTTCCCGAATCGTTATCCTCCTATCCTCGAGCAGAATTTGCTCAATCTTCGACACAACTTTGTCGTAGATTGATGGCCTTCCGCTTCTTTGCTCATCGTGGATGTCTGTGCGTCCTTCGGAGAACTCCCTACACCATTTGCGGACGTCTTGAACGCTGATACAAGCTTCCCCATAAACTTCACACAACTGCCTATGAATATCAACCGGTGGTACCTTTTTAGCGTGCAAAAATCGGATTACCGCACGAACTTCGCACCTGGCGGTGACGGCGATCAGGGGTTCCATCGCGGATGGCTGTCAGGCCGGCACTGAACGTCGCAGCGAGTTCTACCAAGGCGGGATCTAGAGTGGGGGAATCAGCGCACACGGCGGTGTTGCCGTATTTCGCCTAGCATCTCGCGCGGCGAGTTTACAGCGTTGGGAACCTTATTTCTTACACAACCCTCGTATATATACTTTTTACTCGTGTTGTCACAAGCTTTCATTTAACACCACACTCGATGATCTAGTAAAAATTTTTTTTTTCGCTTCCGATTTCATCCTCCAAAATTAACCCCTTAAGTCAAAATTTAACTTTCAAAACCACATGGCTCTGATGAGGCCATCAATTCCTATATTATTACCAAATTTCAACTTTCTATGACAAATAGTTTCGGAGAAAATCGGGTGTGACAGACAGACAGACGGACAGACACCGAAGTCATCTTATAAGTGTTCCGTACGGAAAACTAAAAACAACATTATACTAATGTGAAAGTAGTTGTTCAATATATTGACCTGAAGATTGGAATAAACAAAGTCGTTTAAAAATGGTCCTCATTCCCGATATACTGAACATCCTGTCACTCGTTCATGATAATTCTTAGATCTCCTCCATTCTCTGATATGCCTTACAGTAGATTTGTTATAATGAAGTAAATATTTAGTTTAGGTAAGTGCCGGTGACTAAAGAAAACATTAGAAAAAGTGGACCCTTTTTCTTGAAGAGCAGAGATAGAGTGTGGGCCCACTAGTATACTTCAATTGATCTATTCTTTTCTTATAGGTGAAGATAACTCCAAAGACGGTTTAATTTTGTTCAGTGGTTAGATTTTACAAATTCAAATGCCAATTTAAAAGCAGATTTTGAAACCCAAAAAATTAACTCAAATTGCGTGAGGATATTAAAGTATCGAGGAAAAAAACAAAACTTCTTTACTTGCAAGAACGATTTCTAAAAATTTGAAATAAATACTACTCTAAAGTTAAATTTGATCTTGTCTCTAATATAGAGCAATATGGCAAATGCAAAATACTACTAATCAAGGTTTTCCACATAATCTAGACTTAACGGGCTCTATTAAACGGAATAAATATTCGTTATTTTATTAACGCTTCCTTAAATCTTTAGCGGAAGTATTGTACCATACATATTGTAACATTCCGAGATTTTTGCATTTCTCCATGTTTAATGTACCCTAGATCACAAATGATCACGAAGATCTACCAGACATCGGAGCTGAAGAAATTCAGAAAGCCATTAACCAAATTAAAAATGGAAAAGCAGCAGCAGAAGACGACATCCTGCCGGAAATGCTAAAAAGAGGGAGGATTGCCATTAATCAAAGAGCTTTAAAGACTCTTCAATAAATGTCTAATCGAAGGAGTGATACCAGAAGATTGGAAAACTGCCATAGTTATATTGATATAGAAAAAAGGAGATCCTAGCAATTTAGAGAACTATAGGCCAATAAGTCTTCTATCGCAAATATAGAAACTATTCATGAGAATAATCACAAATCAATTAGACAAGAAGTTTGAAAATTACCTACCTAACGAACAAGAGGCTTCCGAAAAAGAGTTAGCACAATCGAACATCTACACACGGTCAGACAACTTATAGAAAAGGTAACTGAATACAATATTACAGCCTGGGTGGCACTTGTCGACTTCCAAGAAGCCTTTAACCCAGTGGATTACTGGACAGTTGTTGGATTTTAAAAAATTCAAATGCCAATTTAAAAGCAGATTTTGAAACCTAAAAAATTAACTCAAATTGCGTGAGGATATTAAAGTATCATGGAAAAAAAAAACAAAACTTCATTACTTGCAATAAACAGTTTCTAAAAATTTGAAATAAATACGACTGTAAAGTTAAACCTGATCTTGTCTCTATTATAGAGCAGTATGGGAAATGCGAAATATTACTAATCAAGGTTTTTTTTGGTTTCTGGTTATAGTAGATAAAATAAACAAATTTAAAGTGTAATTAATTATAGTTAAGAGGTTAAGGGGATCGGAGTGGTAGAGGGGTTGCCTCGTGTATGTCGTGTTTTATGTCATTTTCAGGGTTCTTGGAATCTAGGAATCTGCAAATTGTAGCATTTCATTATTTTAATTTATTTATGATCAAACATATAAATGGTTAATAGTATAGGGAGAGGGTCAGAGGGGATGCTTCATATTTTGTATATGATGTATGTCCTTTTTAGGGATCTTGCAGTCGAGGAATATAATAATTGTGTAATTTTTTACATTTCAATTTTTCACAGAAATAACATGTACTATAGAAGGGAATACCAAGTTTCAGTTGTAAATATCTCTGAATTCCATACTTAGTTCCGCTTTTAGTGTGATTAATATATATATATATATATATATATATATATATATATATATATATATATATATATATATAATGTTAATCATCTCAAGTACGTGTATATCTTTTAAACTCTTTACTTTTATCGCTAAGGGATGTACTCGTGAAAAAATAAACATCCTCTTTGAGGTTCCATAGATTACGAAAACAACTTTCCTTTCTCCTTTATCATAATAATTAATTACCGGACAAACCGAGATATTGATTTAAAATTTGATAGACTAATGGTACTTTAAGGAGGTAAAAACCCTAAAGCTTGAAACAATATCGTAAGGGCAAAATGGGTGTTACAAATTCAAATGCCAATTTAAAAGCAGATTTTGAAACCTAAAAAATTAACTCAAATTGCGTGAGGATATTAAAGTATCGCGGAAAAGAAAACAAAACTTCTTTACTTGCAAGAACGATTTCTAAAAATTTGAAATAAATACGACTGTAAAGTTATACCTGATCTTGTCTCTATTATAGAGCAATATGGGAAATGCGAAATATTACTAATCAGGGTTTTCCACATAATCCAGACTCAACGGGCTCTATTAAACGGAATAAATATTCGTTATTTTATTAACGTTTCATTAAATATTACTATACAAAAATTACTATCGTTTTTCAAGGTTGAATACATACGCCGTCAAACGTAGAGGACAATCGCTAAGTGTCTTGTGCTTAACATGAATAATAGAAATGCCAATACCCTTAATACATTTTTTCATAAATGCGCGAGCATAGTACTCTTAAATACGAGTATAGCGGTTTTCATAAAACTTCTATGCGATTTCCTAAGGTCGCTGCATACGACTTTGAAATATTTAACACGATTTAATTTGCTATTGTTAGTTTCTTCTGTCTGCATTTATTAAACCATACAGTTTTTTTTTCTATAAGGAATATTGCTCAAAGTAATTAATCACGTAATATTTAATTGCCAATGCCTTATATTAAAGGCTTAGTAACGTTAGTATTTCGATAGTTATGAATAATTGATAAGCTTAATAGAACTAGCAATCACCAACATAAAATTACGGTTTAATAGACTAAGAACATTGCCAAACTGTCAAAAAGGTATAAAGAAGAGTGAGTCACACTCTCTTGGCAGCCTTTATTTAGATACTTATTGTATATACATACTTATACGTATCGAGTTTTGAGCTACATTTACTTCCCTTGTTCTCTTATTTGTCAATCCTAGCCTGACTAACGTGTTACGGCGAAACGCGTCTCAGGGTGGATTTGACGAATAAGAGAACACTGGGTGAACTGCTGAAATATAGACTTCGTCCGTTTTCAGTTATTTTACATTAACCACTTATGCCTGAGGAGGATCCCTCGAAAAACGCTGCCTGCTTTTAAGCGTTGACTATGTCAGCTACTCTGTCGACTCGAAAGCTGCTGTGTCAACTTTCGATGGAGTAATAGGTATGCGTACTTACTACAATTGGTTGTATCTTACCATCGTATTCCATAATTTCTTGGATAAGTACCGATGTTTGTCAATCCTAGCCTGACTGACGAGCCATGATACAACGAAATGCATCTCGTGGCTAAATGGATGAATTGAATAAGACAACAGTGGACTGAAACATGGACTTCGTCCGTTTTCAGTTATTTTACATTAATCATTTACTTCTCTTGCCAAAGGAAAGTATTATATTCGGGAAAAAATCCTCCCTAAAATATTTGCATTTTAGGGTCCTAGGGAACGAAACATGATTTCTCAATTTCAGCGGTCTGTCGATCTGTTAACACTCTTAAGAAATTTTAAGCCTAATTATTTATAGTCAAACATATAACAGGAAGAAGTGTGAGTTAGAAGGTTTCGTATAGGTCGTATTATATCTCTTTTTCAGGGTTTTGTAGTGAAGGATCTAAAAATTACATTGTTTTTACGCTATTTCTAATTTTGATTGAAACCCTTGCTCTATTTGCCTGACGTGACGTTTTAAATAATATCTCACTATAAACTATTTATTTTTACTACCTTTATTATACTATATTTATAAGAATATAAAATTCCGAGATTTTGCATTTTTTTCATGTACCCTAGATCACAAAAAACATAGTACATACATCATTTATGTCAATCTGCCAGTCTGTCATGAAATGAGATTACATTTTCAAATTTGATACACATATAATATTTTTGGACAATATTGTTTAAGGAGAAAAGCGTGAAAGTCGAGAAATGTATATTTTCAATAATGTAATTGTTTTTTTTGGTTTCTGGTTAGAGTAGATAAAATAAACAAATTTAAAGTGTAATTAATTATAGTTAAGAGGTTAAGGGGATCGGAGTAGAGGGGTTGCCTCGTGTATGTCGTGTTTTATGTCATTTTCAGGGTTCTTGGAATCTAGGAATCTGCAAATTGTAGCTTTTCATTATTTTAATTTATTTATGGTCAAACATATAAATGGTTAATAGTATAGGGAGAGGGTCAGAGGGGATGCTTTATATTTTGTATATGATGTATGTCCTTTTTAAGGATCATGCAGTCGAGGAATATAATTGTGTAATTTTTACATTTCAATTTTTCACAAAAATAACATGTACTATAGAAGGGAATACCAAGTTTCAGTTGTAAATATCTCTCAATGCCTTACTTAGTTCCGCTTTAGTGTGATTAATATATATTTATATATATATATATATATATATATATATATATATATATATATATATATATATATATATATATATAAATATATATATATATATATATATATATATATATATATATATATATATATATATATATATATATATATTTATATATATATATATATATATATATATATATATATATATATATATATATATATATATATAATATATATATACAGTCCCTGGCCAAATTATTAGACGCACTGCAAGATTTCATGTAAAATATTAATTACCGAGTGATATTGTACCGTTTTATTATTTTAAATTTATTTGTTTTTTATTTTTATATTATCCAATCAATTACCTATTTATTTGACATAAATAAAACAGCATTAATTTAGAAATGCATAAGTTTATTAAGTTTTAAAGAAAAGTGAAATTAATGTTAGTAAAGGTCAATATTTAGTTGAGCCACCTTTAGCCGCTATCAAAGCTTTAATTCTGCGCGGCATGCTATCAATGCAAGATTGTACTGTCTCCTGCATTTGAGGATGATGATTCCACACATGAATAATTTTTTTCTAGGAGCTGGGTTTTGCTGGTAATCACATCTTTAGCCACTTCTCTTTTCATCAGCTCCCACACATTTTCAATGGGGCCAATCCAACAGAGGGATATTTTTTTCTGCCAAAAAAGCTTTAACAGACCGAGCAGTGTGGCAGGGAGCTCCATCTTGCATGAAAGTGAATGGTTCTCCATTTGGAAACCATTCTCTGAGCTGCGGAATCAACCGATTTTGTAATACTTCTTTGTACTGATCTTGCCTCATTATTCCTTTGACGACGTACAGACGTCCAGTGCCCTTGCCGCTGATGACTGACCAAATCATCACTTTGGTGGGATGTTTAACCGTCGGGACGACACAATCAGGATGAAACTTTTCTCCATGACGACGACACACATACTGAGCTTTATTCTGCAAAATTTCGAATGTGCTTTCGTCACTGAAGCAGACCTGTCAAAAATAGGAAAAATATATAAACTTCCATGTTTATTTGCTTTATTTAACTGAAAATGATAATAATGTATCAATTATTGATTAAATTGCTGTATCTTACCGATCTCCAGAAGTCCACGTCTTTGTCTTGCCATTGTTTGGCCCACTTCAGGTGCTTTGCTTTCATTGCAGCTGTTAACTTGGGCTTCCTGGCGGGGCGACAGGCCTTAAAATCTAATTCTTTCAATTTTCTTCGAACAGTGCGCTCAGAAGCATTTACGCTAGCATCCTGGAGTTGTGATTTTATTACCTTTGTGGTAGCAAATCTGTTTTCTACACAAATTTTCTTCAAACATCTCTCTGACCGTGGAGTGAAAATTGGTTTTCTACCGCATCTTTTCTTTCTTTTCGGGCTTAATTCCTTCCCTGACTCAATTTTCTTTTTTATGCGTCGTACACTAGCTTCAGAAACCTCCAATCTTCGTGATATTTCTCGGTTTGTAAATGTTTTCGCAATCACAAGGGCCTTCACTTCAGCTTTTTTACGTGGTGAAAGATCGCCTTTTCTACTCATAATGAAAATAGTCCAATTACTTTTTTAAAACACTGCACACAAAATAAACTAATAACTGAGTAGTATAAAACTGTTAAACAAACAATCACCGTCCATAAAGCCACAGAAACACGTCCGTACCTGACTCGATTCCGATCGCGACTGATACAGGTTTGTACTTCTTTACGTTCATGTATCACTTTGTCAACACAGTGTTACCATATGTTAAAAATAAATACAAATATGTAGTCTACAACAATTCTTTTAAATAAAAGTCAATAATATTGTAGTTTAAATATACCATTATTGCATAAAAACTCTTAAGAAACATAAAATTACTAAAAAAAATACAGTGCATCTAATAATTTGGCCAGGGACTGTATATATATATATATATATATATATATATATATATATATATATATATATATATATATATATATATATATATATGTTAATCATCTCAAGTACGTGTATATCTTTTAAACTCTTTACTTTTATCGCTAAGGGATGTACTCGTGAAAAAATAAACATCCTCTTTGAGGTTCCCTAGATTACGAAAACAACTCTCCTTTCTCCTTTATCATAATAATTAATTATCGGACAAACCGAGATATTGATTTAAAATTTGATAGACTAATGGTACTTTAAGGAGGTAAAAAACCTAAAGCTTGAAACAATATCGTAATTTTGTTATATTAAGTATAGCATTATTAATAGTACAGTACCTTGGCACATGGGCATACCCAGCGAGAGGTACGAAGGACAACTGACCCCCCCTAGAAGTTAAAAAAATTTTAAATCACTCAAAGCGAGCAACAATTAGGATTTTTTGAGTTCTGTGAAAACTATATCTTAAATCAAACCAACAACGAAGACAATATCTGATAAAAATGTTTAATATATATACATATTTAATATATATATATATATATATATATATATATATATATATATATATATATATATATATATATATATATATACATATATATATATATATATATATATATATATATATATATATATATATATATATATATATATATATATATATATATGTATTAAATATATAAATTTCACTTTCACTGTACACTTAAAATAAATGGTTTAAGTTATGCTGCAAACCGATTGGAAAAACAGAATTTTGAGATAAACCACCATTAGTCTGCGATCCCGGCTCCACACAAGTGGTTTCTAAATTGATATTTTCTTCGTTTTTTGTCTTCTCGTGGATTTGGAGGAATTTGTTGGATGATTTTAATTTTTTCGCACATGTGCTGACTTCCTCCGACTCCATCTTCACGTCGTGTCTATTCAGCGGCCGCCTCTTTGAAACGTTGCTCCTTCTTGCGGACCACGTGGAGCTTTTCGTGCCTTTTTTGCCAGGATAATCTCTATTTGCACTCATAATTCACTTGATTATTATAAAAACAAAACTGAATTCTAAAAAAGAATTGCAAAATCTCTTTTTTACAGCGTGTACTCGTACTTGCAGCGTGCGTCGAACGTAATGTAAACCGCGTGATTTCAACGCTTGTACCAAAACTATGGTGAAAAACTTGAATATAGGATAAATATAGTTTCAAAAGCACATCGTAAATATATGTCTCATTTTTACTATGAGAGTGAAAAATCCGAAACGCGCGGAAATACGTAATTTCGTACGTTCCGATACGGCATGACTTTCTTGACTTAGAGTGTTTAAACATATTTTTAAAAAGTTCTTTTCAGTATAAACCGATTTCTATTATATTTTTGAGATCCTAAAGCATCAATTAAGCAAATAAAAAATAATTTTTTCAAAAAATTACAGTGGCTAAGACCTTTAGTTAGTATTACAACAAATTCTACTGTAGAGTATAAATATGCTGATGCAATGTTGACATTTTAGAGAGTGACATTATTTCTATACTTTTCGTAGGCCATAGTATAAAGTGGCACATTGAGAAAAAAAGAACAAAAATCCGTAAAAATCGTTGTCCCACTGTATTTTAATTTATAAGTTTATCGAGTTTTATAAATGAAAGGCAATACAGTGCGATATTTTAAATACTGTAGTAAAATAACATACATTTGTTGGGGAAATAACAATTATTTTGAAATCACGTTATTATTGGCCGTGAAGAGATTGATATTGATAAAATACTATTACAAGGATTTAGGTCTGTTATTTTATTATTTTTCTTTAATAACACGAAACTGGCCACAATTCTTATTTAAAAATATCCTACATTATGAGCTAAATATTTTCAACCAGATTCACTAAAAGGATCTGAAACTTATGTCTAATTTAATTACCATAGAGCTTAAAACTTCCAAATATTCAATTGGCTTCGCTTTTGGGCCCATATTTCGTATGGAAAACATTACCACTGTTTTAATATAAATTATTATGTTTAAAATAACTTAATTTTCCAATCCGAAAAACTTCTTATAATACTACTGAAATTTCTTATAATACTCCGCAAACATGCCGCTCCTGGAGCGCTTTAGGGACTTCCTTGTAGCACGTGTGCTAGACCCATAAAAAAATATATAAGAATTTATTGTCACATTTCACTAAAATGGTGTTAGGAACTATAGATTTCTTCCCCACATCAAGTACTATTCTTGTACCAAATTTGAAATCTATAACTCACTTCGTTCGGAAGCTATACATAACTAATACACATGTCGACATTAGGCATAAAAATGTAATAAAAATTCCATAGAAAAAAAAATTAAACAATTTTTAACGGAATGAGAAATTTTACAAGTGCAACGAAATTATTTAAAAATCCTTACACATTTAAAAAAAACGGCCAAGTGCAAGTCGCACTTGTTCCTTACGGCTTTTAAAACAAAATAAAATCCTTATCTAGGCCCAGTTAATTAGGTCCCTGATATTTATATATCTTAAGATCCAATATGTATTTTCACGTTTTTTCTTACTCAATCATGTGTAATAGTTATGGCATCTTAGCTACCTAGCCAATAAAGCAATCTAGCTCAATCTATATTTGTTTTATTATCTATAATATATATAAAATGCAACGTCTCTCTGTCTTTCTGTCTGTCCGTTAGTGCGCCTATCACTGAAGAACCACTTATCCGATTTACGTACTTTTTTTTTTAAACATACATATGTTCTCTGGCCAGGTTATAGGCTATATTTTATTACGATAGGTAGCATAAGGAATGAGCAGTGACGTAAAATAGTGAATGATGTCGGAAATAAGTTTGCCGCTAGCGCGTGCCTTTGCAATACACAGCCTAAACCATTAAATATGGAACAATATTATGTAGCAAAGAATATCTGTAATCTATAATCTATAATATATATAAAATGCAATGTCTCTCTGTCTGTCTGTCTGTCCATTAATATATATAAAATGCAATGTTTGTCTGTCTGTCTGTCTGTCCGTTAATGCGCTTATCCCTCGAGAACCACTTATCCGATTTACGTGATTTTTTAAATTCATACATATGTTCTCTGTCCAGGTTATAGGTATATATTTTATTACATCTATAATATATATAAAATGCAACGTATCTCTGTCTGTCTGTCTGTCCGTTAGTGCGCTTATCACTGGAGAACCACTTATCCGATTTTCGTACTTTTTTTTTTAAAACATACATATGTTCTCCGGCCAGGTTATAGGCTATATTTTATTACGATAAGTAGCATAAGGAATGAGCAGTGACAATAATAGTAAATGAAGTCGGACAAAGTTTGCCGCTAGCGCGTTCTCTTGCAATACACAGTCCAAACTATTAAATATGGAACAATATTATGTAGCAGAGACTATCTATAATATATATAAAATGCAATGTCTCTCTGTCCGTCTGTCTGTCTGTCCGTCCGTTAGTGTGCTTATCACTGAAGAACCACTTATCCGATTTACGTGCTTTTTTTTTAAACATACGTATGTTCTCTGGTCAGGTTATAGGATATATTTTATTAGGTGACATAAGGAATAAGCAGTGTCGATAATAGTGAATCAAGTCGGAGAACAGTTTGCCGCTAGCGCGTTCTCTTGCTATACACTCCCTAAAGCATTAAATATGGAACAATATCATGTAGTAAAGAATACAATATATATAAAATGCAACGTCTCTCTGTCTGTCCGTCTGTCCGTTAGTGCACTTATCACTCGAGAACCATTTATCCGATTTACGTGTTTTTATTAAATTTATACGTATGTTCTATATAATTCGATATAAGCCTAGATAATGGGAGATAAGGTGAGATAAGCCTCGATAATGGGAGATAAGGTGAGATAATGGGAGATAAATATAAATAATGGGAGATAAGAAGAGATAATGGGAGATAAGCAGAGATAAGTCTAGATAATGGGAGTTATGGTGAGATAATGGGAGATAAGGAGAAATAATGGGAGATAAGGAGAAATAATGGGAGATAAGTCGAGATAAGCCTAGATAATGGGAAATAAGGTGAGAGAATGGGAGATAAGGAGAAATAATGGAGATAAGGAGAAATAATGGGAGATGAGCAGAGATAAGCCTAGATAATGGAAATTATGTAAAGATAATGGGAGATAAGGAGAAATATTGGGAGATAAGGAGAAATAATGGGAGATATTTTATTACGTTGGGTAACATAAGGAATAAACAGTGACGATAGCAGTGAATCAAGTTCACGCGAGCGGAGCCGCGGGCCCGGCTAGTAAACAAATAAAATAAAATTAGTTTGTCTTGGTACAGTGAGTCATGACGCGGTAGTAGTAATGTACTGGAAAGTATATTAAAAAATCTTCACCATATTGTCAAGCCATATAGTCTTTTTTTTATACAAGATAAATCATCAAGCGTAATGCACTCGTGATAATGTTTACTTAATCTGCACTTTATGAAGACTATTTCAGAATTTTTTCTAAATTTTTTGATCAGTACCTTTCGAGATAGGGTGGGGGGGACAGCGATTTTTGGCCATTTTTTAAAATATAATACAATGAAAAGTGCGCAAGTATTACATCATGTATAATATTGAACTTGTGTTTCCACAAGCTTTTCTTTGACACCCCATTCGATGACCTGGTAAAAAAATTTTTGTTTTACTTCCGATTTCGCCCCTCAAAACTAACCCCTTAATTCAAAATTTAACTTGTCCATTTATGAGAACCATTGTTTAACTTTATCTAAGACCAGATCTGCATATCCTGATCACAATTTGTAATATTTGGAAATTACAACTTGCCTGAGGCAACTTGGGTGAATGAGGACTACGGCGTGAATGTTGTGTGTCGGCGAGACTCCTATGCAAATGTCTTGTGTAATGTGATCAGCTATTTGAACCTTTTCCAGGTGAATAATGGTCCAAATGTCCATGGAGTTTTTCTGGACCTATGTTTCCGTAATGAAAGCGATCTGGTGATGTCCCGAGTAATTAATTTATTGTTTCCCAATGATTATCATCATGTTGCCTCCTCCTGTATCCTAAAGGATCAATTCGATAATAATATTAAATACGACCTAACATATTTTGATTTTAAGAACACTAATATGTCACAGTTAAACTCCTATCTTGCATCATTTGATTGGGGTTCTTTATTCAGCAAGGTCAATGTTGACCTTGCCGTTGAGCAATTCTACGATATACTGTACTATGGTATTAGCCTGCATGTGCCTATAAAGCGTTTTAAAAGTTCCAATTTTCCTGTGTGGTTCACTCGCGAGTTACAACATTTAACGAAGGTTGCTCATAAACGTTTTAAGGAAACTGGTTTAAATTTTCTACGGCTGACTATGGATTTTTGCTGCTCTTCGGGCTTTGTGCAAAGCTTTGTCCGCCACATGTTATTCGAATTATCTCACGTTACTTGAAAACGGCGTCTCATTCAACCCCAAATTGTTTTGGAAACATCTGGATAACATGTAGCAGTCTCAGAGTTATCCCAACACTATGTGCTACCGTGATAGAATAAGCAATTCTGGTGCAGAATGTGTGAATCTTTTTGCTGACTTTTTTTGGGAAGTTTATTGTGGCAGTCAGGCTACTATTCCTGACTATTAGTTACATAATTGAATGCACTAATTGATGAAATGTTAACTCAATATCAATCAGTTTGTCTGAGGTCTATGAGGGGATAGATAATCTTAAAATACATTTTCATTTGGCCCAGTGATATATCTAACTACAGGGGCGTGTGCATTCAATCCGCAATACCTAAATTGTTCGACAGTCTAGTTGCGGGATTTTTGTCATGGAGCTGTAATAGCATAATAATTGACGAGCAACATGGTTTTACACCTGGTCGGTCAACTGTCACAAACCTGCTTGCATATCATGATTGTCTGTTGGGCGCCTTTGGGAATCGTGTGTTGACAGTGTATATACTGACTTTTCAAAGGCGTTCGACAGAGTTAATCATATGCTCTTGTTAGGCAAGTTGCGGAAAATAGGACTCAGTAGTGAAGTCCTTGGGTGGATTGGCAGTTTTCTGGAGGGTCGTACACAGTATGTCCATATTAATAATTGTATTTGTATAGAAGTAAAAGTTCTGCTTCTGGCTTTTAAGTTCATAAATGAGCTGGTTGATTGTCCCTATCTCTTGGACAAGTTAACATTTAATGTTTCTCGTCGCACTAGAGGCAGAGACCTGTTTTGTATCCCCTTTCATGCGTATAATTATGGCTATTATGGACCCATGTCTAGAATAATGAAGCATTTCAATCAATTCGATCTCAGGATTCATGGCTCCATTGATAGTTTTAAATTGATTGTTAAAAAGTTCTGATATTTGCTTGCTGTGAAACTAGTTTTAATGATCTTGTAATGTTGATTTCTGTGTATGTTTATGATTTTTGTTATGTTTAGTTGTTTTTAATTATGTTTATAATTGTGTAAATTAGAGTAACGCCGTTAATAAATAAATAAATAAATAAATCTCCATGTGTGTCTACAAAATTTTATGAAAGATACGTTTTTAAAAAATTGAAATCATGAATATTGTCAAATTATATCAGATTTTATCACTCATTTCTCATAATAAACACAGAAATTATTTCCGTAAATTAAATATTATTATAATTTTTGTTAGCAACAACTTACAAGATTCCTAATACACATACAAAAACAAAATAGTATTATTATTTAGCATATCCAAAACTAGGTTACTGTAACAAAACCCACGATGTTTGATCAATAATTAAGTAAGTAGTGAAAGTGTAAAATTAGTATCCATAACATCCAATAAAGTGTGCATCGTTTAATTTGAAACTTAAATATGCAGTACCCAAGAATGAAAATAAGGAGTGCAAATGCCATAACGTTGAATTGGGATAATATTTTTGAGAACCAAAGTAGTGAAAGTTGTACATATAGGTTACAAATTTGCGACCATGTCAAAGAATGGAAAACGGTTTATTGGTAAAACTTGATTTTAATTAAGCACCAAATCGACTTTTTGGTCATAATGTACAAAAGCCATTTAGGGCCAATTGATCTTGATTCGTTTTCCTATAGTCAAAAAATTAAGTCTGAAGAGTAAGAATTTCACTTAAGAGTTAGGAAGCTTGGAAACCATCTTGACAATTACTTTAGAGCTTCTAAAAAATAATTCTAGATGTTTTAAATTATCATAAATCTAGTGGTTTCAACATTTCTACTAGTAGAATACAGCAGGTAGAGGTTGTAAGGAGGTTTCAAAGCAAATATTTTGAAATGGGAAATGTAATATTTCCAAAATTTCATTAAAAACTCAGAAAATAATTTTTAATTGACATAAGAGTCATATTTTATAAAAAAATACTATAAAACCAATTGGATAAAATTTAAAATACACTAGAGAAATGTATTAAAAGCTGTATAATAGGATTTCCGAATTTTAAAAACTACTAAGTGACTTGAATTTTAACAGTAAGTAAGTAAATGTTATTGGAGGGAAACTTAAGTTAATTTCTTGCATTAAGTACCATTACCGCATTATGTGTGGGTTATGTTGTCTTACATGTTTTAAAGATTTTTTAGGTATATAACAACGTAATATAACCTAGATTGTTTATTTTATATGGCATTAGCCTGTCTTGGTGACTCAGTGTTGTTTTAGTTTCATTTATACATAATTTTTTTAAGTTGTTCCTACACTGATGAACAAAAAATCGACTTAAACGATTTTGCTTCATTTAACACTGATCCTTGAGTTTAATTTTCAAACAGTGGTATTATTTTTGGTATCATTAGAATGCTGATTTTCCACTCATTCCGGACGTTGCTCGCTCAGCAACGTTGTGTGCTATTCATCCTTATAAAAACACATACAACTGCATTTTCCTATCATTCATTTATCGGAACTTAAACCGTCAACATCTCTGCTATACCTGCTCCCTAATTACGTCATCAGAAAATGGATACCGCTCCGGAAGAAACGGCACAAGTCATTACCCTATTACAAGAAGGGCATAGCCAATGTGTAGTCGCTGCGCAACTGCGCCTAAGCCAGTCAGCTGTCTCCAGAATCTACAGACCTTACCAAGAGTGGCGCCTTTACACGGAGATCAGGATCAAGAAGAAGTTCACTGTTAACACAACTTTAAGAAATCGTCACTTGACCAGCGTTGAGGTCCAGCAGGAGCTCCGACAACTTCGTGGTCGGACTGTCAGTCATTGAACGGTCAGAAGAAGACTTAAAGGAGCTAATCTAACTCCGAAGACACCAGCTAACTGACCCAAATTGACAGCAGCCCATCTACAAGCGCGACTCAGATTTGCCCGAGAATATGTCGACTAGACCTTAGAGCAATGGCGCTCCGTTTTATTCTCCGACTCCTATAGGAGGCTTGGGAAGCGCTATGCACCGTGCTGCATTACTGAAACAGTCGCCTACGGAGGAGGTTCTGTCATGGTAGGAGGAGGCATTTCACTGGATGCGAAAACCGATTTGGTTTTCGTGACTGATGAGACTCGTAGCGATGGATTAACTGATCATCGGTACATCGAGGAGATTCTGCAGGAACACGTCGTTTCTTACGCTGGATTTGTTGGCGATAGCTTCATAGTAATGCACAACAATGCGAGTAGCAGTAATAAGGGCTAGGGGGTAATACAAAATATAGATTTTCGTTTTTGATCAATCAATTTTATTGTTAAACTTAATATTTGTTTAATTTTTAGTTTCTTTTACTCCTATTTTCAATTCTTGTTCTCCTTGTTTCCCATTTCAATCATTTTAAACAGTAAAAAGCATGAGGTATGCTATGGAATTTGATATCTTTAGAAAGAGAACAGAATGGGCTTTCAAATGTTACTAAAATCCATAAAAATATATGAACACTAAATTCTAGTATCCGTGTTAAATGAAGCCAAATAGTTTGAGTGGATTTTTTTGCTTACCAGTGTATTATATCTTCTCTTTTATATGTTATGTTTTACCCTTTATCAGTTTCAGTTTTGTGCAACATAGTAACTTAGGGTTAAGTATAAGGGCTCTGCTTGTCAGACGTGTGCGAACTCGCGAAGCCCTTGTCGACAACATTTTTTCCTTGTTTTTAAAATGTTTTTTGTCGTCAATAAAAGCATTCGTTATTTTTATTATTACTATTTAGTTTTCTTCGCTCTAAAGGGGTCAATACAAATTGCGATTTCGTATTTCCGACGTATATATTACATGTTTATCAGGCACTCGATCAAATGTTATAATTAAGAGTTTTTAAGTTCATCATCATATTTTTTTTAGAATGATATTAATGAATTAGGAAAATAAATTCCTTGAGAAACAATACATTAGGTTAACAATACCAAAAGGAAACGTTTTCACTGCGGTAGCTAAACTTGAATTATGGCAGCAAGTAACATTTCTGTTGTTAAAAATTAATTGTGTCCAGAGGTTCTTTTTTTGGGAAAACTAACATTAAGAGGTTTGACACCCCTCTGTTTGTCGATTGATTACCTCTCTCTATAAGTAACTTTTAGTGTGGTCTTCTTTTTTCTTAAAGAAAAGCCCTTTGCATCCGTATGCTCTCATCCTTTGAACCTGATTTCTTCTTCTTTTCAGCCTGCTCTTATCCACTCCTGAATGTAGGCCTCTTCCAATTATTTCCATCTTTCCCTGTCCAAAGCCCTTCTGTTCCAATTTTTCCCTACGATATTCTGGATGTGGTCTCACCACTTTCTTTGAGGTCTTTCCACACTCCCCTTACTATCCCCTGAGCGCCATACTGTTAGTTTTTAGGCCCATCTGTCGTTGCTTCTGTCTGGCTACGTGGCCAACCCATCTCAACTTTCGTTAAGTCGCTCTTTCCATAAAATATGTCAGCCGTGTTCTTCGCCGGATTTCCTCATTTGGGATTCTATCTCCCATGCTTATTCCAAGTATAGCTCTCTCCATTGCATGCTGCGCAACTCGAAGTTTGTACGTGAGAATTGGCGGTACACAGGACTCGTACGTTCTCCTTTTGAGATCTACAGGAATATCTCGTAATTTGAAAATAAACCCGAGTCTTCCAAAAGTTGCCCAACTAAAACGCACCCTTCGAGAAATTTCTGCTCTCTCCTAGTTGTATTTTTTGCCCGAGGGAGGTATATATACTCGGTTATGTTCTCTAATAGTCGATTTTCGATGATAATCTCTATTTACTCTGGACTCATTATTTTTATTATTTAGCAGTTCTTTCAACATAGTTGTCTCATTGGCTATGGTACCGATTAGAACAATATCATCCGCAAAGCATACATGATTAAGTCGTGTTTCTGTTTATCTTAATCCCCTTATTTTGCCAGTTTAAGGTCTTAAAAACTTCCAACAATTTTGGCAAGATCGTATCTCCTTGGCGTATTCCTTCTAGCCTGTTCCGGAGGTTGATATAAATCCATCATATGCGTCAATCTATTAATTATTATTTTTGTAAGTAATTTATGTTGATGGCACAGTAGACTAATTGGACGATAATTTTCTATGTTGTCTTTATCGCTTTTTCTCCATATAATAACAAGCGCAGCATTTTCCCATTTTTTCTGTATTTTACTGAGCAATAGGCACTTGTTTAGTAACATATTTAAAGAAAAAAGACCTCTCTAAGTTCTCGTCGCCTGTTTTTAATATTCCTGCAGTAATACGATCTTTACCCGCGCCTCTATAGGTTTTTTTTATTGGCTGGAGGATGGTTAGTTAGTGGTTATCTATTTCAGAGATTTTCTCTGAATATTTGTATTTTAGATCTGGTGTCTTGGAATTTTGAGCTATACCATAAAACTCTTGCACTAAAGTCACTATCTCGTCTTTATTGGTGATTGTTATTGGATCTGACTACGCTACTGACAACAAAATATTTGCATATATGCATATATATATATATATATATATATATATATATATATATATATATATATATATATATATATATACATATATATATATATATATATATATATATATATATATATATATATATATATTTATATATATATATATATATATATATATATATATATATATATATATATATATATATATGTATATATATATATATATATATATATATATATATATATATTATTATTAAACGTGAATGTGCGTACATGAAAATATATTGTTTAGTTTTAGGATTTGAGTCGAGAATTTCAATACTCTCAATCTTTGATTATTTTGAATTTCAATTAACTATTTACTAAAAGGTAAAGTGATGAAATATAGTGTAAAACATATCGGCAACTTCATCACTTACCTTTGGGAAAGAGATTTTTGGAAACAGACATTTAGCTAATTTTTCAAAATGCCTAGAAAAGTTACTTTTGTTCAAATACTGTCTTATAATAATTATTAGACATATTTTTACCAATTTAAGTAAGAAATAATTATTTTAGTGGTCGAAACACTGAATGCAAAGTGGATAATCTCGCTCCTTGTTCCTGCTATAATTTTAGATTAAAACGAGACAGCGATAATGAATGGTTTTATTTCAAGGCTGCTACGGAAGATGTTGGCCCATATACTTCCGTAATGCATATGACTAGAGCTTTGAAATTGGGGAAAACCCCTGTCATTAGAAAGATTGCTAACATAAAGTGAGTAATACAATTTATTGGTAGTGCAGATTAGTATGTCAGAATGAGTTTTGCTTTTCACTCGTTTCTTAGACGTGGTATTGAGACTATTTTTGTTTGCAAAATTGTCGTGTGTTTGCATAACACTTTTTTATTATACCGAAAAAAAAGCAAATGTAAATAAAACTATTATAAATCGTATACGTGATATAAATCAAAGGCGGCATTGTACTGATCTTATCATTTAGAAGTTTGAAAGGTAGAAGATTACCCTGGTGGGCTAATCAGTTATAAAGTGAACACATTTTGTACAGAGGTGATCTCCACATAACCTTTGTATTAGCTTTCAGCGGGAGAAATCATTCCTTGATCTACCAGGACCTCTGCGGACAGCAAACTCGAATTCTTCTAACAAGGAATGACAGAGAATACTACAATCAGCGATTTTAAATAAAAATGTTATTAAAAGAAATTAACGATGTTTTGCATTTGGCTTTCCTCAGCTTATCGATGAACCAACACAAATTCCTGATTGAGACGGAGAGTTCGCTAGTTTTCTGGACCTGTTTTTAACCACTAATCCAGAGAATTACACCGTCACTGTAAATCCGCCGCTCGGTTCTTCCAACCATAAAATACTTTCGAGATCGAATATCCTACCGATCTGTGACAGAGAGGCGCCTAAATTGCACAAAATTTGGCACTACAAAACGAAAAGAACTCACGGAATTATTTTCGAACTTTCCCTTGGTTAGACGGTTGTTTTAGATCCGACGACTCATCTGACTGCACTAAGGAGATGAAATGGAGAATAAAAAGAAGCTGTTGCTTCTAAACATTTTGCCTACTAACAATGGCGTGAAAATCCTAACTTCATAAATTGTAACATTTTCATTCGTATCCAGAACAGATGCAAAGAAATTGTCGACGAAATCAAGGAGGAACACAATCAAAGAATTGAAAACAAACTTTTTCCCTGCCCCAGCAATTCCAAGTCCTTTTCATCGGTGGCAAAGGCCATTAGTCAAATTTCAGTAAATCCACTAAACCACCACTCACACGGCCAGATATACTATTGCAACAACATCTATTGAAAAAGTCAAGCTATTTTCTGAACTCTTTGCTTCATAATCTACTGCTGATTTCCAAGGAAAAATATCACCCACTATTCCCAATGTCTTCAGACAGCGTGTCGTAAAATGTATTTTAATGAAGCTAGACATCAAATAAGCTTCTGGCGCTGATGGAATACCTGTCATAGTACTCAAAAAATGCGCGGGTGAACTAACACCAGTTTTCTGTAGGCTTTTCAACCTATCCTACAGAAAGGGAATACTTCGTTCCTGCACTACTTGCCAAACAACTGACAAGTCACACTGCTTTCAGTAATATCGAAAGTTATGAAAAAGGCTATCAATCAGCATCTTCTAAAATATCTAGAAGAATTCAATGTTATTAACGACCATAAATATGGTTTTCATAAGCAAAGATCTGCAGGTAATCTTCTAACTTATGTCACAAATGTTTGGAACCACACAATTGAACATTTTGGAGAATTTTGAGCGGCTGCACTTGATATATGCAAGACATTCGACCGTGTTTGACATGATGAATGGCTGGCTAAACTACGGTCTTATGGTATGTCGGAAAGGTTTTCTTTATGGCTCCCATGTCTCCTTAGTTTCTAATATCTTCACTATCAACGACGGTATGCCCCATGGCTCTAGACTCTGTCTTACTGTCTTTCTCATTATTCTCATATTAATATCCACAGACAGCAGGAACTCGTTTAATTTAACAAACATCTAGAAGAAATTCTATCTTGAGATAACAGTAGCCAAGTATAATTTAACGCTAGAAAAATCCAGGCTTCTAAAATAGTTTACGTTGCTGAACCCGACGTAGTTATGTCGGGGCACTGCAATCCACTAGCATTTTGCTGGACGTTAATTTGGGAGCACATATGTCTTGGCACGAACATGTTGCAAACATAGCAAGGAAAGCTTCTCAAAAGCTCGGAATATTATTTCGAACTAGAAAGCTTTACACTCAACTAGAACTGTTATTTCTATACAAAGCTCAAATTGGACCAAGAATGGAATACTGCTCCTATGTTTGGGGCTCTAGTCCAAAACATACACTGCATTTATTAGATTACATTCAGAAGAGACCCGTTCGCATGATTGATGACCCAGAACTCATCAAAAACCTTGATTTCTTGGAACAACGAGGAACGGTTGGTGACTTGAGTGTAATCTTCAAGTACTTTCATAGAGAGTGTTCAATGTCGCGCTAAAACATCACATCCGTAACGAGGTTCAGCTTGTCACTCTTCGTACAGCCCTTTTCTAACTGTCTTTTATATGGAAAATCTCATCCCCCAGGACTGTGTTTGATACCAAGTACAATTTACAGCGATTGAAGACCTTCGTGAATCGCTTTTTCGTCATAGGTATCGCTCTTGTAGCGCTTCAGGGATTTCCTTGTACGACGTGTGCTATACCCATAAAAAAAATTCTCGATCTCTCGTTATCATCTTTCAAGAAAGGGATATATTTAAAGGGGATATATTTTATTATAAATTGGCGACCAATTTAAGCAGCCGTACTCTAACTTATTTCGCATTAAGGACATATATAGGTTTTAAGTACAGCTATATTCGATGATATAGCTGTACTTATATGATTTACAAGATGGATCCTAAGATTTGTGTTGCTTCCGCTATTATTTTATCCATATGACCTTTAAAACGTACCTTAGAGTCAAACTGAACCCATAAATTACGAATATTTTCTACTTAAACTAACACTGAGCCATCATCATAATACTCGTACAACAAAGAACACAATCTTTTCCTAAATGACATCATTGAACATTAAGTAGCCTTAGGCATCAATCTACTCGTATTTTGAATACAACCTTGCTCAGAGCGTTTTGTAACTTGTAGAATCCTCAAGATTCCTCATCGGCAAGTACAGCTTTAAGTAACTTCTAAATATCTGAATTGACATGTACAAGGTGAGTCAACGATAGAGTAAAGTTCATTACCTCATTTGTTTCGGGAATGACGAAAAAACGTTAAATACAATAGTTTTAGGGAATGTTAAGGTGCAGAGTTTAAAATTATTTTTGAGTATACAGGGTACTTCAATATATATATATATATATATATATATATATATATATATATATATATATATATATATATATATATATATATACGAGGCTGGTTTGAAAAGTCCGTGCAAAAATAAAAACTACTTATGTGTTTGGGGTAAACCTTTTTTATTTTTTCGACATAGTCTCCTTTTAGGCTTATACACTTCGTCCAACGATGTTCTAGTTTGTTGATCCCTTCCGAATAATAGGATTCGTCCAAGTCTGCAAAATATCCATTAGTGTCTGCAATCACCTCCTCGTTTGAATAAAATCTTTGTCCCGCCAGCCATTTCTTCAAATTGGGGAACAAATAATAGTCCGAGGGAGCCAAGCCTGGAGAATAGGGGGGATGTGAAACGAGTTGGAATCCTATTTCCATTAATTTTGCGACCACAACTGCTGAGGTGTGTGCTGGTGCGTTGTCGTGATGGAAAAGGACTTTCTTGTGGGCCAATCGCGGACGTTTTTCTTGCAGCTCGGTTTTCAAACGGTCCAATAACGATGAATAATATTCACCTGTAATAGTTTTACCCTTTTCCAGATAGTCGATGAGGATTATCCCTTGCGAATCCCAAAAGATAGTCGCCATAACCTTTCCGGCCGAAGGAACGGTCTTCGCCTTTTTTGGTGCAGATTCCCCCTTGGTAACCCATTGTTTAGATTGTTGTTTGGTCTCAGGAGTATAGTAATGTATCCATGTTTCATCCACAGTGACGAAACGACGCTTAAAGTCCTCCGGATTCTTCTGGAACAGCTGCAAACCATCCTTGCAACACTTCACACGATTCCGTTTTTGGTCAAGCGTGAGCAATCGCGGCACCCATCTTGCGGATAGCTTTCTCATGTCGAAATGTTTATGCAAAATATTATGTACCCATTCAGTCGAGATGCCCACAGCACTAGCAATCTCACGCACCTTAACTCTTCTGTCATCCATCACCATATCATGGATTTGATCAATGATTTCTGGAGTCGTAAACCTCCACAGGCGTCCAGAACGTTCAGCGTCACTTGTGCCCATATGGCCAGTCCGAAAATTTTGAAACCACTTATAAACTGTTCTAATCGAAGGTGCAGAGTCACCATAATGTTTATCAAGCTTCTCTTTAGTCTCCTGAGGCGTTTTGCCTTTCATAAAGTAATGTTTAATCACCACACGAAATTCTTTTTCGTCCATTTCTTGAAAATCACTCGACTTCCTTGATTCACACGAATGCCAAACACAAAGAAATAGACCAATATGGCTGAAACTGGGTGTGCGTTCATTCAAGAGATGCTACTAACTAAACATGACCTCGATACGCGCCGGTAGTGCCATCTCTCGGACTTTGCACGGACTTTTCAAACCAGCCTCGTATATATATATATATACATATATATATATATATATATATATATATATATATATATATATATATATATATATATATATATATATATATATTAGATATAACATATGTTTTTTTTAAATGGAACATCCTATTTTCTAATTTATTTTTAAATTCTATGTAAAATTTTATAAATTTTTTATTACCTATACCTAAACCTAAAAAAAGTAGTTTTTCTAATTGCAATTTAAAAATAAAATGCTTTTCAGTTTTGTAAAAAATTGCCAGTAGCGCCATTGTTTCTGAAGGTGGAATACTCATAATTGATTCGAGGGTTTTATAGAGATGAAAAAAAATATAAGTAAAGAAATTTGAGTTAGATGCTACAAGGTGTTCAAAATAAATTTATGCATTTCAGCTATTTTAAATTGAAAAATCTCAAATTTTTTAAATGGCACACCGTGTATATTATTATTTTTTCTGATAGATTTTACAAAACCCTCCAACTTTTATTAAGTAGGTCATATACCTATTTCTAATAGTTATCAATTTATTTTGAATTTTTCAATTTTTACCCTTGTTTTTAATACACTTACGCTACAACATCATAGTTGCCAAGATAAAACAAAAATGTAGGCATTATCAAATTTTGACATGTCTATTAAGCAAGTAAAAATAGTTTAATTTGTTGTAGTAAGTGACGTATCAAGATAATAGTTATGAATTTTCCTAAAAATGAATTAATTGATATGGTTTATATACGGGACGAGACGGGAAAAAATTGTCTTTTGGCAATAAGGCTTTACGGAGTGAAGTACCCTAATAGACGTATGCCATCTATAAAATCTTTTCAGTGCTTAATGGAACGGTTTGATGGTAGTGGTAGCGTTGAGTATACGAAACGGAAAGTAATAAATAAAATGCTACCAATGAGGAAAAAGAAATGGAGATTTTACTTCATGTTGAAGATAATCCCCAGGTCAGCAGCCGTCAACTAGCTGACTTATCTGACACAACCCAATCTACGACTAATCGCACCACGAGAAAATACAAGTATCATAACTTTCATATGGAACTACACCAAGAACTTCAAGACCGTGAGTTTGAACGACGAGTAAATTTTGTAGCACCATGAATGGAGTAATAGAGGCCGATCCAAATTTTTTATTCAAAATAATTTTTTCTGATTAAGCTACTTTTCGCAGTAATGGAGCAGTTAACAGCCATAACATGCATTATTATTCAACAGTTAATCCATTTTGAGTCCGGGAAGTTCAAAACCAAAACCATTGATCGCTTAATGTATGGTGTGGAATATTAAGTTTTCGAATTATTGGTCCATATTTTTTCGCGAACCGCTTAACGGGCCTAGATATCTAAATTTTTTGCAAAAAGAATTATCCCAGCTTCTTGAAAAAGTTGATAACTTTGAAAGGAAACAAATGTGGATTCAACAAGACGGAGCTCCTGCTTATTACCACCGGGAAGTTCAGGAATTTTTAAACGATCGTTACCCACAAAAATGGGTCGGTAGGGATGGATTCATTCAGTGGCCCCCTCGATCATGTGACTTAACACCTTTAGACATCTTTTGTGGGGCTACATTAAAGATCGTATTTATGTGAATCCCCCTATAACACCAGTAGATATGGAAAATAGGATACGGGATGCGTGCAGGACAATAACTCCCTTTATGCTAAGGAAAGTGAAGGAAAATATAGTAAAACGACTAAACCTGTGTATTCAAGTGAAAGGGCATATTTTTGGACATTTAATACGTCAATAATTAATTATTAGATAAGTTAAACTATATTAAAATTATTATTAACTATTTGTTTATGTTTTCACATTAGCGTAAGTGTATTAAAAACGAGTGTAAAAATTGAAAAATTCAAAATAAATCGAAAACTATTAGAAATAGGTATATAACAAACTTAATAAAAGTTGAAGGGTTTTGTAAAATCTATCAGAAAAAATAATAATATACATGGTGTGCCATTTAAAAAATTTGAGATTTTTCAATTTAAAATAGTCGAAATGCATAAATTTATTTTGAACACCCTGTAGCATTTAACTCAAATTTCTTTACATATACCTTTTTTCATCTCTATAGAACGCTCGTAGGAGTTATGAGTATTCCACCTGCAGAACCAATGACGCAAACTGAAAACTAGTATTTTTTTACAAAAAATTGAAATATTAGAAAAACTACTAGGTTTAAGTATATAACATTATTAATAAAAAAGTTATAAAATTTTACGCAGAATTTAAAAATAAAATTAGAAAATAGGATGTTCCATTTAAAAAAAACATATGTTATATCGGCCACACTTTTTTGAAGTACTTGTATACTCAAAAATAATTTTAAACTATGCACCTTAACATTCCCTAAAACTACTGTATTTGCCATTTTTTCGTCATTCCCGAAACAAATAAGATAATGAACTTTACTCTATTGTTGACTCATCCTGTAAACTTCAGAGGTGTCGTTTAAAAAAATTAAAAATAGTACGTGGGTGGATTGACTAGTCTGATAGTTTTCTACGAAATGGGCGGAAATTTTGTTAAACGGCATGATTGTTGGTAACCGTGATTCCTTCTAAGTTTCAAAGAGATACAATGCGCAGTTGTTTATTGGCAGCTATCGTAAGTGATCGGTGCTACACGTTTCGTAGAAATGCATATGAAGCCGAGTATTGTGCAGTGATAAAACATTATTGTTATTTAAAAACCAGATAGAAATGGTACTGAAGGGAGTTCGTGGAGACTCTGCACCCGCACTCAACACCATTTATTACTGGATAAATAAATTTAAATGTGGCCTGCTCGTTTAGGACGCCCGATTGAGGTTTCTTCTAAAGATATCGTGATGGAAGATGGTGTCATTAAACTTCGTGAGATTGTTGAGATGACAGACATCTTATATGAACGGGTACATAATATTATTCACGAAGTTCTAAAAATGAAAAAGCTGTGTTCTCAATTGGTACGGCATTTGTTGACTTGACCAAAAACGCACGAGAAAGGACATTTCAAAATCGTGTTTGGAAAAGTGGAGTATAATCCGAAGGACTTCTGGTGTTGTTTTATGACTGTAGGCGAAACGTAGACCCACCATTATACCCCAGAGATAAAATGGCAGTGGGTAGGCGAAGATGGAAGTGCACCGAAAAAAGTGAAAACTGTTTTATCAGCGGGAAAAGAGACGGCAACTGTTTTTTTTAGGACTCACAGGGTATCATCACGATTGACTATTTAGAAGAGGACAAAACAGTGACTGGCTCTTATTACGTAACGTTATTGGACATAGTGAGTTGAAGAAGCGACCAAGAATGGCATGCAAAAAAGTGCTCCTTCATCAAGACGATGCGCCTGCTCACACATCAGCCATTATAATGGCAAAAGTGTACGAGCTGAGCTTCGAAATAGTTCCGTACCATCATATTTCCCAGATTTGGCCCCAAGTGACTTTTTCTTAGTTTCATAACCTCAAAAATTGCTTGGGGAAAGAAATTTTCGTCGAATGACGGTGTTATCTGTAACGGGTATTATGTACAGGGTGATTCAACAATAGAGTAAAGTTCATTATCTCATTTGTTTCGGGAATGACAAAAAAATGTTAAATACAATAATTTTAGGGAATGTTAAGGTGCACAGATTAAAATTATTTTTGAGTACACAGGGTACTTCAAAAAGGTGTGGCCGATATAACATATGTTTTTTTTTAATGGAACATCCTATTTTCTAATTTATTTTTAAATTTTGCGTAAAATTTTATAACTTTTTTATTAATAATGTTATATACCTAAAAACTGTTTTTCTAATATTGTTTTGAAGGTGGAATACTCATAATTTGTACGAGCGTTCTATAGAGATGAAAAAAAAGAAATATGTAAAGAAATTTGAGTTAGATGCTACAGGGTGATCAAAATAAATTTATACATTTCGGCTATTTTAAATTGAAAAATCTCAAATTTTTTAAATAGCCCACCCTGTGTATTATTATTTTTTCTGATAGACTTTACAAAATCCTCCAACTTTTATTAACTATGTAATATACCTATTTCTAATAGTTATCGATTTATTTTGAATTTATCAATTTTTACCCTTGTTTTTAATACACTTACGCTATTGTGAAAACATAAACAAATAATAATTTCAATATAGTTTAACTTATCTAATGATTAATTATTATGACATAATGAATGTTCAAAAATATGCCCGTCTACTTGAATACACATGTTTAGTCGTTTTACTGTATTTTCCTTCACTTTCCTTAGCATAAAGAGCGTTATTGTCCTGCACGCATCCCGTATTCTATTTTCCATATCTACTGGTGTTGTAGGGGCATTCACATAAACACGATCTTTAATGTAGCCCCACAAAAAGAAGTCTAAAGGTGTTAAATCACATGATCGAGGGGGCCACTAAATGAATCCATCCCTACCGACCCATTTTGTGGGTAATGATCGTTTAAAAATTCCCGAATTTCCCGGTGGCAATGAGCAGGAGTTCCATCTTGTTGAATCCACATTTGTTCCCTTTCAAAGTTATCACCTTCTTCAAGAAGCTGGGGTAATTCGTTTTGCAAAAAATTTAGGTATCTAGGCCCGTTAAGCGGTTCGCGGAAAAAATATAGAGCAATAATTCGGAAATGTGATATCCCACACCATACATTAAGCGACCAATGGTTTTGGTTTTGAACTTCCCGGACCCAAAATGGATTAACTGTTGAATAATAATGCATGTTATGGCTGTTAACTGATCCATTACTTCGAAAAGTACCTTCATCAGAAAACATTATTTTGGATAAAAAATTTGGATCGGCCTCTATTGCTCCATTCATGGTGGTACAAAAGTTTACTCGTCGTTCAAAATCACGGTCTTAAAATTCTTGGTGTAGTTTCATATAATACTTGTATTTTCTCGTGGTGCGATTAGCCGTAGATTGGGATGTGTCAGATAAGTCAGCTAGTTGACGGCTGCTGACCTGGAGATTATCTTCAACATGAAGTAAAATCTCCATTTCTTTTTTCTTATTGGTAGCATTCGGGTTTACTACTTTCCGTTTCGTATACTCAAGGCTACCACTACAATCAAACCGTTCCATTAAGTACTGAAAAGATTTTCTAGATGGTATATGTCTATTCGGGTATTTCGCTCCGTAAAGCCTTACTGCCAAAAGACAATTTTTTTCCGCCGTCTCCCAGTATATAAACCATAACAATTAATTCATTTTTAGGAAAATCCATAACTATTACCTTTATACGTCACTTACTACAACAAATTGAACTATTTTTACTTGCTTAATAGACATGTCAAAATTTAACAATGCCTATATTTTTGTTTTGTCTTGGCAACTATGATGTTATAGCGTAAGTGTATTACGAACAAGGGTAAAAAGAGAAAAAAATTTAAACTAAATCGAAAACTATTAGAAATAGGTATAAGACATACTTAATATAAATTAGAGGGTGTGAGATTTAAAAAAACTTGAGATTTTTCAATTTAAAACAATCGAAGTGAACACCCTGTAGCATCCAACTCAAATTTCTTTACATATATTTTTTTTTTCATCTCTATAGAACGCTCGTACTAATTATGAGTATTCCACCTTCAGAAACAATGGCGCTACTGGCAATTTTTTACAAAACTGAAAACTAGTGTTTTTTTTTAAAAAAAAAAATGAAATATTAGAAAAACCACTTGGTTTAGGTATATAACATTATTAATAAAAAAATTATAAAATTTTACGCAGAATTTAAAAATAAATTAGAAAATAGGATGTTCCATTTAAAAAAAAATATGTTATATCGGCCACACTTTTTTGAAGTACCCTGTATACTCAAAAATAATTTTAAAACTGTGCACCTTAACATTCCCTAAAACTATTGTATTTAACATTTTTTCTTCATTCCCGAAACAAATGAGATAATGAACTTTATTCTATCGTTGACTTACCCTGCACATGTCAATTCAGATATTTAGAAGTTACTTAAAGCTGTACTTGCCGATGGGGAATCTTGAGGATTCTACAAGTAACAAAACGCTCTGAGCAAGGTTGTATTGAAAATATGAGTAGATTGATGCCTAAGGCTACTTAATGTTCAATGATGTCATTTAGGAAAAGATTGTGTTCTTTGTTGAACGAATATTATGATGATGGCTCAGTGTTAGTTTAAGTAGAAAATATTCGTAATTTATCGGCTAAGTTAAGTTTTAATGGTCATATGAATAAAATAATAGCGGAAGCAACACAAGTCTTAGGATCTATCTTGTAAATCATTTACGAATATAGCTGTACTCTAACTTTACTCTGTCGTTGACACACCCTGTACAGTTCGAACAATTTTTTTTTCTGAGAGAATAAAAAAATTTGAATCTTCCTAGACCAAATGTATTGAGTTTAGTGGAGATTATGTTAAGAAATAAGTTTTTATTTCATTTTAATCCACCCCCCCCGTAAGAAAAAGGCAATTGGAACGTGATGTAGGAAATGTTAATTTCGAAAATACAGGGTATATGAAATTGGAGAAATAGGGGAAAACATATAAAAAATGCAAGTGACAGTACAGCTAGATTCTAAAATAATGAGGTCAATCGTTAAACAAAAAGATATGATCTCATAAAAAGTTCGGAAGTCAAAAAAGGATGCGATCAAGAAAAAAATGGCATCCTAAATTTTAAGTTATTTTGCAAGTATATTTTTTGTTAAATTAAAAAAAAAAAAACAACTTTTCTCCATGAGTTAAGTCCTGTTATACCGCACAGGTTATTTATTAAGAACACGAAGAAAACTAATACATTAGTTTTTCAGTGTACGTTATGTTTTTAAATTATTATCTTTTTATTTCTCTCTTCTAGGCCACTTTTATTAAACGCTGAAAACAAAGAAATGAAAACTCCAATAATACAAGCTATTGAGTTTAAAGATTTACAAATTTTACACTTGCTGATAATGTTGGGTGCTAACGTAAACAAGCCTATATTAATCACAAGAAAAACTCCTTTAATGTTTGCTATTTATAGAGGCCATCTTCAAGCAGCAGCTCTCTTAATTGAAAAAGGTTTGTCGTTCGTTCAACGGAACATCAACAGTGCGTGAGGACAGTACCCATTCTGAAATATAACAAAATATAATATTTGTACAAGGTGTCCCCTACAAAATTAATTCATTTTTAGATATTCATTTTAAAAAGCAAATTGATGAATCAAAATTAATGAATGAATGATAAAATCTGTGTATCAAATTATATTCCTTAAAAATTTATTTCCTCAAATTCATATCGGCTAATTGTGAACACCTCTGTTCCCAATATTTTTTTAAGAGAGCAGTAAACTTATTAATCACAGTTATAACTGACTAATTTTGAAAAACAGGGGTGAGGAAGTTATTAATCATCTCCACATATTGCTCCGAATTAACTGTTATTGTGCGGCCTATGTCATCCTGACAGAAGCACGGGCGGATTATTTCATGTGCCAACATTGCAAGCCAATCCACCACTATAGGAAATGTAGAGATTTTTGATGCTTTTGTTTTGGATCTGTCGGACAGCCACGACGGCAAATCTATTTACTAATGTTGTCGTTAAGGTGGTAAGCATTCAAACATTTGATTGAAATTCAATCTCTAACCAGAATTAGTTGGTATTAATTTTTTTACTATCTGTATCTTGTAAGGGTGCAAACATAAACGATAATACTAACGAAAAGTCTTTAGTTTTAATGCAGTAAAGTCTAGTACGAAACTTCTCGGATCAACCGAGTATAGTTACAATTTGGAGTACATAATCTTAATTTGTTCGGAAAATAAATAGTAGTATATAAAATCTAAAATATACGGTACAAGATGTTATAAATCAATATACACTCCTGGACAAAATTAACGCAACAATATATTAAATCATACAAATCTCTATAATGAATTAATTTTGATAATTTTTTATGAACATTGGTTACACTAAAAGTTAGAAAAAACTTATTCGGATACTTTAAAAGTGAATTAGCTACCAAATTTCTCTATAAGATTCGAATTAAAATTATTCTTAAGACCTAATAACAAAATCGTTGAAATTATGTAATAATGAAAAAAATAAACTGGGACACTAGTAGCAAAATTAATGGTGTAACTGGGACACTAGTAGCGTGTGTTGCCTCATCTACTTCGGATGACAGCGTTTATGCGCCTAGGCATGCTTCTAATTAAATTTTAGATAAAATCTTGAGGAATTTGCTCCCATTCTGTGATAACTACATTTTCAAGTTCCCTCAGGTTTCTAGGTGCAGGTATATGACGTTTCACATTTTTCTTAAGGTGATCCCATACATGTTCTATCGGATGCTGGTGGCTATTGCATAATCGGTATCTTGTTTAAGATAATTGAGTACCTCCCTAGCCACGTGAGGTCGAGCGTTGTCTTGCATAAACAGGAAATTGGGCCCCACAAAATGACCGAAAGGCATCACATATTCTATTACAATATTCTCAAGATAGTAGTCAGCATTCATGGATCTCGTGGACAGGAACTAACTCTGTGCACAGAGCCACCGCCGAATGGAATCCTTGCAGAGATATTGCAAGGAGCAAACCTCTCTCCTGGTCTTCGCCATACTCGCTCACGACCATCTGGATGTTTTAGACTACCCCTAGTTTCATCTGTGAAGAAAACTTGTTTCCAATCATCCACAGACCAGTTTTCGTGATTTCGAGCAAAACGTAACCTGGCAACTCTGTTATCTCTAATAAGCAAGGGCGCAGTGGCTGGTCTCCTACTGTTTAATCCAGCTTCATTTAACCGTCTTCTGACTATTTTAGAAGAAATTGTGACATTGCGAATAGCTTTGAGTTCGTTTCTTATTATAGAACTAGTGACAGTCCTGTTTCTTAAAGCATATTATCTTATAAAACGTTCATCTAGGTCGCTAGTGCATCGTTTTCGCCCTTGCCCTAGCCTTCTAGAATAAGTTCCTACTTCA
This sequence comes from Pachyrhynchus sulphureomaculatus, assembly GCA_019049505.1. NCBI lineage: Eukaryota > Metazoa > Arthropoda > Insecta > Coleoptera > Curculionidae > Pachyrhynchus > Pachyrhynchus sulphureomaculatus. The sequence continues at coordinate 167,736,507 of CM032456.1, read as the reverse complement.
TTCACGCGTCTTACCATACGACTTATTGTGGAACGATGTTTACCTAACAAATTGGCAACATAACTCTGACAAAATCCCTCGTCCAATAAAACTGAGGCTCACACTACCCCGTGTTCAGTTAAATTCCTTGTTCGTTCATTTATTTAATTCTTCGGGGTCAAAAATAAAACAGTCTACCGCAAAAACGTATTACTTTGAAAAAGGGAACAATTTATAAGCTTCCTTTAAAGAAAATCTATCGCATTATTACAGAAAATTGTTTATCTTCTAAAAAATTCTTTAAAACTGTAAATCTAAACGAATTGTTTTGATTTCTGTCATGAACAACGAAACCAAATATGCATAGCCTTCTATTCAAATACTCGATAAACTTTAAAACTGACATAAGAAAAAGATAAATTAATTTTCAGATTGTTGCGTTAATTTTGTCCAGGATAATATAATATATATATATATATATATATATATATATATATATATATATATATATATATATATATATATATATATATATATATATACATATACAGTGGTGTATTTTAAGATTTGGCGCCCTGGGCTTTTAAAGTTTGCCGCCCTATAAATTAACAAAAAAAAAAAGCAAAAATCTTTTAATAATAAAAAAAGGAATAATAGAAAGAGAAAAAGAAAATACAAAAGAATAGACACCATTTATTAAATATTTACATTTTTTTGCGATGCACAAATTGGTTGACGAATTCGTCAATAACACTGTCATAATTAACGGATTGTATTAAGTCAGTTAATATTAAGGATGGGTAAACTGCAATTTGTCACTGCAGTGCGTCCTTTAAATCCTTTTGCTTAACTTAAACTCATTTGTTTTCGTGTGACGTCAAGAATTGTTTTAAAAGAACACGTTCTTCTTGTAGCCCTACACCATATTGTAGAAGGGATATACGGTTATATATATATATATATATATATATATATATATATATATATATATATATATATATATATATATATATATATATATATATATATATATATATATATATATATATATATATATATATATATATATATATATATATATATATATATATATATATATATATATATATATATATATATATATATATATATATATATATATCTTCTTGTAAATCATCCGCAAGATTAATCGGGTATAATTTTCGGAATTTTATAGCGTTAACTCTAACTTCCGCTTCAGACATCGTATCCAATTTGCATAAGAATGCAAAATTGGCGGTTATTGAGTCATACGAAGATTTGCGCCTCCTCAACTCGTCCAACAATTGGCCGTATATTGGGAAGAAGGTGTTAACCCTGAAATGATCACATCCTTGTAACAACACTTCTCCCTCGCGATACTCATTGTCTCGTTTCTTCCTCTCAATAATTCTCTTATGATCGCTTCTGTATTCTTCTGAGGATTTTTTTTACCAGCCTTTTCAAAAGCATCAAACGATTCCCGTAATGGTAAATATACAGTTTAATACTAATACTATCGGAAGGTGTAGTAGCACATGATACACAGGCGTGTACATACAAAGCTATATACACATCTGTATATGAAAACACAAAAATTTTCAGATTGTTGTCTCCAATTTTATAATTTATTAATTTCATTTAAAATTTCCAAAATTTACAATTAAAATTTTTTATAGTTTTATAAAATTACGGATTAAATTATAAAAGATAATTATTTTCGTTAAAAATATTTCAAATAAAATTATGTTATAACACATGGGCTGAAAATTCCCGGGCTAACAAAGAAAACACGGTTTTTTTGGTTCAAAATTAGCTTTATTCATTAACGTAATCTCCATCAAGAGCAACGCAATCATTCCAGCTCCGCTCTAACATTTCAATACCACTTTGGTAGAACGATTTATCTTTTGCCTCATAGGCCTCAGTTTCAGCGATAACCTCTTCATTCGTGCGAAATTTCTTACCGGCGAACATTTTTTTCAGGTCTGCGAACAGCCAGTAGTCGCTGGGAGCCAAATCTGGCGAATACGGTGGATGTGGGAGCAATTCGAAGTTCAATTCATGTAGTTTTGCCATTGTTTTGATTGACTTGTGACACGGTGCGTTGTCTTAATGAAACAAAATTTTTTTCTTTGCCATATGCGGTCGTTTCTTTGCAATTTCGGCCTTCAAACGCTCCAATAACGCTATATAATATTCACTGTTGATGGTATTTCCTTTCTCAAGATAGTCGATGAATATTACATCACGCACATCCCAAAATACCGAGGCCATAGCCTTTCCAGCCGATTGTTGTGCTTTCGGGCGCTTTGGACGAGGTTCACCAGTTGCTGTCCACTCAGATGACGATCGTTTTGATTCCGGAGTGAAGTGATGGATCCATGTTTCATCCATTGTCACATATCGACGCAAAAAATTCCGGTTTGTTACGTTTAAACATGGCCAAACACTGCTCAGAATCGTCAACACGTTCTTGTTTTTGATCAACAGTGAGCAAACGCGGCACCCACTTTGAACAGAGCTTTCTCATAGTCAAATGCTCATGCAATATAAAGCCAACACGTTCTTTTGATATCTTTACGATGTCAGCTAACTCACGCAACTTCACTTTTCGATCATTCAAAACGATTTTATGGATCTTTTTGATGTTTTTGGTGTTACCGCCTCATTTGGACGTCCACTGCGTTCTGCATCATCGGTGTCTCTACGACCACGTTTGAAGTCAGCAAACCAACGTTTTATTGTTGTTTCTGATGGAGCGGAGTCCCCATAACACTTTTCAAGCCATTGCTTCGCTTGAACGGTATTTTTTCCCATCAAGAAGCAGTGTAAAATTAAAACACGAAATTGTTTTTGATCCATTGTTTTGAAAATAACAAAAGTAGCGTCACTCTTAGCACAATAACTCACAAACTAATGAATAGAATATCATGAAATTTTAACAGCTGTCTTTTGAAGGTTAGTATTAACTGAAAAAAAGGTGACTGCAATAAAACTAGCGCCATCTATGTGTTAGGCCCGGGACTTTTCAGCCCATGTGTTAAATAACGAACCTAATTATAGCTACATTATTTACTGAAATAAATAACTAATTTTCAAATTTTATAATGTCAGTAATAACAATCATAATAATAATAAATCTTCTTTTGCTGATGTCTCTCCTATCCTATTTATTTCAAAAATCCAATAAAATAGACAAAAAAGTGTGTATACCTTTACAAACAAAACTCAACTCCAAGAATTTCATTAAAGCCATCAACATATTCGCTATATCTATACTCACATATTCATTTGGTATCAACAAATGGTCACACACAGATATAGAAAACATTTACATCCTTTTACGTTCTCAATTCACCAAATACATGAAATTACACCCCAACGCATGCAAAGAAAGACTTACCATCGAGAGGAAGGCAGGAGGAAGAGGAATCATAGACATCAGATCCCTACACACAAAACAAATACAAGCACTTAGGAACTTCTTTCACGCCAAGCCTCCACACAGCAACAGTGAAAGCAGACAAAAACTACACACCTCTCGACTTATCCCGGGGAGACCACCCAGCAGATACACCCAATCACACCAGTTACAACAGAAAAAGATGAAAACATGATCAGAAAAAACACTCCTCGGAAAACACAGATACCACATAGAACAAGACCACGTAAATAAAAAATTCATATACCTGGTTACAGGATGGGCAGCTATTCCCTGAAATAGAAGGCTTCTTACTTGCCATCCAGGATAAAGTCATATTAACCAGAAACTATCAAAAACATATCATCAAACACCCAACTATTACAGAAGACAAATACAGGAACAACCACCAGCAGAAAGAAACGATCGAACACATAACAAGCGGATGTAAAATATTAGCCGGAACGGAATACACAGCCAGACATGACTCAGAGGCAAAAGTAGTTCACCAGGCACTAGCCATAACATACAAACTCATAAAAAACACAGATCCCTTCTACAAATACACACCAACATCCATACTTGAAAATAAAGATTACAAGCTCTACTGGGATATTAGTATCCATACAGATAAAACAGTCTCCGCCAATAGACCCGATATTACTTTTCAGTGCAAAAAAGGAAAGGTCACCTATCTAATTGGTGACAGCTGTCCCCAACGACACAAACATCCAAACGAAATACACAGAAAAAATCTTAAAAAACACAGACGTTGCAACAGACTGGAAACAAGAAAAAGTCATTATTGTCCCCCTCGTCATATCAGCCACAGGCCTTACACCAACAACATTCACACCACACTTAGTACAATTAGGACTCAACATAAACATGCACAGAAACATTCAGAAGTCAGTGATTTTGAAAACATGTAACATTGTCAGATCATTCCTTAATGCACAATGGTAATAGTGTTTGTGCTGACTTGGCTTGGGCCCGTCAGCCAAACATGGAACCACATTGACTAAATGTGAGAAAGAAGAACTTTTTTGTATAATAAATTTTCTTTTGCTGATGTCTCTCCCATCCTATTTATTTTAAAAATCGAATAAAATAGACAAAAAAGGACGTATTACCCAGAGAAGAATATATATGTATATAAATATATATATATATATATATATATTATATATATATATATATATATATATATATATATAAGTTTGATTCTTGTATCAAGAAAATTTGGTCTTATAAAAATTATTTTTTCTCTCAGTGTAGGTAACGATTATAAAAGGCGACCAAAACTGAACGCGAGGGGCGGCCCAGGGTGATCATTTTTGGACCCCGGCCCTTATTTATGGAAAATTGTTGTATATTTATTTTTTTTAATGTAGAATGGTATAGTGCATGTCATGAAGTATACTGACGTATTTGACATTTGGTAGTGAAAACGACACTGGGCGACGCAACACCAAACAACTTTTTTTCCATCAATATACCTTTTGTCAAACGGCACTGGAAAATATTTTTCCCCTTTTTTTTTCTAATTTGTTTTGCAAAAAAGTTATGCAGCAAAAACCCTCTAAAATATTATTTTTTGGTCATCGCGGTTACCATGGATCGTATGCCACGTTTGGCGGTTTTTAAAACAATTTATCTAGTAGCCGGATGTTATACTTTAATCTGACAGCTCTAGTTTGCACACCTATTCAATTCTATAGAGTTAAACTAAGTAAACAGTGCGTTAATAGCTTCTGATTGAAGTGGTTTCCCACGCTGAAAAAGTAGATATGATTCTTATTTATGGAGAAGCAAGGAGAAATTCTCGAGAACAATCTCCAAATTTAATCCAGCTAGTGAATTTCCAAAGTTGGCTGCAGCTAGCTTCAAAGGATTAAATGTAATAATGAAGCACGACTGAATATTTTTAGAAAATATTTTCGCATCATTGTTTCAGCTGTAACTGTGTACCATCGAAGAATTGTTGCATTGAGCAATCTCTATTAACAAATTTTATCAATTCATGGTAGATAACACGAAAAGTAACGTTCCCAGCATAGAACTTTGCATCACATGTTCACGACTCTAGGTTGACGAGTTGGTTCCGATCTTTGTACCCATATGCCTCTCCCGGCCCTTGAAGCTGATTGCTGTTAAGTTTTTAATTGACATCTATGGTTTTAATCTGTATTAATTACTTTTATAATATCAGGATTAAACGACATTTTTTATTTTGATAGGAGCAAACATATATAGCACTGATATAAACGGTATGAATATCCTGCACTATGCTGTAGATTCAAATAGATTGGAAAATGTTAAATTTGTCTTGGATACAAAAAATAGATATTAACTCACAGGACACTAGTGGATGGACGCCACTTTTAAGAGCTGGTTTGTATGAATTCAAAATATAACAAATATATAAATAAGGTAAAAATTTCCGGAAACAACGCTATTTATTGTATTGGTTACCGGCCAAGTATATAGTCAGGCATTCTATAGAATGCCTAAAACGTTCAGGCAAAGTATAAAATATCCTTTATTTTATACTTTGCCTAATTATTCTATAGAATACCCAACGTAAGGATTAACTGTTACTCGTGTTGCTGGTGACGAGATAGCGCGATGGGGTGGAGTTAACACGTTATGACATTAACTAACCTGAACTACCCTAAACTAACTTAAACTAACCTGAACTAACCTTTTTTAAAGTTTAAAAAAAACAATAAGTATTTCTTTAACAAATAAAACGAACGTTTAATTTTTCAAAGATCGCAGAAGTCTCTAATTTCATTTCCCTATGCATACTTTTTATAGACAGTTGATAATCTTAATATTGTTGTAAGATATGATTATGGCAATTTGTCTTTCATTTTATACTTATTTATTACATGATGAACTGTTGTGACACTTCGAAGTACACTTAACCTTCTTTTTAAGACATAAGCTCCTGTTAGTTCAGGTTATATTATAACGCAGGGTTTCCCAATCATTTTTTTTAATGCGACTCTCTTTACAGGTTGCAATTTTTTTGTGACGCCCTTCTACAAAAGATACCTGTATGGAGCTCTAGCAGACAATAAAATTACTTTATTATTCAAAGAAAACTCTAAAGAATATAGAATCTTAATTATTATTTATTAGAAAACATAAAAAAACACCAAACAATATCATTAATGAGAAGGATGTGCTTGCTTTTCTGAGCATAACTTCTCAAATCGGGGCTGAAGTTTTGAAATTGCTATTCTCATTTCTTTTTCTAAATTTATTTGTAACCTGTACTTCGATTTGATTACTGCAACTGCAAAAAAGCCAGTTTCACATAAGTACGACGTAGCAAAAGGTAAAAGAACCCCCAAAGCCGTAGTATTGATAATAGGATATTCTTGGGATGCATTGCTCCAATATTGAAACAGTTTGTCTTTATTGAATCGTGGTTTAAGCTCGTATCATAAAATAATTCTAACAGCTGTTCTTCCTCGACTATTGAAAGTGTAGATGGTGGTGGGGTCTATTGGAATGGGTTTCTAATCCAGTCGTATTGATCCAGATTCTCTGGAAAATATTTATTAAAATGCGACATTGTAAGAGACGAGCAGTGCTTTGGAAGGAATAGATGCTCGGGAAAACAAGGATGTCGACTGAAGTTTCAGTTCTCGCAATTTTCTTGCAAAAAAAATCTTGCGGCTTTTCTTGTAAATTACTGTGAGTTGTTTCTAAATGACGTTTCAATATATTAGGAAGCATACTTTCAGCAGCCAGGACCTTATGACAAACAATACATTGGGAAAGTTCCATGTTTCCTTTGCTAACGTAGGTAAATCCAAAATCTAAATATTGGTCTTCATATTTTCTACACTTTTTTCATTTTTCTACAGTTTCTTTTCTACTCTCTCCTGCGTCTTCAATACGTCTCCTATTTATTTGAATAAAGTTGTCCATTTTAAGTAATAAATACGCGCGCGTAAATTAAATACAACACACTTGAAATCAAAATACTGCATTCATCAACGCTTGTAATCGACGAATAAATAAAGCATCGAAACAAAAAAACAGAACAACAAGCGAACGAAAGCGCGGGGAAATGAAGGGGCGACCTGTGCGTATCGTCTCGCGACTTCCCTAGGATAGAGTCGCAACGCCCCACTATGGGACAGAATCGTGCGTACCGTCTCAAAAATCTGTAACTTTGTCGTTGATTGAAGTAAATAGCTGAAATTTTGGTACGTAGTATCTCGAATGTATATACTATCAAATAATGGTACATTCGTTGTTCATTTTTAACCGACTTCACGTGTTTTTTTTTGTTCCTTTTTTTTGTTTTTTTTTTAATGTTTGTTCCAATATTACTCCGCCATTTGTGAACCGATTTTAAAAATTCTTTTTTTTGTTTTGAAAGGTATTGCTTGCAGTTGGGTCCCATAAATTTTTTTTGGAAATCGGACGGACAAAATGTCCGTCCGAAAAATTAATTTTTGAATATCTCGGCCATTTATAAACCGATTTTCAAAATTCTTTCTTCTTTTTGAAAGAATTTGTCAACAGACTGAACACATAAAAAAATTTCGGAAATCGGACGGATATTTTGTCCGTCCAAAATATTGATTTTTAGATAACTCTATTGAAAATTTATGAAAGTCGGAGGGAGGAAGTCGGTTTTCTTTTTTGCGAGAATTATTTTATTTATAATATATAAAAAATAATACAAAAATAAAAATGACACTTTTTCATACAAAAACATAGTTTACTTAACTTATATCGAATGATAATTATACAGTTTAATGATATACACTATTATTTCGTATTTTTGTTAATATTACATATGAAAATAGCATATAATAAATGACAAACATCTATTAATCCACTACATAAAATAGAAAAAAAAAAAAATTGATATACAAACTACAATTTAAATATCTAAGAGGTTCTTGGCTTCGTCTGACAGTTCCTTGGCAACAGTGACTGATGGTTTTCTGATACTTGATATGTATGGGTCTGATGTAAATAAAAGACCATGAAATACGTCTTCATTCGTTGCGGACCTAGAGCACTTTCTAGCGTGACATAATCTGATATTTTTGTAATCTTTATTACGAGATTCTTGGGTATCCTCAGATAAATTACCAATAGGCAGAACAGTAAAATGTCTAATTATACTTTCCCCATGTATTAAGATCTTATGTACTGAAGAAGGCATCTTATACCACATATATTGTGTAACGTACAATTGTGCAGTAGCGCGAGTATATTCACCAAATTTTTCTGGATTTACAGCAATACCGCATGCCAAAGTCTGAAGAATAACATAAAACCTTTTAATAAGATCCTCATTAACTCCTGTTATTTCTGAAGAGCAGTAATAGTTCTCAAAAAAACGTCGAGCTGTATTGCCGTCATTGCTATTTCCACTTCCTTGCCGGGGTTTAACAACATGCAATCCCATTCGGCTTCGAAATAGACTTTGTACAAGTTTTTTCTTGTCTTCTCTACTTTTTTTTTATCTTCCGGAGTTCTCGCAGCCCATTTTTTAAAGGAAAGATTATATGAAATATGTAAAACTAACTCCATGCATGCAACGTCGACAAAACCGTACTCGTAAGCAGTCATATTATCTGGCTTTGATTCAATCTTCTCCAAATTATTCATATCGCTTGGATTAGCCCCACACACCGTACACACAGCTCCAAAACTTGTGTCAATTAGAACTTGTGTAACTTTTCCATCAATCAAAGTTAAGAACAGCTCGTGACTTATTTCAATTAGCTGGTCCCCCATGTGTATCTGAGAAATTTTCAAATTATTAATTTGAGCCCGAATATCACCGACCACCGAACGGGTTTTCTCGGGCGTTTCTTTTGCAAATTCCATCAGAATTGGTCGGCAATATCGAATAGAAGAGCAAGCCGGATTTTGCCAAAGAACCTCTTTTGTTTCTGTATCAATCAGCTTTATTGGTACCAAAGACGCTATAAATAAGTTTGCATCTGAGACCAAGTTACTTTCATCTGTTAAAATTTGTTTATATTCACTTTGTCCCGATAAACCATCACATCCCCATTTGGTAAACAATTTAAGATTTCTTCTTGTTGGGTTGTAAATATTTTCAATTTTTAAGATACGGGCAGTAGTGTGATCCAGCAAATCTTGTAGATTTACTTTAGCGCCTGTATCGGTTATTTCAATGCTGGAGGGTGGAAGATAACACAGTTTTTTTTGCGTTTGTTAATATATTATATGACGGCAATGTATTGAAGTTTTTGTTAATCAGACTTGCTCGAAGTAATCCGTATTGTGATTTCAAAAGATCTAAATCAGCAAAAAGACTTAAAGCTTCATCCGCCGTAAAATATGTTGCATTGCGAGTTTCATGCAACAATTTTTCCTTTATGACTTTTTTTCATCTCTATCACAATTCCGCATCATTGCAACAACAAAAGCTTCTTCCAATTCTCCTTCAGACCGCAATCCTTGGACGTATGCGTTATGTATATTCTCGAGTCCATATTCTTGAATTAACTCCATATTCTTCCTTTTTTTCGATTTCTCTGACAGATCTTCATAAGATGGACGTCCACGTTCTCCAGATGTTATAGGTTTGATATCCATTGGTATTTCGTCGAACTGTACCTTAAATTCACCGTCTAACCACGTTGTATTTTTATTAAAGAAACGTTCTTTAGTTCGGTTAGATGTGGTCCAGCGATTGTTAAAAGCTGATATAAGCGATTTTTGAATACTTTTCACAACTAATTCACTTTTTGAAGACGACAAATGATGGTGTTCTTCTAAGTATTTTTAAATATCTTCTCTTTTTGTCCCATGGTCAATTAAAAATTCGCATAATACTCGTCGAGGCACAACAAATTCACTCATTTTGTTGTATAGGTTCTTCGCAAATATTGTTTTTTTACCGAGGTTGGTGAAGACTCTATGTCGAAGCACAATAAAGTACTGGTAAATGACAATTAAATCAATAACTTTTATACTTCAATTCCGTGAGAAAAATTTTATTATCTGAGGGTAGTCACATATTTATCGCGTTCTTATATGATATGATATGATTTCCAATAACAGTATTTCCACCTTACCTAAACTTTAATTTAGGTAGTAATCTATCTTTATATATAAAACACAAAAAATGTTTCTACCTACCCAAGGCAGCTCTACCAAGTAGTAGCAGTTCGGCAATAGCAACAAAGCCGAAAAAAATCACATGTATTTTGTTGGTAGAAAATCACCACATTGTCAAAAATCACGAGAGCTTCTCTCAAAAAACAACCACTTTATGTATGTATGTAGTTCATTCTCTCAAAAAACAACCACTTTATGTAAGTATGTAGTTCAATGCGGTAGTTTGTAAACAAAATTTTGACAACTTGCTGGGATGTAAACAATAGTCACCTGTTCTAGTGATATTACCTGGTAAAGCTGCCTTGTACCTACCTACCTACCTACATATCTACCTGCCTACCTATGTCCGCTATAGACGCTAGTAGACAATATTATTTAACAATAAAATGTCAGAAATAATCTATTTTTCGAAAAAATCTCCTGAATCAAATCTTAAAAAATTTTTTAAATATTTTGCATTTCCCTCCCCATCAGGTATTTTTCGTCCCATTTAAAAGGGGGCAGATTCGGGCAAATTTTTTTTTGCCTTGACTTTTATATGAGCTGCTCTATGTGATGGTATCAAAATTACGACATCGGCAGACATCGCTAACTGTCAAAAGTCTATTTAAAGTTTCTAATAAGGTTAGGATATTTGATACTGCAAAAACAATCGTGTACCTCTCCAGTTTTTACATAAATGTCTACTTAAATGCTTTTTAAATAAGGTACTTAATAACCATTCTAACCATATATCACACTTACATATTTGCATTGAAAATAATGAAAATATGACCATGTACGAGGCTGGTTTGAAAAGTCCGTGCAAAGTCCGAGAGATGGCACGGCACCACCGGCGCGTATCGAGGTCATGTTTAGTTAGTAGCATCTCTTGAATGAACGCACACCAAGTTTCAGCCATATTGGTCTATTTCTTTGTGTTTGGCATTCGTGTGAATCAAGGAAGTCGAGTGATTTTCAAGAAATGGACGAAAAAGAATTTCGTGTGGTGATTAAACATTACTTTATGAAAGGCAAAAACGCCTCAGGAGACTAAAGAGAAGCTTGATAAACATTATGGTGACTCTGCACCTTCGATTAGAACAGTTTATAAGTGGTTTCAAAATTTTCGGACTGGCCATACGGGCACAAGTGACGCTGAACGTTCTGGACGGCCTGTGGAGGTTACGACTCCAGAAATCATTGATCAAATCCATGATATGGTGATGGATGACAGAAGAGTTAAAGTGCGTGAGATTGCTAGTGCTGTGGGCATCTCGACTGAACGGGTACATAATATTTTGCATAAACATTTGGACATGAGAAAGCTATCCGCAAGATGGGTGCCGCGATTGCTCACGCTTGACCAAAAACGGAATCGTGTGAAGTGTTGCAAGGATGGTTTACAGCTGTTCCAGAAGAATCCGGAGGACTTTAAGCGTCGTTTCGTCACTGTGGATGAAACATGGATACATTACTATACTCCTGAGACCAAACAACAATAGGTTACCAAGGAACCACCAAAAAAGGCAAAGACCGTTCCTTCGGCCGGAAAGGTTATGGCGACTGTCTTTTGGGATTCGCAAGGGATAATCCTCATCGACTATCTGGAAAAGGGTAAAACTATTAGAGGTGAATATTATTCATCGTTATTGGACCGTTTGAAAACCGAGCTGCAAGAAAAACGCCCGCGATTGGCCCACAAGAAAATGCTTTTCCATCACGACAACGCACCAGCACACACCTCAGCAGTTGTGGTCGCAAAATTAATGGAAATAGGATTCCAACTCGTTTCACATCCCCCTATTCTCCAGACTTGGCTCCCTCGGACTACTATTTGTTCCCCAATTTGAAGAAATGGCTGGCGGGACAAAGATTTTATTCAAACGAGGAGGTGATTGCAGACACTAATGGATATTTTGCAGACTTGGACAAATCCTATTATTCGGAAGAGATCAACAAACTAGAACATCGTTGGACGAAGTGTATAAGCCTAAAAGGAGACTATGTCGAAAAATAAAAAAGGTTTACCCCAAACACATAAGTAGTTTTTATTTTTACACGGACTTTTCAAACCAGCCTCATAAAACTGGTGCAATTCTGTTCTACATAATCGACATTATTTTGAGCGTCAACTTGCAAGTCAAGTTTTATTAAGAAAAAATGAGAAATAATCTATTTTAAATTCTATATAATATGTATTAGACATTCAGTTAGATATGTGCATTAACAAAATATTCAATATCGAACATTCGCAAAACCTATTTTTGAGACGGTACGCACGATTCTGTCCCATAGTGCGCCCCGCCCCGCCCAGGGCGTCGGGACGCAGTTAGAGAACCCCTGTTATAGCATATTGCCTTCACCGTCACCGCGCTCCCTCACCACCCGCAACACTAGTAAAAGTTAATGCTTATAGAAAAAGGAAATATTTAATACATTGCCTAAACGAGCCCGGCATTCTATAGAATGCCTGAATTATACACTTTGCCGGTAACATATCCATTAAAATACTTTATTTCAATAATTATTCTTTTAGTAATCCTCAATTGTAATCAAGAAATAATAGAATATTTATTTTCCAAGGGTGCCGATACCACGATTAGAGATAAAAATGGTTTTGATTACACGAAACATTTGCAAATAAAACTCCCAAATGATACTAATAGTATTAAATTAATGTAAATATTTGGTTGCCTATTTCACATAATGGTGGAAACTTTAGTTATCTACATTCAAATTCAGACGACAGCATGACAATTCGTCATTGACAATCAAGGAAGTGACATAAAAGTGTTATGTGAGAAATGTGTAAACAAAAAGAAGTTATTAAAAAAATAACCTGTTAAAAAAGAACATAAGGAAATGTAGATATTTTTAAAAATGAGTGCAAGAAGCGGTCCTTTTTATATTGGTTTAAATAGGGAACAAATTCCTAGACGTATTGTCAGTAAAATAAATCATAATCCTAACGCACATGTTTATAATATTTTAAATAATAGGAGTTTAGGGATTAACAAAAATCCTGTAGGATTCACAGACAATCTTATTTCTAAGGTGTACAATTCGTTTGACGTTAAAAAACACAACAAATGTGTCGACAAATATTATCAATATTGGGGTGGCATTTTCAACTTAGAATTTAGCTTAGATGGGTAAGTATTTAATGATATTATTTTAAACAGTGCAATTTAATATTTTGTAACCTTTCTAAATGAGTACACTTGAAATCATACTTTCTTAGAAAAGGCTGCCAAAATCTTTTAGTCTGCAGAGAAGAAAATACTCTGTAGATTAATTGTGTAAGCTTTTTTCTAACAGTGATCTATTTACAGCTAATAGCTCTAATTGTTACAGTGATAAGTCTGTCCTCCAATTTAGTTTGACCTCACTAAAGTTTAAAAATAGAGAATTCCATATGTAATGGTAGAGCACTATTACAAAAAGCATATATGTTTCTTCTAAGAGTGATCTACAAGTCTATCATAGTGCTAATTTATGTTAACCTGAATAACCTAAAGAAAGGCTGGTCTATTTATTTTTGCAAGTGACGATCTATGTGGCAACTGAAGAAATTTTTTATACTGATTGGTCAGGTCATCTGATTTAGTTTATAACATGGCTAAAGTTGAAAAGCAGAGATATCCGAGATATAATTTTAGACCTCATAAAAGGCATATGTTTAGTTCCTGTATTAAAAGTAGAAAATTAAAAAGAGCAGGAAAGATGTTTATAGAAACCAAAATTTAGCTGGATTAACAATACCAACCAACACAGACAATTAATCCTGCCAAATATGGGTTGCGATAACCATCTTTTCTGTGCTTGTTTGTTTATAGTGTAGTAAAAGGGTAGTCACTCTTAATTACAAATGCTAATGAATTTTTGTAAATGGACAAAAGTAGAATGAGTAATACTAAATATGAAATTAGTATCCAAATTATTAAATTTGATTTGATTTATCACAAATTTATTTTAGGAAATTGCTTGTGGCAGCTTGTGAAGGCAAGCAAGTTTTGCTGTATGATGCAGCTACACAAAAACAAATCACATCTATAGAAAATGCTCATCTTAATTGTGTCAATTGTGTCAGGTGAGGAATTAAATTTTATACACTAAATGATAAAGGAAAACTTCTACTTTTGGTAAAAATTGAGTTTCTATGTTTTATCAGTCTTTAGAGTCCAAACATTTAAATTATTTTAATTTTCTACAGGTTTTTAGATGACAAAACTTTTGCTACTGGGTCAGATGATACTCTTATTAAGTTATGGGACTTAAGAAACCTTAAAACATCTTCCAGAACATTACAAGGTCACTCAAATTGGGTATGTATTTCTATAGTTATATATATATATATATAATATATATATATATATATATATATATATATATATATATATATATATATATATATATATATATATATATCTATATATAAAGTAATTTAATGGTTATTGTCTGTCTCACTAGTGTTAGTAATATCTAAGTAACAAAATACCAAAATCTAGGAAATTTAATCACTAATCTAGGAAATTTATAATTAATGATGAACTTTAAAATAAATGATATTATTGTTAAGAATTTAATAAAAACATTGTTTTAAATTCAATAATACTTTTTTGGGTGCTATAAAATTTGGTTGCCCTTAAACATTATTTCCAGTACTACAGTTCCATGTGGCCTTATAATTGATTCCTCCAAATGTTCAAGTATGTAAAGGTTATATGACAAACTATATACATTGTTGAACAAAAAAAGTGGGACCTAATCTGTATGTTACTTAACAAGGAGTAATACTTACTTTGTCCTCCCCTTTTTAAAAATGTTATTAGTACCTCTGATATAAGTATATGTAATTAAATAATTTCTTTTTAATTGTCATACTTTCCTAGATCAAAAATATCGAATGGTCAGAACAAGAACAAGTTATGGTCACCTCAGCATTCGACGGCACTGTCTATGCTTGGAACCTAAATGACAGAACTGAAAATAATATGCTTTTTGAAAAAGTGTTTTTAATGAGTGGGTTAATGCGAATGAAATTAACACCCGATGGTACTAAAATGATTATATCAACTACAACTGGATTTATTATTATTATACATAATCTTAATTTATTATCTCTGGCAACTGATTTAAGATCTTTTAGGGTAAGTAAATATTTCCCTTTAGTTTCTCAAAAAAGGTTTGAGATGGAGTTGATGTACTGAATTGGTTACAGTTATGTTCTGTTTTAATGTTTGTTTTTTAAATAAAAGATATATACAGTGGCGTGTAAAAGTTTCTAGCCAGTGACATTTTGTACTCTAATTTATAAAAAAAAAGACTAATGATTTTTAATCATTATGAGACGTGAGTATGAGATATAGGAAACAAAATAATATAGTAAAAGAATATTATTTATGTTTTTGAATATATTTATTATTATTATTCTTATATTTATATGTGCAAGTTTCTGGCCACATAATATACATTGACGCAGTAGGACATTCAAAGACGTATTTACGAATAATAGCACGTTGAATGTTCACATTTAGTTCATAAAAGGTTGTGGGAGCATAAACATGGCTCAGCATATGCAAATCCAAATTCGTGAGAGAGTAATAAAATTTTCAAAAGAAGGAAAGTTTTTCTCGTGAGATTGCTTCATTATTATCGATAGGTAAATCAACCGTGAACGATATTATTGTAAAATACCGTTGTGGATATGGTTTAAAAGATCGTCCGCGTAGTGGAAGATCAAGAAAAACATCTAAAAAAGTAGATCATATCATTAAACGCAAATCAACTGCGGATGTCAAGAAAACTGCTGCTGAAATTGCACGCAAGCTAAAGGATGAAAACCTAACCAATGTTAGTTGTAGTACTGTGACACGAAGACTACATGATGTGGACTTTTTGGCCGTATAAGTATTAAAAAACCATTAATCAGTAAAAAGAATAAGAAGCCTGCTTACAATTTGCGAAAGATCGCCTAAATTGGACAATCAAAGATTGGAAAAAAGTAGCTTCCTCAGACCAATCTAAATTTAATCTTTTTGGAAGTGATGGTAGACAACATGTACGACGTCCTATTAATACGAGAAATGATGTTCGATACCAAAAACCTACTGTAAAACATGGTGGAGGAAGTGTGATGGTTTGGGGAATTTTCTCTGCACAAGGAGTCGGTCCATTGATCGAGATCAACGGAAATATGAACGCTGATATTTACAAGGACATTTTAGAAAACAGTTTGTTATCATATGCTGAAGAAACATTGCCGCAGAATTGGATATTTCAGCAGGATAATGCCCCCAAACATACATCCAAGTTGTTCAAAAGTGATTTCTGCTTCAAATGTGAGTTTTAAGCTGGCCATTTCAATCACTGGACTTGAACCCAATAGAACACTTATGGGAAACGCTAGATCGTCAAGTTCGAAAACATACATATTCAAATAAAGCCGCATTATTCAAATCATTGAAGGAAGAATGGGAAAAATTTTACCTGCTTGTATTAATCGATTAATTGAGTCAATGCCACATCTTTGTGCGGCTGTTATCGCTGCAAAGGGTATGGCTACAAAATATTAACATAAAAATAATATTTAAGTCTATTATAGAGCATATGGACTAATAATTTTTCTCGTGGTACAAAGTGGCCGGAAACTTTTGCACATATAAATATAAGAATAATAATAATAAATATATTCACAAACATAAATAATATTCTTTTACTATATTATTTTGTTTCCTATATCTCATACTCACATCTCATAATGGTTAAAAGTCATTAGTATTTTTTTTTTAATAAATGAGAGTACGAAATGTCTGACCAGAAACTTTTGCACGCCACTGTATGTAAACTGTGATATGGACACTTTTTGAGAAAACTACAAAAAATCGTTCTAATGTTAAATTTTTAGTTCAAATTGATAAGGTAAAAAAGTACATAGTAATTATTTATTGCAGCTGAATTATTTTGCAAGTAAAAAGTTGGCTAGTCATCCTTGACAATTTAGTGCATAGTAATTGATTGATTAGATAGAAATCCATAATATTTAATAAATATAATAATAAAGAAATTATATATTATAGAGTTTCTTATATATAATTTAATGGTTACTTAATATTGTTACTGGCACAAGTAAAGTTTTCTATTTTTATAAAAAACATATAATTATATAATATAATAAAAATTAAAAACCAAAATAATACCAAAGAAAACATGAATAATATAACTGATATTAAAAAAATTAAACTAACATTAAAAAAGTGATAAAAATTACAAGAGAACACCGTTTTTTAATTTTAAAAAGTTATCACTTACAGTAGAACCCCGGTTATCCGAGGTAACGTGGGGAGGCACCCTCCTCGGATAACTGAAAACTCGGAAAATCCGGATTTGTTTTTTATTCATTTAAAAAATAAACACCAATACTTTAAACCGATGTATTAACGTTTTTAACATATAAATAGGTACATCCATTATAAAACAGTGAAATAGGTATCTATGCGCTTCTGTTTCATATTGCATCTTCTTTTTCCTCGCTGCAATGTTTCTCCATCTATTAAGAAGAAGCAAAACCCGCTGGGGTTGCCTCTGGTTGTTGTTCGATATGCCTCAAAGCTTTTTCCAAAGAAGCAAAACCTTCTTGATGGGAGATCTTAGTGAGAGACTGGTCATCCACCGCCGATTCGTCATCTGATTTTTCGATTTCCTGAAAGGCATTCGTTATTTCTTCAATACTCATTTCTTCTTCTAAATCATCTACTGTAATCCATTCAACAACATCTTCTCTTGTCACATTTTCGCAACTTTTTAATTTTTGCATTAATTCAAATATACTTTTTTCTTTTTCTTCTATCTCGCTCTCAACATTTCTCCATGGCTTCTCAATTTCGAAGCTAATTCATTTAATGGAGTATCATCTTCACTGTCATTATAGTCCTCAAAATCAATAACTTCTGACCAAGATTTTTGAATAGTGGTAGTACGCACAGAATCCGAAGCTTGACTTACCCAGTAAATAACATTTTTCAGTGTAACCTTTCTCATCCCATTGATAATATCCTCCTTTTCTGTGTATTCTAACAGATGTTCAAGATATAAACGCCTATAATTTTTTTTAATGTTTTCGAGGATGCCTTGATCCATTGGTTGCATTATGCTGGTTACATTTGAAGGAAAAAATTTTACAACAATTTCGCCCACGTGAAGTCCTTCTCCAGGGTGAGAGGGGGCATTATCCATTAACAAAATTGCTTTAATAGGAAGACGGTTTCTGTTCAAAAATTTAGTCACAGATGGCACGAACTCTTCTTCAAACCAGTTAGTAAATAAGGTCGCATCCATCCATGCGCTCTTCTGACTTTTGTAATAGACTGGTAGGGCTTTGGGTGAGATGTCTTTTAAAGCTCTTGGACGTGCAGACTTGCCAATCACCATCAGTGGGATTTTGTGCTTGCCAGATGCATTGGAATATACCATTATAGTTAATCTTTCCTTACTTCGTTTGTGCTCAGGAGCTGATTTTTCCTGTCGAGATGCCAATGTTTTGATGGAGGCATTTTATAGTTCAGACCAGTTTCATCACAATTGTAAATTTGATCACATGTGTATCCACAATCTTCGATTTGCTTTTTAAAAGTTCTGCTTAAATTTCTCAATTGATGACCCATCAGCAGAAAGTTTTTCACCACATACAGTCAGTTGTACACCGTACCGTTTTTTCCAGCGGTCAAGCCATCCAGAACTGGTGGTAAACTGATCTATCTCTGGGAATTGCTTACTAATTATTATTGCTTTCTGTTGTAAAATTGGACCTGACAGAGGCACACCTTTTGATCTCTGTTGGTTAAACCACATGAATAAAGCTTCGTTAACCTTTTCATAGTCGCCGGTTTTCATTGATTTTCTTCCTGAGAACGAGGAAGCTTGATTTATACACCACTCTTCTATTTTTGTGCGGTTTCTTTTCCAATCTCCAACTGTTACCTCACCTACTCCATAATCTCGCAACAACTTTAATTGTCTCTCCTGCTTTAGTTCTTCTGATGGCTTTTAATTTTTCTTCAATAGGAACGACGATTCTTTTACGTTTGTTTTGCTCCATTATAATACGACAAACAAAAATTCAAACAAAGCAGTTCGTATTAATTACACTTAACTACCAGAACTCCAACCAAATAAATTTTGTGAGTACACTCGTACTTCTCCGTAGTAAACGCTATAAACGCACTGCATTCACGCAAATTTACATGCTGAAAGAGTCCAAAAACATAAATAGGGGAACCCCTCACACGAGCCAGGGGGATTCTCCGAAGACCCCGACGATTTTAAATGGAAATATATACATACATATTTTAGAAGCTCGGTTAATACGCAGCATAGACGCGCGTACCTCGGATAATCAGGTTCTTAGATTGGCTCGGTTAATCCGGAGCTCGGATAATTGCGACTCGGTTAATCGGAGTTCTACTATATTTACTTGTAATTTCAAATGAACTCATCGGTTTATTGATCTTATTAAAGTTAGATTTTGAATGAGACTGCCTAATATATTTTGTGTTAGGTACTCTTCTAAGAATATAAATTAGTTTTCAACGTTAAGTTTGATTTAATGAAGTGCATGACTTACGCCGATTTTGTTTAATTTTGTCTGTTTTTTTAGAGAATTAAACTTTAATGTCGAGAAATTTGCAACCGCAAAATGACCAACAAAGATCCCATGAATGCTACATTCCATGCCTTTTCTCCTACGACTATAGTTTACGAGCATATACTCTTCATCAGGTAAGCTTTAGGCAACGGTATCTATCGTGAAGGTCCGAGATACTACTCGTTGGTCAAGATAAAATTTCGGAATATGGTTAACCATATTCTGAAAAAAAAAATTATTTCGGAATATCGATTTAATTTATCCTTCCTAGCAATGTTAGATTTATATAGTTGAGCAGTTTTTCGAAGTTCGAAAATCTCAATAGATGGCGCAAGGGTCTGTATCTTGCCCAACGAGTAGTATCTCATTTATTTAAGGTACCATGATTGCTATAAGCCAGCGAGTCATTCCAATTTGACTCTCCACGGTACGATCGATACCGTTGCCTAAAGCCTACCTGATAAAGAATATAGGCTCAGAAACTATAGTCGTAGGAGGAAAGGCATGGAATGTAGAATTCATGAGATCTTTGTTGGTCATTTTGCATTTGCAAATTTCTCGACTTTCTGTTGTAGTGAGCAAGTAACAAACCATATTCCGAAATTTTATTTCGGAATATCGATTTAATTTAAATTTTAATTAAATATTGCTTTTATTTCTTATGTTTTTTTGTTTAGAGTGACAATATTGAAAAAAAAATTTTTAGTGTATCTTGTTTTAGTTAAGAACTTTATTAAGTAAAAGGGTGAGGAATAGGCTTAAACAACACGGAGCGAGGAGGGGTGCTAAAACAATATATAAAAAATACGCCAATATAAGACTATTGCAGAAAGAGAAAAGAAAGAGTATCCAAAATTCTTTTTCGGGTAATCATTTCTGCTTGTTCGATAAGCTAAAAAATGGGCATAAGTCACGTGATCATTGATATGGTGGGAAATTTAAATAGTCGGATTAATTGACAGAACATCGAAAAAACTCAAAGAGAAACAAGTGTTTAGAATTTGATTTAAGACCTATTTACAAAATTTTGAGTATCTACATAAAAAATTAAAATCAATATTTTTTTAAAATCTTTCTTTAGCTACTACTAGAACTTTCTATTTTTATTTAACTAGTTTAATGGAGGTAAATTTTTTTTGCTTTGATCCTGATTACAAACATTCTTTTTGACAACTGGAAAGATTATTCAAAAGATGAGTTTATGTTTGTAGACCAAAAAAAATGTCGCCAAGTGTTTTGAAATGTCAGTTTACTGATCCTTTTCAAGTTTTACTTAAGTTTAAAAAAAAAAAACTATACAAGTCCTTGGTAATATCACATACCAGGTGTACAAGTATGCAATGCGGATTTCAGACAACAGATGGTGCACCAATGCAGTTTGTGCTATAGAGATATAACACTGCGCCATTTTGTTGTGTCATCAACAAGCGTCAGACGCGCACGAGTGATAAATTGGAAAAGTGTATGCATAGTGTTGTTTTGTTGTGTTCAATATGTCGAAATTTATACCGAACTAAGAGCATTCGCGGACAGCATTAATTTTTTGTTTTCATTTGAAGAAAACGGCTGTTGAATCATACCGATTACTTCGAGAAGCTTATGGTGAACATGCTCCATCGCAAGATACGTGTGAACGATGGTTTCGGCGTTTCAAAAGTGGTTACTTCGATGTTGCAGACAAGGAACGTGGAAAACCGCCAAAAAAATACAAAGATGTGGAATTGCAAGTATCGTTGGACGAAGATGATTCGCAAACACAAAAACAACTCGCCGAACAATCGGGCGTTAGTCAACAAGCTGTTTTCAATCGACTACGAGAGATGGGAAAGATTCAGAAGCCGGTACCACATGAGTTGAACGACAGGCAAATGGAAAAGCGCAAAAATACGTGTGACATTTTGCTCGCTCGGTACAAAAGGAAGTCTTTTTTGCATCGTATAGTTACAGGGGATGAAAAATGGATTTATTTTGAGAATCCCAAGCGCAAAAAATCATGGGTAGACCCAGGCGCACCATCCACATCGACCGCAAGACCGAATCGCTTTGGCAGAAAGACGATGCTCTGTGTTTGGTGGGACTAGAGGGGCGTGGTCTATTATGAGCTATTAAAACCTGGGAAACGGTTAATACTAAACGTTACCAACAACAATTGACCGATTTGAATCGTTCGCTGCTTGAAAAAAGGATAGAATACCAAAAGAGGCAACACAAAGTCATTTTTCTTCATGACAGTGCTCCATCACATACGGCAAAACGAGTTCGCGACACGTTGAAAGTACTCAGCTGGGAAGTTCTACCCCAAGCGGCTTACTCACCAGACTTGGCACCTTCCGATTACCACTTGTTTGCATCGATGGATCACGCACTTGCTGAGCAGCGCTTTGGTTCGTACGAAGATGTAAAAAAATGGCTCAATGACTGGTTCGTAGTAAAAGGGGAAGATTTTTACTAGCGTGGTATTCACAAATTGCCCGAAAGATGGGAAAAATGTATAACAAGCGACGGAGCATACTTTGAATAAAGCACTTTTTATCATTTTTCCGAATTTAACATGTTTTTTTAGAAAAAAAAATTCCGCATTTCATACTTGTACGCCTGGTATATATTTGTGCTGACTTCTGAAGTATCAGTATCATATCTATTGACTCCCTCCCCTAACCTGCGAACCTCTTTGGGATCATGCCCCCAAAGAGGGGTCATGTATTTCCAATATTAATCTTACTAAATAGAAAATCTTTAAGGCATATGTGGTTTAATGTAAAATTACTGAAACAGACAAAGTCAATATTTCACCAGTTTATCCACTGAGGGGATCCCTGGAAAACCGCGCCGCTAGCGTTGAACTGTGATATTGTCAAACACTCTGTCGGCTTGTGGTGCTATGTCAATCTACGATGAAGTATTAGATGTGCCTACTTGGTACAATTTGTTGTATCTTACCATTATATTACATGATACAAGCTATTCATACTTTTAAATTTTTGTTCTTTCCTAAAAACAACTGTTAATTGTTGTGATTATTTACTAATGATTGTTTTTTTCCCGTTATATTATATTAATAAAACTCCCAATCAATACAATTATTTTATTTAAAAGTCATTTTACTGTTACAAATTACGGATTAGCGTCTTAATTTCAACCACGGCAAATAACCTTATAGTTAAGAATATATATTTCCAAACATAACAAAATTTACGTTTGTAATCACTATAATTTAAATAATTTTTTGGAAATAAAAGTAGAAAGCCACTCAAGTCTCATGACTCGTGCGTAATTATCCGTATTAAATACATATGCGAACGACTTTATAAGGTCGATATTTCAGATATCCTTCTGTTTATTTTTAACTATGCAATCTTATTTGAGGAAGTATAGGCAAAGTTGCCTTATGCAATAGGCTAATTAGCATGAAGCAGTGCAAGCGAAATGCGCGCCACGAACAAAAACCGTCCATATTAAACTCTATTTATTTGAAAGTGATAGCAAAAATCATTTAAAATTATGCAAATTAGTATCAAACAGTAGTAAGGGCCCCAGAGTATTACCTACATACTGGCATGGGTCTAATATTCGCAATCTCTTATGTTTTATAATGTTTAAACATTTATTAGAAACAAATAACATTTTATAATGAAAGATTATTAATTAAAAAATATACAAATGAGGAAGTCAAACAACAATGAAAAAAGTATTACCAATTTCCTATCTCCGACATGCTGGAAAAACTATCATTGTCCGACTCATTTGAATTTACAGGTATAATTAAAGGTTCAACAGTGGCATCAACTGCATGTCCACAGTCCACATTTAATCTTCCACCCTCGATACATGCTCGACGCATTTTCGCCAATTTAATGTGGAAACATTAAATATAGCATCCTGAAAAAGGTTTTGTACGTCTGCTAATTTATAGATCGTATTGTTCCTGGCGACTTCACCTTTAACCTGTACCCATATAAGTTCTATCGGATTGAGCTCGCAGTGATATGGTGACAGGCGATAAACAGTAATATTACGTTTTTATGCCATTTCGTCTATGACGAAACTTGGGTACCTGTCTTCATTTCTGAGAACTTCAAGCTTTACGAGTTCTAAGAATTCTCTCTTAACGCTGTATTTTGAATGAAATGCTTTTCTCTGTCATCCAAGATCGGATGTCCTTTTTCAGCCAACTCAAGATTGGAACTCGTTCTAATTTTTTAAAATAATAGTTTGCATTATCCATTACAATAACAGAATCTTCTGGTATTAAGTCTATCATCTACGAAAACTAATCTTCAAATACATCGGAATTCATATCTTCGTGATAATCTCCTGTTTTCTTGGATACAAATGTTAAAAGACCTCCGTCTACAAAAAACTTTCGCTTCCAATATGTATAATAATTAACCTACGTCCCTTACCAGATGGCGGTTTAAGACCAGTAGAGAGACCTTCACTGAATGCTTGGCGAGCATTTTTGAAATTCCCATCTTGCCAGAATTTCTTGACTGTGTACCCTTCATTTATCCACGTCTTATCTAAGTAATACTCGTATATCTTTTTCCTTCAGAGCGAGATTTTCTAACTTTCCTTAAATAGTCTCTTCTCCAGTGTACAATTTCTCCACTTTCTATCAATAAAGATTTTCTTTCACACCTTTTCCAATAAAAATATATACATTTTAAAACACTCTGTAATTTTACTCTACTCATTTTCGGTATTCTGGGTAGCTTGTCGCAGCCTGTAGGATCATATCCAAAGTTGGAATGCTTTTTTCCATAAAAAAATCATGAACAATACGCCTTACTGGTTGTTTTGTGTTGTCTGTCAGCTGAAGGTTTTTTCTGCCTGTTCTCTTTTTTGGAGAGTCTATACCCCCTCCTTTTCTTCTCTTAAAATTCTGTAAACTGTGGCTTTACCAACTCCAGTCATTGAGGGACGTTTTGCCACACAATCGTCCACACTTAAATCACAACTTTGATCGTTTTTAACGTAGTCAATTATACTTTTTATACGCTTTTCATTATGGGTTAGCTGCCCGATCATTTGGCGTTTCGCTGGAAAAGACATTTTGTTAACACACTAACTGACTTGTCACTAACTGGCTTAACACTTGGACATGCCGGTCTAAATATATATTTATAGTTGGGACAATAAAACTTCGTTACAAAAGAGCATTGTTACCTGAAAAATACCTAGGAATAGATAGCACGCCTCTGCTACAGGACCGCCAGTCAGTCCACTGGCATTTTTATTACTATCAGTTTTAAATAAATAGAGTATAATGGAAAATACAAAATTATATTCTGCAGTATGCGTCTTACAGGTTTAATTATATTTAATACGTGCTAATACGTAACTTGCTTAGAACGCTAAACTGTTTAAACTTCGCCTTGCGAATAATCTGTTAGAAAAGATTATTTAAATTAATTTGTAATTAACTTGAATTCGAATTAAGTTCTGATTAAGTAATACAAAATTCACAATTACACAATATTTAAATGTTTTGGTCTTAATTTCATAAGTGGATAAATAAAAATTTACAATTAAACACCAAGCAATTATCAAAGGATTCGCTTCCTATTATTTCTTAGAAAAAATCTCAGCCTCAGTATTGTTTGCAATGGTTTCTCTACTGACTCTTTGCCAAGCCATATGGATAAAGTTTTTAGCGTCCAAGAGAGTTACAGAAAAAAATGTTACCTTAGCGATCGTCTCTAACATTTTCATAAGTAAAATCTTTCTATGACATTTTAAAGAATGTATCACACCTTGATCCATAGGCTCCACTTGTGTTTGGAGGCATAAAAACCAATTTTATTTGCTGTAGATCAACTTCAGGGTGCTGCGCTGGATAGTTGTCAATCAAAAGTAATATTTTTTCTGTTTGTAAATTCTAATTCTTTGTCCCGTTCGATCAGTTCGTTTTTAAAAATTTCTTATGTCATCCAGGCTTTACTGTTAGATTTGTACTTTACTGGTAAATGTTTGTTTTTAAAACACCTAGGACTGCGGACTTTCGTATCACCAACAATTTTCTTTTCTCCGTTCCAGACATATTTGCAGTTACCAACACAGTAATCCTTACTTTTGATTTTTTTTTCCACCAGCACTATTCTCTCCGACAAACTTTAATGTCTTATCAGGCGTCATCTTGTAAAACAAACCCGTTTCATCCGCATTAAAATTGTCCACATATTCATATCCTCGAATTTCCGGCCATACATTGGCCAACCACTGACCAACAGCAGTCATATCCACTCCTGCAGTTTCTCCTACTATCTTACCCCCATTAATATTATGTCGCTTTTTAAATCGTTCAATCCAACTTCTAGAACAGTTAAACTCAGTGTTCTCTATTTTCCTTCCCAACTCTCGTAAAATATAGCCGGTAATAGGAACATGTTCATGTCATTTTTGACTAAACCATTTAAGGAGTCCTTTATTGACTTGGTCATGTGTAGATTTTCTTGCTCTTTTTCAACTAAAGTTTCTTTTATCATAGATTGATAAGATTTCTTGCCTCTTCTTCCATATGGTAGAAACTGTAGATTTAGTTAAATTCAACTGTTTGCAAACATCACTTTGTTTAACTGCATTTTCTATTTTCCTTATAATATCGTGTTTGTCTTCTAAAGTAAACGCTTTACGTTTTTGTTACTTATTTTAAAATAAAAACTTAAACATTAACTTCGCTACTTTCATCAAATATACATTAGAACCGCATAACACAACAAGTGAATTGAAAATAATACTGCTCGAACTAGCGACGCGGCGAAAATAAGTAGAATAGTGGTTCCCAGCTAGTTTCGGTGAATTCCCTAGATCAAGTCGCGAGACATCTAGCACAGGAAGTGGCAAGTTTGTTATAAACGGACACAAACATCCAAATTTGGTTCGCTTTATCCGGGTTCGTCATAACCGATAAAAATTTGCATGGGTCTTATGGAAGTTTCTTCGTGCATAATAAAATAGTTCGTTTTAACAGGAACGCAGCTATAAACGGATTCGTTATAAGCGGACTTCACTGTATATATATATATATATATATATATATATATATATATATATATATATATATATATATATATATATATATATATATATATATATATATATTAAGAATTGCTCTACGCTGGGCAACCTATGGAACGATCAGAGAGGTTTTTTAAGGGAGACATTCTGATGAGCTTGAAGCGAAAGGCCTTCAAGCAATGAATTATACGAGTTCTGTCATATGGCACAGGGACTTTAACCCTCACTAAATTATCCATAAGGAAACTATAAATAACACAAAGAAACATGGAAAGGTCAATGCTTGGATTGAGTCTTAGAGAGCGGGTGAAGAAAGACGAAATACGCTGAAGAACGCGAATAAACGATGTCGTAGAGCATTTCTTACGATCGAAATGAAAATGGGTTAGACATATTGCCAGAATGAGCGATGGCCGTTGAACGAAAAAGGTCCTTGAAAGAAGACCATACACGCAGATAGAGTGACGAACTGGATTGCGACTGACCAGAACAGAGTAATCTAGGGACATCGTGAGGAGGCCTATGTCCGACGATGGACCGTTTTTTTTTATAATTGGCATTCTTCACATTGTCAGTTAGGTAAATGATATTTTGTAATTTAAATATTTTTTAAAATAAAAAACTCATGGTTTTACTTTTAATATCAGACCTATTAATATACTGTTTACATAAAATTAATAGAAAAGGTGAAAATCTTTTAATATAACTGGACACTACCTCATGAATTCAGCTACCAAATCAATAATTGACAATTTTAGGTTATATATTTTTTGTAAACCTAGCTAAAAATGTCGCTATGTCAATAAGATAATAATTTAATTGAAAACATACTATTATTAATATTCGCAAAATAAATATTTATGAAAAACTAAAAATCTAAACATTTTTATTTTGTCCCTTTTTTATTTCTGTCCATAATCCGCCGCCGTGTAAAAACAAAATCTTATGGGGTAGTTTCCTTTTTGAGACGTGGCAGGTTGCGAACTTGATCTTCGTCGATTATTGTTTGAGATTCGATGAAGTCAAGTTGAACATATCGTCGTAGCATTTACAGATTTTGTTAAAACGTTTTCTAAGAAATAATAGGTAGCGAGTCCTTTGATAATTACTCAGTGTTTAAGCATAAAACATTTAAATATTGTATAATTGTGAATTCTATACTACTTAATCAGAACTTAATTGGAATACAAGTTAATTATAAATTAATTTAAACAAACTTTTTTATCAGGCTATTCGCAAGGCGAAGTTTAAACAATTCAGCGTTCTAGGCTAGTTACATATTAGCATGTATTAAATAATTAAACCTGTAAGGCGCATACTATAAAATATGATTTTGTATTTTGCCATTAATGTCGTCGATTTTTGTTCGTGGCGCCCATTTCGCTTGCACTGCCTCATGCTAATCGGGCTATTGCATAAGGTAACTTTGCCTATACTTCCTCACATAAAATTGGATAACTAATAATAAACAGAAGGGTTTCTGAAATGTCGACCTTATAAAGTCGTTTGCATATGTATTTAACACGGGTAATTACGCACGAGTCATGAGACTTGAATGTCTTTCTACTTTTATTTCCAATAAATTATTTATATTATAGTAATTACGATTGTAAATCTTATAATGTCTGGAAATAAATATTATTATTATTATTAATTAGAAGGTATTGTGCCCTAATTGAAATTGAGACGCTATTCCATAATTTGTAACAGTAAAATGACTTTTAAATCAAATAACTGTACTGATTAGGAGTTTTATTAATAAAATATATTACGGGAAAAACAACCATGAGTAAATAATTACAGCAATTAACAGTTGTTTTTTAGGAAAGAACAAAAATTTAGAAGGATGAACAGCTTGTATTATGTAACGTAATGGTAAGATACAACGAATTGTACCAAGTATCTACACCTAATACTCCATCGTAGGCTGACACAGCAGCCACAAGCTGACAGAATGGTTGACAAAGTCAACATTTCAACGCAGGTTTTTGAGGGATCTCCTCATATAATAATTTGTAACTAACAACAAATAAATAATTATAACAATATATAGTAAAATATACATTGTGTATTCAAGATTTTAATTTTTATATGAAAAACTGACATATTAAGTGCTACTTACTAACAAAATTGTCTCCGCTAGAATGTAAGATATTTATTTAGAATAGTTCTCCTTTGACTAACTACGAAAAGGAGTATTAGCAAAATATAACCAATGCACAGTATACCTGAATAAAAGGAGCCAGATATGTATTTTCACTTTTAAATATAATCTATAGTGACGGATTAAAGTTTAAACTTCCAACTTTTATTTACAAACATTTAACCTAAGCCATAAACTTTACTAACTAGCAATACTTCTAGTTAGTGTTCCGTACGGCACACTTATGGGATCACTTCGATATCTGTCCGTCTATCTGTCACACCCGATTTTCTCCGAAAACTATTTGAATAGAAAGTTGAAATTTGGCTCAAAAGTAGGAATTGATGGCCTAATCAGAGCCGTATAGTTTTGAAAGTTATATTTTGACTTAAGGAGTTAGTTTTGGGGGTGAAATCGGAAGCGAAAAAAAATTACCAGGTCATCATGTTGGGTGTCAAATGAAAGCTTGTAAAAATACGAGTTCAAAAATATATATGATGTAATACTTGCGCACATTTTTCTTTGTATTATATTTAAAAAATTTCAAAAAATGGCTGTCTCCTACCCTTATCTCGAAAAGTACCGAACAAAAAAATGTCGAAAAAATTCCGAAAGATTCTCCACACAGTGTAGATTGAACGAAAATTACCAAGAGGGCATATTTATCTGGAATATAAAAAAAAAAATTCAAGGTCATCAGTTGTCAACAAAGATCGGAAAGAAACTGTTGAAAACTCATTTAGGGTAGCAAAATTTTTTATTTTAAAAGCAATCACCGTATAGAACACTAATTGCGCAAGTTCGACTTGCACTTGGCCGGTTTTTTTTTTCATCGAGAGATAACAGTAAATCCCTATAAAAATATTTTTACGGCAATTACTTATTTTTTCCACCAGTGAGGGCTCAAACTCAATAAATATAAATAACGGGAAAATAAACATACACAAATTATGGAGTCTTAGCCCTCTTTGTATTATTTTAATAAAATGGAAAAAATACCTCTGTACACCTATCTTATCTCGAAAAGTACTGATCGAAAAATTTTGAAAAAATTCTAGTATAGTCTTCATAGAGTGTAAATTGAGTGAAAATTATCAAAAAGTTTTGTAGTTGAAAGGTGAGATACTATACCATATGTTTTTTGGTGTGCTGAAAACGAATCCGAGGTCATAATTGACTCATCACCCAAGATTTTGACATAACCTCAAAAACACCTCGAAAATGACCAAAAATACTTTTACAAATAAATTAAAAATGTAAACGAGCAAACCACCATATCTATTTTGGGGTGCTGAAATCCAAGGTTAGAATTCACCCATCAAGTAGGCATTTTGACATAACCTCAAAAATGGTCATAAATACGTCTGTATGTAAATTCAAAAATTAAATGAACAGACCACCATGTCTATACTTATTTTGGGGTGCTTAAACTGAATATGTCAACAGAATTGACCTATTAAGTCAATTTACTGGATGAAGGTGAGTCCTCTCGCTTCTCATCCACTGGATGCTTTATTAAAGTGATTCCCCTCGGACATTACCCTCGCGATGCTGGATAACACCCGAAGAACGTTACAACCAGAATTCTAAACCTAATATAACCTAATGCAAGAACTGTACACCAAAAACTCTAAACCTAACATAGCCTCATGCAAAAAACTTACACCAAGACCCTTTACACCAAGAAATTTAAACCTAACATAGCCTCATGCACGAAACTTAGACCAGGAACTCTAAACCTAACATAGCCTAATGCAAGAAACTTACACCAAAACTGCTAAATTTAACATAGCCTAATGCAAGCAAAATCTTTACGCCAAGAACTCTGAACCTAATATAGCTTAATGCAAGAAACTTACACCAAAAACTTTACACTAAGAACTCTAGATCTAACATAAGCCAATGTGTGTAGGTAAGTAGTGTAAGATTCTTGCATTAGTTTATGTTAGGTTTAGAGTTGTTGAAGTAAATCTCTTGCATTAGACTATGTTAGGTTTAGAGTTTTTGGTATACAGTTCTTGCATTAGGTTGTTAGGTTTAGAATTCTGGTTGTAAAGTTCTTTAACTGGGGTGAAAGGAGAGAAGACTGGCTGTTATCTAGCATCGCGAAAGTGATGGGCAAGGTGAATCACTTGAATAACCCCCACCTTAATCCAGCAATCTGTGAATGAACGGACTGGACTTTCTAAGGTAATTTCGAGATCAGGACTTAACAGATCAATTCTTTTGGCATATTTGGTTTAATCATCCCAAAATATGTATAGATATGGTTGTATGTTCATTTAATCTTTTAATTTACTTACTGACGTATTTGTGACCATTTTTGAGAAGTTTTTTTGAGGATATGTCAAAATGCTGGCGTGATGGGTGAATTCTGACCTTCAATTCGATTTCAGCACCTCAAAATACGTATAGATATGGTAGTTTGCTCGTTTACATTTTTAATTTATTTTCGAGATGTTTTTTGAGATTATGTTAAAATCCTTGGGTGATGGGTCAATTCTGGTCTTGGATTCATTTTCAGCACACCAAGAAAATATATAGTATGGTATCTCACCTTTCAACTAAAAAACTTTTTTGTGGTCCTGTGTAATTTATCTAATATAAAAAAATACTGAAAAAGTACCAAGAACTAGAGATACCCGTACAAAATGGTGAAGGTGAATTATTTTCCATCCATTATGGCACGTCAACAAAATAATCTTATTTTATTTGTTTATAATTTAGGTAGCAAACATTTGTTTTCTACCAGTAGGTAGCTAAGGTGCTATAACTATTAGATATTATTGACTAAGAAAAAAACGTGAAAATACATATTGGATCTTAACTTATCAGGGCCTAATTAACTTAGCCTAGGTAAGGATTTTATTTTAAAAGCAAACACAGTACAGAACACTCCAACTACAAATTGCACTTGACAGGTTTATTTTTTAAGTAATATGTATTCAGAATTATGCACTTAATAGTGTAAAAAAAGTGGAAAAAGCTTAAAAGATTTTTTTTTAGTTTAATCAAAGACTAATAAAAATAAAGAAACTCTTTCGGACCCATTTATCAGTAAGGAAAAATTTTTGAGGTGGCAATTTTCTAAAAACCTAGTGCATTGACGAATGTTTAGAGAAAGGAGGATATTCAACAACTATCATTAATCAACTATTATTCAGCATTTTTATCTTCTCTTAATGAGTTTGGAAAAAATGAATTTTTGTCCACTTTTTTAAATTATGCTCATATTGCAGCATTGTCACTTTGTGGTCCATACTCAAGGATATTAATTCTATATGATTTTTGATGTTACTGTTGATACATTGGTAAAAACTACGTTTCAATATGTTTTATTTTTTGTAGCCAAATTTATATAGGTTGATGCAGACCAGCGAACAAAGTTTCCCTGTAGCTACCACGTACAATTATTTATTTAATCCCAGTAGAAAGAGAAATAGAATAGAATTCATTGACGATTTTCCTAATGACGCTGAAGCAATAAGTTCGCTACAGATTCATCCTCATGGATGGTGTTGCATATCGAGAAATTTAAATGGGCAAGAAGATGAAGAGGTAAGGAAAATTGCACTGTATTGTTAAAAATACTTTTCATGCTACATAGGTACATTTACATTTCATTTAAGATACATATACTAATTTTTAAAGGCACTAAATTCGGTCATGTTATAAACATTTACATACCTAGTACTCCCATAAATGCTGCTATGATGGAAACATTGCCTAAACATTTAATTTCTATGAAAATTAACACAAATTATTATAGAATTAATTCATATATTCATAACGACAAAATTAATTTAACATTTACTCAAAATGTCCCTCTTTTGCTTTTACACAAGCCCTCAAACGATTAGGCCATCCAACGGAAAATTGTCCACCGCTTTTGTTAAAGCTCGTTTTGATGAGGCAAGATGGGCATTTCTTTTAGAGCCAACCATACCCTCTAAGAGGGGACCATAGTTTATAACCTAAAGGATTTAGATCAGGAATTCCAGAAGGCCAATCTTCTATAATAATTAATAAAGGCACATTTTATTGAAGCCATGCTTGTTTTAGCTTTGTGTCCTGGTGCAGAATTTTGCTGGAAGACCCAATGCTTATTTTTGAAAAGAGTATGGTTTAGGGGTTTCACAACGTTCTCTAAAATAGTGTCTTGATATATTTTAGCCGAAGTTTTCACACCTTTTTCAAAAAATGAATACTGGTAACCTCGTCAAACCATAACTGATGTTGGATGATGACCCCTCTTGGTATAAGTTTAGACACTTCCTTAGAAGATGTGACATAAATCCTATCATTTTGCTTATTGCAAGATTGTTCCACAGTGAAAATTTTTTCGTCGGTAAACAAAATTTTTCCGTTTGTTATTAGTATATTCCTTTAACAAACCATTAGATTTTTGGCACCGTTTTTGTTTTAAGTCTTCCGTTAGCAAATGTCCAACGTGCCAAGTCTTAGGTATTCTTTAAGAACACGCGACATAGCATTTTTCGAAATCTTCATCTCACGAGATGAAGATTTCGGTTAATTCGCGCTTTTACAGCTTTAACAGCTTGTGGCGTGCAAACTGTCCTTGGTCTTTCTGAACGTTGCCTGTCTTTTATGTGTCCCGTCTCGGTAAATAATTTTATCGCCTGGTAAATAAACATACAACTTATTTTTCCATACCGCACTTAAATAAAGCTATAACAGCAATCCTATTTTCTCGATCCCCCCACTGCATTGTTTAAAGAATGCAAATTGTTAATATATGTACACACAGTAGCTATATAAAAACTGAGTAACATAACCTATAAATAATTTCACCAAAAAACTGTTAATGTTTATAGGGGGCGTACGTGAAAGTTTATAACAGTATTTATGGGAGTAGTAGATACATGTAGGAAATCTTTAAATATTTCCATTTAAATGGACATCCCGAGCATGAATAGTAGAAACAAGCATATTAATAATAATTTCATAAAAAAGGCGATAAACCATACTGCAATAATCAATAATCAACCAGTAAAATTGGACAAAGACTATTTTTCAGCAGTTTTTGACTATTCTCGCGTCCATCAATCTATCTCTGAACGTATCAGGGCTAGGATCGACAGAGAAAGAGAACAAAACTTATCGTGGAACTAGCTCTAATAATAAGTAAGATAATCTATCTGCACTTCTGGCTGATGTAACCCTAACTTTGACGGCGTATCTGCCCTCTGCCGGGAGCCGTTTAAGGCCACAAACTGATAGAGGAATTGTTCAGCAAGTTGTTTACAATTACCGCTTGGCAGCGCACTATGAGGTAGGCTTACATCATCCAGAGATGCAATTTGTTGTTTCCTTCTTAATATTGTAAATTCGGTGATCGACTATAGGATTCCAATATAAACTAGACAAATATAAGCGCACCGAAAGGTCTCTGATGGATTAAAATCGAGAATTAAAATAGAAAAGAACATTTCTTAACCTTTCATAAAAGGCCACCAGCATATTACCAAAGCTATTCAAAATGTACACAGCAGTTACCTTGAACCGTGGAAAGGAATTATTCCAACCCTTTATAATGCTAAAGAGATATCTTTGATATAACGAATCTTATTTTAACGAAATTCTCAGTATAACGTAAATTTTCCGGCGTTCAGCCCGCCATTTGTCAGTTCTCGCATTCGCATAAGTTCATGGAAACGTTACCGTTATGTTGTAGAAAAAATGCAAATTAAAAATATGTAAGATAATATTCCTGAAGAATAGTAATCACATATAATACAGATGGTTTGATATATTGGAATATATTGGTGCCTTCGCATAATATTAGGTAACAATATTTCTTCTTCTTATGAGACAAGGGCTTGGTTTATCTGTTTTTAAGCCTCTTGTGACGCAGATGTCCGGCTTTCGTGCCATTTTCTGTTGGTCAACCGGGAGATTTCTTTGTTTCCGGATTTTCATCTTTTATCCATCTTAGCCAGCCACTAGCTGGCATCTTACTTACGTGATCCTTCCAATATGGATGGATGATCTTTGGAATCTTGAGTTCGTCTCATATAGTTGTACTTCGTACCTGGTCTCTCAAAATTATTCCCTTGATAGTGCGCAGTGTTTTCATTTTTGTAGCTCACATGAGGGTTTTTGTTTTAGATGTTTCCGCTGCATACTTTAGTACTGGTCTTACCACGGTTTTATATATACACTTTGCTTTCTGTAGACATATGGCATTATTCCATACTAAGTCCTTCAAACAACCAGATATTCTCTGTGCTAAAATAGTGTCTTGATATGTTGGATGATGACCACTCTTGAGATAGGTTCAGCGCTGACATAAATCCTGTTATTTTGCTTATTGCAAGATTGTTCCACAGTGAAAATTTCTTCGTCGGTAAACAAAATTTTTTCTGTTTGTCATTAGTGTATTCCTTCAACAAACTTTTAGATTTTTGGCATCGTTTTCGCTTTAAGTCTTCCGTTAGCAAATGACCAGTGTGTCTCTTATAAGTGCCAAGTCTTAGGCCTTTAATGACACGAGACATAGAATTTTTCGAAATTTTCATCTCACGAGATCAGT
This sequence comes from Pachyrhynchus sulphureomaculatus, assembly GCA_019049505.1. Taxonomy (NCBI): domain Eukaryota; kingdom Metazoa; phylum Arthropoda; class Insecta; order Coleoptera; family Curculionidae; genus Pachyrhynchus; species Pachyrhynchus sulphureomaculatus. Next base: position 167,700,635 of record CM032456.1, on the reverse strand, counting down.
ATTTCGGTTAATTCGCGCTTTTACAGCTTTAACAGCTTGTACCATGCAAACTGTCCTTGGTCTTTCTGAACGTTGCCTGTCTTTTATGTATCCAGTTATTATTCCGTACTAAGTCCTTCAAACAACCAGATATTCTCTATGCTTTATTTGCCTGCTTCACTACCTCTTAATATAAATTTTTTCGAGCTCGATAGCTCTACTCCCAAGTGCAGTGCATGTTCTGTGCTATTGTTTTGTTATAGACGGTTAATTTATGTCTAATGGGCTCTTTAGCTATAACCATTGATTCTGTTTTGTCCACTGATATTCTCATATTATACGCTGTTTTTTGGAAACCATGAATTGGTCGCTGTAAGCCATCTTCAGTTTCTGCTGTTAATATTGCATCATCAGCAAAACACAATATTTTCAGAGTTTTTCGTCCCAATTTATATCCACTATTGACGTCATTGTCCATTATTACATTAAAAAGTGTAGGACACATGCTATCGCCTTGTCGAATTCTAGATGACATTATTTATTATTTATGTTATTATGATATATTCCGCCTGTACGTTTCTGGGTGAATTGCGTAGCCTAGAGAAGTGCAGCCGGTCCCAACCCCGGACAAAGGAGGAGGGTTTATGGGTGAGGTTAGTAGTCTACCCATTGTAAAAAGAACACATGCTCTCAGAATTGTTAAGATATTTGACTTCTAATTTTCTAATAACAAAATTATTTTAGTGGACTGCAGTTCATGATATACAGGATAGAGATGAAGCAGACTACGAAGACGCTTATTCATATAGTGAGGATTACGTGGACGAGAGCGATTCCAACACCGAGGAACCTACAAACCAGAGACCGACCGATCTCTGGATGGGTTATATTTCTCTAGAAGATTACATAAATAATGTAACCGGCCAGACCCGACTGGAAATGGGGATCGTGAACAGCGGACTTATTGGTTACAACGCCTCGTACAGTGCATACTTTCAACAACATCCTGAGGAAAAAAATAAAATAGTTAAAAATTTACCTAGAATGACTCATTTTATAAAAGAAAAAAATGTTGGAAAAGGATTTATCAAAGGACTCTCTTTTTCGTCTGACGGGAGGATAATTTGTTCTCCGTATGACAAAGGTATTCGGCTGTTAGCTTTTAGTGATAATTGTGAGGAATTGTCAGAATGTGTTCCCGAACATCCCCAACAATTAAAGACTGTAGTGGAAATGAGTAACTATCACAGAGACATAGTGGTATCGTGTAGATTTAGTCCGACTCATTATCAGTTAGTAAGCGGTTGTTTAGGTAGTGAGATTAAATGGTATCAACCTGTACTTTAAAGAGATTTTCTAATTTACTGCTCTGAAAGCATATAAATATAGGTTAATTTAGAGGCGAATGATTACTGACATATTTTAATGTTACTGTCGCTGGAAGAAGCTGTTTTTGTAAATAATTATTTTTAAATAGGTTATAAATAAAAATTACCCACGATTATTACTTTTAAACCTATTCTCGAATTAAAAACCAATAATTTTTTTTTAGTCAGAGAAGTAACATAAAATGTAATAAGTAATATCTACCAGAATGCAGCTACGTCTATATTTTGGACGTTCACTTGTATCCCCTAGTTACAAAAAACCGGATACATCTAAAAACAAAAAATTTCTCAGAAAATGGAAAAACTGCTGACAGTGGAATTGGATAATGCTATTGAGTTACCATATTATTTTTACTTAGTTTGAGGTTAGATCACTTGATTTACGCTGTTGCTTAGTCTGAAATCAATAATTAATTAATAATAACTAATTATGGTTTGGATGTATCCGGTTTTGCATGTAAGCAATGGATGTATCATATTTTGTCAGTTCCATTCCCCTATTTCCCAAACAAAGCGACGCAAAGATACTAACATAAAAGGAGAGCATGTCAAATTGATTAATTAAAGAATTAAAATTTATTTAAAATGTTATTTATTCATATTAAAACTTAAGAAATTAAATTGGTATAAAAGGTTAAAATTTCTTGTTCTAGCCAATTTTTCGCATAGTGTTTCGTTAATAAATTTTTAACATCTTTTTAACACTTTTTGAGTTGATATATCCACAGCTCCGGCCACAATCTGTTCCGGATTTTTGTATGTTATTTGCAGTCTTGCTTCTTTTGCAGATACTTTTACTTGCTCCAATATGACATCGATAGTTTACTTCCCCATTGACAAGAATGTTCACCCATTTTTTCATCTTTTTTTAAAATAAATCTTTTCGAAGGTTTGAACTTGAAGTGCCAGCTCCCTGTTGGTTTCACTACTTTCTCTGTAGCACTCTTCCAATCAAAAACTTAATATAACCGCCCCAAATTCCCCAAAAATGTCACGTGTATGCGTTAGGTGAAACCAGTTTGCAACTGGGCCCGTTTTTCTAACACTATTTCTGACTGGATGAATAGTAATTTGATACTCATTCAACGTTACGTTGATAGCCCCTATCGAGAACTAGTGATTTCTTGAAAAAAACTGTTCTTCCCGAGGATGGATGTATCCAGTTTTGCAACACAATTATTAGTATTAATAAAAATATTTATTTTTATATTTAATTGACAGTAATTATCTTACAACACATACTATGCAGCTATTAGAACAAATAAATAAGTAGAAATTGCAAATTAAAATACAATACTTAATTTATATTAATAAAACTAGAATTAAAAAAAATAAACCTGATTTAAATAATAACCGGTCAAGTGCAAGTTGGACTTTCGCAATTAGTATTCCGTACGTACGTTTTAAAATAAAAATGTTGTTACAAAACACATCCCAAATAAGTTTTCAACAAAGTTTTTTTCCGATCTTAACTGAAAACGGATGTTTTTTATATATCAGATAAATTATTAAAGGTAATGCACTCCCGATAATGTTTGTTCAATCCACACCCTGTGAAGAATATTCCAGAATTTTTTTAAAATTTTTTGATCAGTTCTTTTCGACATAATTTTTTAAAAGTAATGCAAAAAAAGTGTGCACAAGTATTACGTTATATGTATATATTTTTGAACTCGTGTTTTCACAAGCTTTCATTTGACATCCCACTCGATGACCCGGTAAAAAAATTTTTTTCACTTCCCATTTTACTGCCCAAAATTAATCCCTTAAGTCAAAATTTAACTTTCAAAATTACACGGCTCTGATGAGGCCATTAATTCCTATATTAGTGCCAAATGTCAATTTTCTAGGTTAAATAGTTTCGGACAAAATCGGGTGTGACAGACAGACAGACGGACATCGAAGTGATCTTATAAGCAGAACACTAAAAAAAAGTAATGAAAATACAAAATAACATAATTAGTAAAAGAAATATTCACTCTAAATGCAAGAAATGTAAGCAATATGTAATTAATAATTAATACACCAATTATAGTATGCAAACACAAAAAAATAACTTTATTATTTACTTGAAATTGCTGCCACTGTGTAACAGTTCTATTGTAAATTGTATGACACATATAAAAAAGAACGCAAACACAGAAAAACCAAAAAGTTATTAATGTTGGCTCTGAAGACCTGCCTGAAATTACCGAAGAAGAAGTATCTCATGCGCTAAAAAAAACTTAAAAATAATAAATCGTCTGAAGAGCATACAAGTTTGGTAGAAATGTTGAAGGAGGAGAGTCCAGAGGTGGTGAAGAAACTCTGCGATCTTTTTAACTTGTGTTTGATTGAGGGTAGAATCCCAAATAACTGGAACAATGCCATCGTTATCTTGCTACACAAAAAAAAAGGTAAGGCTAATTTAGAAAATTACCGACCCATCAGTCGACTTTCGAAAATCTATAAATTCTTTACAAGAATCTTAACAAATAGACTGACTCACAAACTGGATAGCTACCAACCTCCTGAGCAGGCTGGGTTCAGGAAAAACCATGGAACATGTGAACACACTGACTATGAAAAATACACTGGGACAATCGAGGCATCTTGATTAATGGGAAAAGACTGAATCATCTTCGGTACGCGGATTGATATTGTTTTAATTGCGGAGAATCCCACTGAATTGCAAGCAATGTTGACGGACTTGCAAGGAGAATTATCGACTGTCGAATTGAAGATGAATTTGCAAAAAACCATGGTAATGTGTAGAGAAGACCCGAACGTCACGGTTGAAAACACTACTCTGGAGAACGTTGACGAATATGACAATATATGTTAGCACACGCTGACGAACAAAAATATCCCTATGTACCTGCGAACTCGGCTCTTCGACCAGTGCATCTTGCCAGTTCTAACTTACAGGGCCCAAACATGAACACTTACCAAACACTCTATGAATCAACTGAGGACAACACAACGTGCTATGAAACAAATGCTGGGTAAATCCTTGAAAGCTCGTAAAAGCAACAGTTGTATTAGGTCAATCACTAAGGTCAAAGATGTAGCAGAGACGGTGGCTGAACTCAAATGAAGCTGTACTGTCCATGTTTCTAGATATACCAATAACGGATGGTCCCAATCTATATTGAAACGGAGACCATACATAGATACGCGAGAGCGCACTCCCAAACGTTGGATTGATGACATCAAACGAACGGCGGGGTTTGTGTGGATGAGACGGGCACGGGACTGTCCAAAGTGGAAAGATACGAAGGGGGCCTATATCCAGCAATGGATCGATGAAGGCTGAAGAAGAATGGTTAACCTATTTGTTCACAATATTAATCTATAAATATATATATATATATATATATATATATATATATATATATATATATATATATATATATATATATACCAGGTGTACAAGTATAAACTGCGGATTTTTTTTCTAAAAAAACATGTTAAATTCGGAAGAATGATAAAAAGTGCTTTATTCAAAGTATGTTCCATCGCTTGTTATACATTTTTGCCATCTTTCGGGCAATTTGTGAATACCACTTCCCCTTTTGCTGCGAACCATTGAGCGAGCCATTTTTTCACATCTTTGTACAAACCAAAGCGCTGCTCAGCAAGTGCGTGACCGATCGATGCAAGCAAGTGGTAATCGGAAAGAGCTAAGTCTGGTGAGTAAGCCGCATGGGGTAGAATTTCCCTGCTGAGTGCTTCCAACGTGTCGCGAACTGGTTTTGCCGTATGTGATGGAGCATTGTCATGAAGAAAAATGACTTTGTGTTGCCTCTTTCGGTATTCTGGCCTTTTTTCAAGCAGCGAACGGTTCAAATCGGTCAGTTGTTGTTGGTAACGTTTAGTATTAACCGTTTCCATAGGTTTTAACAGCTCATAATAGGCCACGCCCCTCTGGTCCCACCAAACACAGAGCATCGTCTTTCTGCCAAAGCGATTATGTGCCTGGATCTACCCATGATTTTTTGCCCTTGGGATTCTCAAAATAAATCCACTTTTCATCCCCTGTAACTATACGATGCAAAAACGAATTCTTTTTGTACCGAGCGAGCAAAATGTCACACGTGTTTTTGCGCTTTTCCATTTGCCTGTCGTTCAACTAATGTGGTACCCACCTACCGGTCTTCTGAATCTTTCCCATCTCTCGTAGCCGATTAGAAACAGCTTGTTGACTAACGCCCAATTGCTCGGCGAGTTGTTTTTTGTGTTTGCGAATCATCTTTGTCCAACAATGCTTGCAATTCCACATCTTCGCATTTTTTTGGCGGTTTTCCACGTTCCTTGTCTGCAACATCAAAGTCACCACTTTTGAAACGCCGAAACCATCGTTCACACGTATCTTGCGATGGAGCATGTACACCATAAACCTCTCGAAGTAATCGGTATGATTCAACATCAGTTTTCTTCAGATGAAAACAAAAAATTAATGCTGTCCGCGAATGCTCTTTGTTCGGTATAAATTTCGACACATTGAACACAACAACACAACACTATGCATACACTTTTCCAATTTATCACTCGTGCGCGTCTGACACTTGTTGATGAGACAACAAAATGGCGCAGTGTCAAATCTTTATAGCACAAACTGCATTGGTGCACCATATGTTGTCTGAAATCCGCATTAGGTTAAAGTTGGACTTGGAGTAACTCCCATATTATATGTTAGGTACTTTCTTATCAAGTCTGTGTCGTTGCTACTACTTGATTTTCGACAGTTTTATTTAATAGGCTTCTTCTCAAGTGCAAGACTTGTCATCTGACTTCAAAGTTGTGCTTAATTTTGTATGTTTACGTATTATATTTTGTGCATTAAGTATTAATTACAAATTGCTTACTTTTCTTGCGTTTTTCGTTGAGACCGATCACAGCGAATATTTCTTTTGCTAATCGTATTTATTTCAATAAGCAGTTATGTACTAATATTTTAAAGTTAAAAGATGATATTATTTTGTACTTTTGATCATTTTCTTTTTAAAGTCAGTTATTTATTTTTTGAATTTTAGTTTCATTTTTTTTCAGTGCATCTTTCAATCCAAGTTTGCGTCTGAATTTATTCGAAAAATAAACTCATTTATATCTTATATGCAACAATACGAATACACGTGAAACTTACTTGAAAAGTTATTTATTTAATATAATTATGAATTTAACCGGTTTAGAAAATGTATGTTAAGTAATGAAGTAAATAATTAAATCATTAACAATGGCTCCCAAAAACCCTCTGTTAAGCCTGAAAAAAAGTTAAGGCTTTTAATATAAAAAATGGAAAAATTTAAATTTATAGTAACTTAATGAGAGTTATTAATGACAATTTTCTTTTAAATTAAATTAAATATGTTTGGTTTTTAAGTTCTTATAGAATTTAGTTAAAGAACTTTCAACTTCCATACAAAAATTGATTACCTATCTGGGCTAAAATCACATTATAATTCTGCTTGAATATTAATTATAATTTATTATCGTGCTATTGCACATGGACCACTCTGTCATGCTACTAAGTGGCGGCGTGCCTTTGCTTGGAGTCTTCTTCTTCAGCCTTCATCGATCCATTGCTGGATATAGGTCTCATATCTTTGCCGCCGTTCGTTTGTTGTCATCAGTCCGATGTTTGAGAAGGCATCCTCTCGATCGCTTACCCATGTATGATCTCCATTTCAATATGGATTGAGACCATCTGTCATCTGTATATCTATGAACATGGCCAGCATAATTCCTTTTGAGTTCAGCCACCGTCTCTACTACATCTCTGACCTAATATAAGTGTTGTTTTACGATCTTTCAAGGATATACAGTTGATTCATAGAGTGCTTGGTAAGTGTCCATGTAAGTTAAGATTAGCAAGATGCACTAGTGAAAGAGCTAAGTCCGCAGGTATATAGCGATATTTTTGTTTGTCGGGTTAGTTCACAGTTACGTTTTACCAAATGCAACCCAAATCAATCTTTTTCGCCAACGTTCTCCAGAATAGTATTTTCAAAGGTAATGTTCGGGTCTTCTGTACACATTACCTTGGTTCTTTGCAAATTCGCCTTCAATCCGACAGTCGTAAATTCTCTCTCCAAGTCCGTCAACACAGCTTGAAATCAGCGGGGTCCTTCGCAATTAAAACAATATCATCCACCAAAGATGATTCAGTCTTTTCTCATTAATCAAGATACTTCGATTGTCCCAGTGCAAGTGCTTGAGTATGTCTTCTAAAGTTAATGTAAACAGCTTTGAAGAGAGAGTATCACTTTGCCCTATGCCTCTTTTTATGGGAATAGGCTTCGTAGATTTTTGAGGTCTTTTTAGCTGGAAAAAAAAATCTTGGAGTCTTCATCTCATTTAAAACAATTGCTTCTAACTTTATACTTTTACGCCGAAACAACAGTTCTACGTGAAATAATAATTCCACGACGCTTCATCGGTACCTAGTGTTTAGTTCAGAAAATTTTCTTTTTTGGAGTTACATAAAGTGCATCAGTATAGCAAAGATTCCTAACACCAAGAACATTGTAATATGCAAAGAGTATTTAAGATGAGGAAGGTATAATAAGGTTAAAAACAATTTTAAGTATTCGGGCTGAGATATCATGGCCTCGGCTGATAAGTAATGACAAGACGAAATGTGCTTCCCTAGATGGTGTAATAAAAGGGAGAGCAATGAGTTATTGACGAAATATTGTTTTCATTGAATTTTGGTAGTTACTAATGATTGGTCATGGATTAATGACACAAGTGTAACTGCAAAATGCGTCATTACTAAAAATTTCTTTTTCAATCCGAGACTTGTAATTAGTAGATGGAAGGTATGCTTGTAATAGTGGGTTGCCATTAGGTAGAGATACCACTTGTACCTTACCGAGATAAAATATAATCCGCAGAAAAGTTTTTTCTTCTGACAGTGATGTTAGAAATTCTTAATAATTCGACTATACATACAGATAACCTCTTTGACCATTAAATAAGTGTCTACGGAATAAATTTCTATTCTTATTTGTTTAAAATTTGTGTATTAATTTCAAACCAGATTAAATTAGATGTTTCTGGGTAGTCTTGCATTTTGGTGCGTATAATAAAATACTCTCACAGAATTGTTAGTTTTAAGGACTAAGTGGAAAACAGTTAAGAGGATAGTTAAAGCCTTCCATTTTGACATGATTAACAGCTATACTAGAAGCTATCTCTTCAGCATCTGTGCCACTAAATAAATGGTTAGGAACCAGTTTTCAAATTTTAGAATGAAAGGATTTTTGCTGTTTAGAATAAATCCGCCGAAACATCTATCGAACGATTCTGGCGGAAATCTTCATAGATTGGACGCTCATTGGCACACGTTTGGCACGACAGAAGCGTAATTTCTTGAATTTTCAGGTGCGATTTTTGGCATTTCAGAAGAAATAGAGCTAAATTAAGAAATAAAGTATGGAAAGTTGATATTTTGAAAAATTTAATTCACATAGGTCACCTTGTTATTCCTGAGGTGGTTGAACTTCTAAAAATAATATTTATAATAAAAATAACTTCCATTTTAAGCGACAGTTTCTCCGCTCCACAGCAATATATTATAGAATTGATAATCTATAGGAACTAAAGAACAACATATTAAAAAAATCATCGCTGCTAAAAACAAATACAGCTCCTATAGATAAAAACATAATTGGTGAGTGATTTCAGTGTATCCCTGGTGACCTTCAAATGTGCTTCATCTCTGGAACTTTTTTCATTGATTAAAATATTGAAACTAAGGCTGTCCTGCGTAAGCGATTAATTCTAGGGGTGCCTACGACGCGATAAATGTAACATCAATACCTTGCGTAAGACACCAAAAGTAGCTAGAGAAAATACTCTGGCAGTAAATCCTAGAAGCTTACATTTTGGGTCAAAAATTATATCATTAGGGTTTATAAAAAGTCACTTCAAATAAATTTTCAAGATTCTGTCTCGATATTAATTCAACAAATTCACCTTAACTGTCCATCATCTTCATCTTAGCTACAAATCCATGTGGAAAAGTCAAGACTTCTGCGCTAACAAGAAATAAATAAAATCACTTTAATAGCACACGTTCTGTGATTTTTCGAGTGTTGGCAGCACAACTTTTAAAAACAACTTTCAAAATTTCGGTTTTTAAAAACAAAGAAACAATTTAAATGTTATTCTTGTAGACATTAATAGATCTTTAATACGCATAATTAAAAAAAAGAAGATTGTAAATTCAATTATCACAGCTGGCATTTTCAAATTTATTGATCAATAATTTAGTATACTTCCGGTAATAATTTTAGTAAAGCTTATACAAAAATCTCCAGGTTCTAAATACAGGTTATTTTGTACTTTGTTACTGCATAAATAAAACTGAAGAATAAAAAGCACAACACCATGAACAGCGCTGTAGTTCTGCGAGCCATGAATTGTATTACGTAGATCAGGGCTGTCAAGGTCATGCACTGCTGCTGCCGCTGTTCGCGCAGTCTCAGAAGCGGCTATGAGAGACATAGGAGGAGCGCATTGTGCGCGTTAAGCGGCCGAGCCGCGATCGGCGGCTCGGCCGCTTAATGTCTAGCAGTGGTGGGGGCAGCGGGAGGCGTTACCTTCGAAATTGGCTCGAACTGTACATGACCTTGACAGCCCTGACGTAGATAAATAACCCAACAGAGGTTTCTAGGTATCGTGTTCAATATAAGTTCTACAATATAACTATTCTCAGTTTGGTTTAGTTTGTATAATAGGTGTTGTATTTTTTATATTTTTAGTACGTTAAGTAGTTGGTAGTGTCTGTATGACCACTGGAAGAATGATATAGTACAATATTTTGTAAATTGGGCTATTTGTTCAACAGGTTATAATACTCATCTTTAAATAAGTAGCGTCACCAAATATTGCCTATACTATAGTTGAATAATAAAAGAAATATGGCATTTTGATATTGTTTCCGATTTGCTGCCCTAAAATAATATTCTAACTACATTAAGATATTTTCTCCAAGATCTTAATAAGCTATTGAATTTACAATTTCAGTCGCGGTAACATGTTTTTTTGCCATTAACTTTTGGTTTTCGTTCGTACAAACGTGTCGATTTCAAAGGAAAGAACATAAAAGAAAAAGGCAAAAATAATTCTACGAGATCGTAAATAAAACAGCAATATTATGGAGATACTAATGTTACCCGATAACAGGACATTTTTTAACTTTTATACAGGCTAATATTGATAATTTTGAGCTTAGATTCTATTATAGTTTCTTGAACTTCGACAGTATTTTGTTAGCCTGTTTAGGCGCGGCGTTGATCGAGAAAAAAACAATAATTCCGCCGTTATTGTCTCGATTTATTACAAGGATTGTATGATAAGTACCCGGCCTTGACAACAAAAAAATATTTTTATGTATAAAATTTATTTTATTTTTCAACATAGTCTCCTTTTGGCTCGATAGACTTAGTCCGACGTTTTTTCTACCTTTTGTATCCCATCTGAACAATAGAATTTCTCCAACCCTTCAAAATAGGCGTTTATTGCAGCAATCACCTCATCGTTTGAGCCAAATTTTTTTCCGCTGAGCCATTTTTTCATATTCGAAAATAGGAAATAATTGCTGGGAGCTAAATCTGCTAAATATGGTGGATGTGGAAGCAATTCATATCCTAACTCATGGAATTATGCCATGACGATAACAACGAGGCCGGGTACTTATGCATTGTCTTAATCAAAGAGAATTTTTTCCTTTGCCAAATGCGGACGTTTTTCTTTTACAGCATGGTTGAAACGATTCAACAAGTTGACACTTGTTGGATCGTTCCCTCCACTCTCGTGGATTATGCCGCGTGCATCCCAAAACATTGTGACCATGACTTTGTTGGCCGATAAAGTCCTTCTTTGGCGCCGGTTCGCGTCGGAAAACTCACTGTTTGGACTGTTCTTTCGTCTCTGGTGTGCTGTGCTGAATCCATGTTTCGTCAACAGTTTTGAATCAACGCTAAAAATCATTTCGATTGCGCTTTAACGTGTCCAAACATTCTTTGACGTTGACTCACTTGCAAATTTATTGTCAATTGTGAGCAATCGCGGCACTCATCTTGCGGAAAGCTCTCATATCCAAATGAGTTGTTAAAATGTTCTACACCCGTTCAATTAAGGTGCCCACAGTCTCAACAATCTCACAGAGTTTTACTCTCCGATCATTTATCACTATATCGTGGATTTTTTCAATAATTTCTCATGTGGTGACCTCATCTGAGCGATCTGGACGTTCTTCATCAAAAAAACTTACCCTTATAAGTTTTTTTGATGAAGAACGTCCAGATCGCTCAGATGAGGTCAGCTGTCCAATATTTTATGGTTGATAACGAAGGTGCAGAGTCCCCACAAACTTCGTTGAGTTCCGCACTTATCTCATTATTCTCAAATATTTTATCACTGCTCGATATTCAATTTTTTCCATTGTTGTGAAATGTAGAAGTGGTTCCATTTAAATTGCTGCTCACAAACTAAATTAGGCAGCGACTTAAAAATTTGACAGGATTCTTGTGAAAGATTGTTTACGATTTTTAAAACTGTAGTAGCGCCATCTCTGGCCGAGGCCGGGTACTTATCATACAACCCTCGTATTTTAACGACTGGTTTATTGCTCTAGAGGTAGATGTTTTCTCGATATGGATACCTAATTCTGTAGGCAGTCAGATTGATACTTCTTAAGAAATTCTAATAATGAGTTTTTAAGTATTTTTAAAAGCTGGTAAATTTAATTTAATAGTTAGTCCCATCCCATAATTATTATTTCGTAGTGTTCAGAATATTTGGTTATTAATTTAAAATTTGTAAAAAGATAATGTTTAATGCATTTTGTAATACCAGGTTTAATTTTAAGTTAGTCTGTTTAGACTGAACTACTAAGTCGTTTTCGTTATATATATTAGTAAACTTTGTAAATTAAACGCAGACTGTTTTTGTTGTTAATTGAATTGTTTAAACCTTTGTAAATATTGATAAGTAAATATGTTAGTACTTATAAAACGTATTTAATTTACCGAGATCTATTCACGTTAAGGGTCCTGTTTACGGATTTTAGACATTTTAACGCACATTGTTGGTAGTTGTACATAGATAGTAGTTGTTTGCAATAATGCAGTAACGTTCATGGCAGCACCATCGCGTTATCTAAAAGGTGCTGTAAAATACAAAAATGTAAGTTTCGGCACTTGGACAACGTTAACGGGTATTACGACATCCTTGCCGATACCTTTAAGATATGAAAAAAGGGTAAAATCCCTACTCAGGCGGGAACGTGAACGATAAAAAAAAGATTTATGCAGTTTTACTATAATTTTTATAAAGATATCGAAAACCAATTTTTTTATTCGTGCCTTTGTACTACACTATAAAAAAAACTCTTTCAGATACGACGCAAAAATCCTGTTCCCTAAAATAAACAATGAAAGGAGAGGGGACCCGCTGGGTAGATATTGAAAAAATTTGTAAATCACATCGACTTTGGTAGCGTGAAATCGCTGCTACGAGCTAATATTTTGTTGTATTGATGTTTTCAGGATTTTACGGTAGGAAAATTAATAGCCTGATAAAGCTCCCTGAGGGCTGGTTCGTAACTTTATTACTTATATTGAAAGTTTAAACTGAAACATTAATTCAGTGCACTAGCGCTTTCATTTAATAAACTTCCTTTTCTATGAAACTAAAGTCCGTTGATCAACTACTCCAGTCAACTTTCATTATCTCGGATACACCTTAAATTCCTGACTTGGACATAATTTTGTAATCTGTATTTTTGTTAGAAGACCAGACTTTAATGTTACGAGATTAAAAAGGGCAACCCAACACATTAACCAAAAAGATTGCGTCTATCTTCAGACCGCTTTTCGCTTTTCTTGCAAAAACTGTCGATTGTTTATATATTAATTACACAGGCCGATGAAAAAACTTTTTAATAATTTTACCTGATTCCTATATTTTTTGTTGTCCGAAAATAATAATAAAAAAGTCGTATAACCCATCAATTTTTCACATTTTAATATTCAAAATGTGAAAAGTTTATTTTTTATCATTTGAATGTTATTAGGTTGGCAATAAAATCAGAATTTTATAAGGCTGGCAGTAAAATCAAATGTTATGAGGTTGGCAGTTCCGATAAATGTCACATCTGTTTGTTTTCTTCCAATTAACATAACCTCGCATTGCAGTGTTTAACTCATGTGCTTCAATTCACACTCAAAGTATGGCTAATCGTGGTTGTAAAAACTCTCCCAATACTTTTTGTTATATATGTGGTGAGTTTGTAGTTAAAAAACCGGTCAAGTGCAAGTTGAACTTGCACAATTAGTATTCCGTACGTTGATTGCTTTTAAAATAAAAAAATTTGTTACGGTGGTATAAAATGATCAGTGACTTTACAAAATCACCCCAAATGAGTCTTTAACAAAGTTTGTTTCCAATCTTTACTGAAAACTGATGATCTCGAAATTTTTGTTTTTTTTTATATACCAAATAAATTATTAAAGGTAATGCACTCGTGATAATTTTCGTTCAATCTACACCCCGTGGAGAATATTCCAGAATTTTTTCAAAATTTTTTGGTCAATACTTTTCGAGATAAGGTGGGGGGACAGCGATTTTTTAAAAATAATACAAAGAAAAGTGTGTGCAAGTATTACATTTTTTATATATACGAGGCTGGTTTGAAAAGTCCGTGCAAAAATAAAAACTACTTATGTGTTTGGGGTAAACCTTTTTTATTTTTCGACATAGTCTCCTTTTAGGCTTATATACTTCGTCTAACGATGTTCTAGTTTGTTGATCCCTTCCGAATAATAGGATTTGTCCAAGTCTGCAAAATATCCATTAGTGTCTGCAATCACCTCCTCGTTTGAATAAAATCTTTGTCCGGCCAGCCATTTCTTCAAATTAGGGAACAAATAGTAGTCCGAGGGAGCCAAGTCTGGAGAATAGGGGGGATGTGAAACGAGTTGGAATCCTATTTCCATTAATTTTGCGACCACAGCTGCTGAGGTGTGTGCTGGTGCGTTGTCGTGATGGAAAAGGACTTTCTTGTGGGCCAATCGCGGGCGTTTTTCTTGCAGCTCGGTTTTCAAACGGTCCAATAACGATGAATAATATTCACCTGTAATAGTTTTACCCTTTTCCAGATAGTCGATGAGGATTATCCCTTGCGAATCCCAAAAGACAGTCGCCATAACCTTTCCGGCCGAAGGAACGGTCTTCGCCTTTTTTGGTGCAGATTCCCCCTTGGTAACCCATTGTTTAGATTGTTGTTTGGTCTCAGGAGTATAGTAATGTATCCATGTTGCATCCACAGTGACGAAACGACGCTTAAAGTCCTCCGGATTCTTCTGGAACAGCTGCAAACCATCCTTGCAACACTTCACACGATTCCGTTTTTGGTCAAGCGTGAGCAATCGCGGCACCCATCTTGCGGATAGCTTTCTCATGTCCAAATGTTTATGCAAAATATTATTTACCCGTTCAGTCGAGATGCCCACAGCACTAGCAATCTCACGCACCTTAACTCTTCTGTCATCCATCACCATATCATGGATTTGATCAATGATTTCTGGAGTCGTAACTTCCACAGGCCGTCCAGAACGTTCAGCGTCACTTGTGCCCATATGGCCAGTCCGAAAATTTTGAAACCACTTATAAACTGTTCTAATCGAAGGTGCAGAGTCACCATAATGTTTATCAAGCTTCTCTTTAGTCTCCTGAGGCGTTTTGCCTTTCATAAAGTAATGTTTAATCACCACACGAAATTCTTTTTCGTCCATTTCTTGAAAATCACTCGATTTCCTTGATTCACACGAATGCCAAACACAAAGAAATAGACCAATATGGCTGAAACTTGGTGTGCGTTCATTCAAGAGATGCTACTAACTAAACATGACCTCGATACGCGCCGATGGTGCCATCTCTCGGACTTTGCACGGACTTTTCAAACCAGCCTCGTGTGTATATATATATATATATATATATATATATATATATATATATATATATATATATATATATATATATATATATATCGTGTTTTCACAAGCTTTCATTTGACACCACATACGATGACCTAGTAAAAAAATTTTTTTTTCACTTCCGATTTCACCACCCAAAACTAACCCCTTAAGTCAAAATTTAACTTTCAAAACTACACGGCTCTGATGAGGCCATCAATTCCTATAGTATTACCAAATTTCAACTTTCTATGACAAATAGTTTTGGAGAATATCGAGTATGACAGACAGACAGACACCGAAGTCATCTTATGAGAACACTAAAAACATCAAAGAAACTGACTTTGTAAAAAAAAGTATACTTTGCATATTTTGGTGTAGAAATCGGTAATCAAGAAAAATGTTGGGCTCCTCACAAAGTATGTTATATTTGTGTCGAGGATCTTAGGAAATGGTATAAGAAAGAAATGAGAGCTTCTAGATTTGCAGTACCCATGGTATGGAGAGAGCAAGAAAACCATTCAAATGATTGTTATTTTTGCAGCGTTGATGTTCCTGGTTATAACTGCAAAAATAAGAAAGTAATTGTCTATCCTAACTTTACTTCAGCTAATCGGCCGGTAGGACATGGACAGGGACTTCATGTCCCTGAGCCACCTCAGTCTATTGATGACGTTTTACAGTCCAGTCCCGAATTTAATGAAAGTCGACCGGATGATGATGAGTTTCAATGTTCTCTAGAAAATTTAAAACACAGTTGTTTACACAACACAAGCTGAGTTAAATGATTTATTGACAGATTTGGGTTTGACTAAGAAAAAAGCAGAATTGCTTGGGTCTAGGCTGAAAGAAAAACATTTACTGGAATCTGGAATATCTATTTACCATTATAGAACAAGAGATCAACAGTTTGCTTAGTTTTTCAAGCAGGAAGAGGAAATTTAATCGATGTCATATTGTGAGAGAACTGTGGGTGATAAAAAAAACTGATACCAGATACGGTTTCAGCACCCAAAAATACATAACACTTAGATGTATTGGTTTAAAAAGTTTTTACAAATATTTTTTTGTTGGCCTGTGTGATTTAAATACCTAAATTGCCATACTAAACGACTTTAACGTCCACAGCATCAACTAGCTTGAACATTTAAAGGCTACCGATCATCAAGGTGATAAAGCTGAATCCTCGAATAGATTCTCCAACTTATAAAGTAGACAAACATCTTGTAAACTTTCTAAATCCTTTCACAGGAAAACTAGTTCATTTATTAAAAGTTTGTAACATTTTATTAGAAGGTTGAAAACTATAAAATTGGGTGCAGAAGATATCTTGGTCAATTTTTGACTCTGACGCACACTACAAATGTTCCGATCAATGATTCGATTTAATACAAGCATGTCTCTTGTCTACATATTTTATTTTCCAAATCCACTATTTCCTGTAATAGTCGATATTTTTATGGAAGCCTTTGAAGATTGTGTCTTGAGCTCAGCTCATTTAAAACCAATATTTTGGTGCCAATATGTTAATGACACATTTGTTATCTCGCCACATGGTGAAGAAAACCTTAATACCTTTGTTAATCACCTCGATTAACATCATTCAAATATAATTTTAAGCTGGAAACTGACTCAAATGGTACCCTTCATGTTCTAAATGTACTGTTACAAAGGAAATGAACGGCATCTTGAGACATTTGGTGTACAGAAAGTCGACTAATACCATAAGATATCTTAATTTTAATTCTCGCCATCATCTCAAAAACTATTTGTTATTAATTCGCTAATACGTAGAGCTGTATCACCATGTGATGAAAATTCTATCAGACACAGATTAAATGTTTGTGTGTGTATTAAAACCGCTTTAAAAACTCGGCTTGCAGACAAGATGGTAATATGGCTTCAACAGTCGATAGTGCAGTTTTACCTTACATACACGGTACTACATACAAAATAGCCAATTTACCTAAAATATCCAACATTTGTACCATCTACAAACCTTATATTAAAAATTGACAATGCTTGAGATCATCAAAAGACACAAAGTTCATGGGTACGGTGTATGTACGAGAAACTGGAAGGTCGTAAGCAACTAAAAAAAAATGAACATGAAAGATGTATTAAAAAGAAACAAATTGTACGATCAGCTGTAGCTAAACATCAACACTCTACAGATCATATCATCAATGTAAAAGAAACCAAAGTTCTAGCTTCTGTTCCAATTTCTATAACGGAAGTTTAGGGAATCAACACTCTAACAACATTCATAGAGACACCGGTATCAATAGTTGAGTTGTGCTTCCTCAAGCTCATTTAGTCTTAAATCTCGAAGAGTAAAGATTTCTAAAGATGCCTCGTGCAATCTTCCAATTTGACATGGTCTATTCCTAAGAACCGCATTTTCTCAGGGTTATGTTATGATTATGTGTCGACTTATATCACACATCTTGTGTGCATTATTGAAAATATTTCTCTAGACTAAACTTAAACAGTTAATGTTATTCTACTCGAGACAAATAATATGAAGCTTCAATTTTTTGATTAATGATTTCTTTAAGTTCATACCACATTTTGAACTAAAGGATTATATTAGACCTAAATAGTACCCTTATAATTTACAAATTCTTCATGTTTGTACCTGGCATCATCGAGAGCGAACTTCCCCAACTTGATGCGCCACTAAAAAAACCTACCTTTTTGATTATTGATTTTTGTCTTATAGAAAACAAAACTTTTGCTGTAAAATTAATTGCTTCTTTTTTTCGTAGGAATTGAATATAAAAAATATTACAATATAAGCATTGCTATTGCTTTTTCTGTTTTCGTCTGCGTGGTTTCATTTTAATTTTCGGTAAAACAAGTTTAATTTTTGAGTTAGTATTGTACCATTCCCTCCAGGCATCGATGTGTTTCTGTAAGCTTACAACAAGCCACGAAGAATAGGTAAAATCTATTGCGGCCATCCCTGAAAAAAAGTTGTAATCTGTACTGTTAACGATTTTCTCGAAAATCTTTATAAAATTTAGGTTCTTTAAAGTGATAGATCACTTTCATGTTTCATGTTCAAATTTTTACTTTTCTCCAGAATCTCAGCATTAATTTTATTTTAACGAAAATACTGCTCTAAAAATTTGGGAGGTACGCCGCCATCACCTTTGAATGAATTATCTATAACTACTAGCCATTTTTGTGTTATGAAGCTTTAGCCTACTCATCGCTGTTGTCAGCTAACAGTTCCCACAACTTATCATTTAAAAATATGGTAAGCAGGGCAGCTTGTATGATTACTACGGCCATTTGCTTTGCAATGAGACTTTTTTAGATTAATCTTTAAAAAAAGCACATTTTACTTTTGTAATATTTCTCTTACCAAAAACAGCCGAGAATGCTATAATATGCGACGATACCGATCCTGTAGTAACAATATTATTTTTGACAAGAGCCTCGCATATCAACAGCAGCAAGTAAGTTGATGCCACAGCAGATGGAGTATATATGGCGAATGATATTAAATCCAAAATTATATCTTTTAAGTGATGTCCAGGATGTCTTAAGAATACAAGTATGGACCAAGGAATGCTGTATCTAAAAGAAAAGTTGATGATTATGTATAGTATGGAAAAATATATCCCTTGATAAATTTTAAAATTGACAAGAAAGATGTATTTGTAAAATTAAAGGGATATGTTATCGTATTCAAAGTTACTTTGATTCTAAAAAAAAGGTAAAATACCGGTAAAGGCCATTACCATCCTCTAGCTCATATGCCTATCTAATATTTTTAAATAAATATATTTTTCCCCGGAGTAACAAATCAAAGTGCTGCCTTAATATAGGGGCAATATCGTCTGCTGTTCAACATGTACTCCGACATAATCTTTAAAGAAGTTTAGCAGATATTACCAAGGAAATTAATATTAAAAGTATTCTTAATAACACAAGATACATTGATGGTACCTGTGGTTTGCGATAGTATTTATGTACTTCAACTCATCATCGATAAAATCAACATTACAAGTGAAAATGTGCGAACCATTATATTCGCCTAACAATCCCCCAATAGAGCGAGTTGAACAACTTAGAGACTTAGACAACATTATCGGAGGAAAATTAGATCTCTAACTTAAATTAAATGTCACATTACAGAGTATATCTTTATTCTGTTAACTGACACACATATAAAAAGTTACACTTTTGTTAACTGACATACATATAAAAAGTTGCACTAGGCTTGACTGCAGTTTCGTAGTACTACTACATTCTCACGCGATGTAGTAGTACTACGAAACTGCAGTCATGCCTAATGTAACTTTTTATACGTGTCAGTTAACAAAATAAAAGTATACAAGTATACTCTGTAACCTGCGTTGTTGTTAATGTGTACTGTCACAAAGCAACGGACAGCACTATAAATTCCTTAAATGTTGTGTTTCCAGGATTTTTTTTTCTACCGAAGAAGTTTAAAAGTTAAATTACGGCAGACAATCGGAAAGTATTACGTTTGGTCAGTACTTCTAAACGGTGTTAAAACGCGGATTGTGAAAATTCGCTCCTTGAACTAGTTAGAAGCGCGGGAAATGTGGGCCCACCGTACGTGACCTCACATACCTATCCACGAGGCACTTTGAAGAGCTAATACCGATCACTTACTACAGTAAAGTATCGCAAGGGGTGTCTCTCGAACATATATTCAGAAAACCAAAGTATCATCTGGTTCAACTAATTATAAAAGCGAAAATAGACAAAATTCGAAAGCCTGAAAGAAAACAAATAAACCGGCATTGAAAATGCTTTAGAGCTTTCCAAAATGGTTGAAGATCAAAGAGAATCTTCTATAGTAATAGCGAGTTACCGAACACGGCACGTAAAGAAGAGTAATCTCCTTACAAACAGCTGATTTTAGGCAAATGGCCAATGGTAGATAGTAGCTCGTTAAGAACGGATTTAGAAACTACCGGTTTCTTAATTTAGTTAGGTAGTTCTGGATCTTATACTGTTTTTAAGTCAGATTTAAAACTTCTAGACTTCTTTTTGATTGTGATTCGTAAAAGTTCATGTTGTAACAGTTTTGATATTAAAGACTAGTTTTTCTCGTTTAATTTATTTCAGACGAAGAAAAGACGGAAGAAAAAGAAAGTAAAAACATTTTATAGAGCTTGTTTGCATAAAATTAATAAAATATCCTATTTAATAATTTTTTAGGTAACTTGTATTTTTTATTTACTAGGGAATTTATAAGAAAATATACCAAAAGTCAAAACCGACCGAACTGTTTTTATTTATCACAGAATAACTTGCATTTAATTATCTGATAGCTTTATTGATAGTTTGGGATCTTCAATTTATAAGTTTGTCAAAATGAAAAGTCCTAAATATTTAATCTAATTAATAATTAAGACCAGTTTATTTCGCCCCTCAGGGGCTAGGGGAATCTCAGGATTCTCCTAGTACGGGCATTGACGATCCCGAGATACCTGAATCACGTTGTGCTGTGTGTGCTGATATCTTCTTAAAACAAGGAAGAACAATAATAACTTTTAAAGACAGACCAACAATAATAAGCACAAAAAACACATAACTATTCACCTTCTACTAACGGACAACCCAATGTCGGGACACGTTGAGTTTCTGACACCATAAAACGCTAAAAACACCCCAAACAACAGTAAACCAATAAAAGAAGCATCGAGCGAGTGACGTAAGAGTCGAGGACTTCGCTCGACCAGAACTATGGAGACCGGACAAAATAAAATGGACCTGCCAAAAGTGTTGTGCCGGCGAGTAAGCCTCGCCGCCTGGACCCACCGAAATCAATTTCAAACACAACCCACACAGATGCGGGACAAACACAACCACCAGAGCCACCTGGATACGGGATAAGCATTCATCGCCGTAGGCTTCTAAACAACACAAAAGTTATTTGCAATTTTTGCTTAAAACTCTGACCTACACACTGTAATTCTTACCATTATAACAAGGCACAGCACTATGAAGGTTGCCGCTTTCAACAACAGAAATATACAACAGTTGTACTACTATTTTCATAAGTTCTGGTTCTTCTGGCGGCCCATGGCTCCGTGGCGTAGTACTTGCTAGCGGTGCGAAAGGTCTCGGATCCAATCCCGGCAGGTCGGTATACTTATTTATTTATGTATGGCCTGGCCATGTACATAACATAGGTAGTAGTTGTTTCCAAAAATGGAATAACGTTCATGGTAGCACTACCGCGTTGTCTAAAAAGGTGTCGTGAAATACAACAATGTATGTTTCGGCACTTAGATAATATTGACGGGTATTACGACATCCCCGCCGATATCCTCAGGATATGAAAAAGGGTAAAATCCTCTACTCAGGCGGGGAGGTGAACAATAAAAAAAGAGGATACTACAGAAATTGTATTTTAAGGGGTTATGGTTAACTAATTTGTATTAAAGAACTTATAGATGGTAATAATTAATGCTTGTAAACAGGCTACTCACTTGGGTTCCCTAATAATCTTATAATGATGTTGACATAATTCACAGCTACTGTGATTTGATTCCTTCAGCCAGCGTTCTAAACACTTTAAATGTACTAATGCTACAGTTCCTCTACATCTGCACGGTGTCAAAAGATCATCCAAACTTTCTCCTCCATGGCATATTCTACATATAAATTCTGACGATAATCGAGACTAAAAAAATATGTAAAAATAGCTCTTGTGTGTTTAAAGAGAGTAAGTAAAACGTCAAATGTGAACTGGTTTCGTATGTTGAGTATATCGTACCCGCTGTCAACTAATAAGTTTGACTAAATATGGACTGGGGAGCATTCTAACGAAGGAATGAAAACATAGGATAAGAAAACGCGCATAGAATTGAAAAAATGATAACAGAAAAAAACATATTTTCCTTTGTTAAACAAATCACACTGTTACAAAAATTTTCAGTATGACCACCCTTTCATAGCCAAATGCCACATTATTAAACCAATTTTGTTTTATGGGCACAGCACACGTGCTGTAGGGAAATCCCTGAAGCGCCGCAGGAGCGACGCGTGTGCGAAAAAAAGTGATTCACGTTGGTCTTGAATTGGGATAATGTTCTTCATATAAAACACTGCTTGAAAAGTGTTGTAAGAGTGGTAACAAGCTGCACCTCATACGGACGTATGGTGCAATGGTATGATGGAATGTAGGAACGGCTATGAAACCGGGGCCACGCCGAAAATTTTTTAATATAGTACCTTGAAAACGAAAATACATTTTTTATTTATAATATAACTTACAGTCACAAAGTAACGGACGCTACAGAAAAATAAATGAAAATATTATCGAATAAACTCTATCAAAATCAAGGTCATCAGATAGATGAAAACTGGTAATTTAGTTAGAGAGAATTAAAAGACATTTTGCCAAGTGAAACTAGTAGAAACAATTAGAACGAATTTACAGAAAGCTGGAACCCTTTGAAATTATATTATATATAAAACAGTTTAACTAAAAGTTCTCTAAATGTCTCTTGTCCGAAATGCCTCTAAATCGATTTGCCATTTTAAAAATTAAACTGTAACTCCTATAAAAATGTCAAATAAAAAAGAAAATAGGCCTTTTCAGATTGTTAATTTAAGACATTTAACATTTCGATATGCTAGCTACTACGCACTTCCTCTAGTTATTTATAAACTTCCTCGCTATGGAAAGTAGGAAATTCGCGAAAGAAAAAATACATCAAGACACGAAATTATATCAATTTCAACCACCTAAATTGAACAAAGTCGATATTTCCGCAGTTATTTACTGTTCTCTCATTCATCGAATTATCTCGGGATGATCCTAGCACGACTCATAAGCCGAGGTAGAATTAACAGAAAAGCGAACAAAACTTTGTACTTATCAAAGTTCCAGGGCAACAATTTGTGTATCTGGCTGCTGTATGCCTAGTTTTGAAGGTCTACCTGCCCTCTGTCTGGAGCTGTTTTAACAACTGACGGATAGAGGAATTATTTAGAGAAAATACTGTCGCAGTTGCTAACAATTACTGCTAGACATCGCGATTATTGTTGTTTTAGTACGTACGCGCCCCGGAGTTAGTTCGACAGATAAGAGAACAGTAAATAACTTTATTCAGTTTAGTAATTGATCTTGATTTTATGTACAGTGTATAAATTTTTAGACGCTCGGACCGGATTTATGGAAAATTGTTGGATGGATGGATATATACATATATATATATATATATATATATATATATATATATATATATATATATATATATATATATATATATATATATATATATATTAATGTAGAATAGTAGAGTACATGTTAAGAAGTATACTGACGTATTTAACATTTGGTAGTCAAAACAACGCTGAGCGTTGCGAGGCCAAACAACTTTTTTTTCCATGGACATACCTTTTGGCGGCATTGGAAACCCCTAACTTTTTTCAACAATTTTCCCTTAAACTGTTGTTTTCTAATTTGTTTTACAAAAAAGTTATGCAGCAAAAACCCTTTAAAATATTATTTGTTAGTCATCGCGGTTGCTATGTATCGTATGCCACGTTTGGCAGTTTTCAAACAATTTATCTAGTAGGCGACTGTGTAAGGTGTAATATGACAGTAATTATAATAATATTAGTTACTATGATGTTGTGGTTTTTCCTTTAATAAAATGTCTTTGAACAATAAAACAAAAGAATACATTATTTTTCTTAAAACCACAAAAAAACTATATAACTGTTAACATTACATAACTTATTACATATTTATAAAATTAAATGTTTGAAATTTAAAAAATAAAAAAAATGTTCTATGTCTTCCTTTTTCTATCACGCATTTTTCCATTCTTTTCATTAATGCTTGACGAGTGAGTGGCTTTGCAGATAAGTGCTCAATATCATTTGTCGCAGTTTTGTATACAATATCTTTAAGAATCCCCCACAAAAAAAATCTAACGGCGTGAGGTCTAGTAACTTAGGCGCCCATTGAATAACTGAGCTGCAAACTCCTATCCATCTTCGTTGAAACCGTTCATTCAAATACAGCGGCAGTTGTATGCTGTATATGCTCCGTGCGTCGTGTTGATACAACATATGCCTTCTTAAAATTAGGAGAACATTTTCTAATAAAACTGGTAAAGTATTAACAAAGAAATTAAGATATCTAGTGTTCCCTCAAAAAAAAGTCCAACCAAATGTCTCCCAATTATCCCACACCATACATTAACGCCATATAGCCTTAATTCTGAATTTGATTAACGTTGTATGGATTCTCGTCAACCCAGTAATGATAATTTTTTCTGTTAGTCGCCGTTGCTGACAAAATGACTTTGATGAACCATAATTATGATTTCTGCTACGAAACTCAGCCGTCGGCGTCGTTCCGAATCAAATTGCGGCCTACTACCAGATAGTAGATAAATTGTTTGAAAATCGCCAAACGTAGCATACGACACATGGCAACCGCGATGTCCAAAAAATAATATTTTAGAGGGTTTTTGCTGCATAACTTTTTTGCAAAACAAATTAGAAAAAAATAGTTTAAGGAAAAAATGTTGAAAAAAATAGGGTCTTCCAATGCCAAGGTATGTCGATCAAACAAGAGGTTGTTTGGCGTCGCGGCGCTTAGCGACGTTTTTTACCAAATTTTAAATACGTCAATATACTCCTTGACATGCATTATACCATTCTACATTTAAAAAAAATAAATATCCAACAATTTTCCATAAATCAGAGTCGGGCGTCTAAAAATGGGCATGAGTAGTACATGAGCAGAATATTAATAATCTCCCTATCTAGGGGTAGTTGTTAGCAACAGTGATAGTATGCTCGCTAAGCACCTAATCTATCGGTCTGTGGTTCACATTGAGCGGGCCACTATGCCCTCAAAACTACGCTTGTAACAGCCAGAGATAACATATATATTGTATCTTACTAACCAAAATTTACTTTTTAACTTCTATGGGTGTCTTTATCCATTGGTACAATAAATCTCGAATGAACTGAGATGATGTGAAATTTTATACTCATATAATACTTGAAGTAAGAAAGGTACCTAAGACATAGGCTGAAAAGTTTTTGATCCGACACATAGATGTCGCCTTTTTCAAAAAATCCATACGATTTTTAGGAAGTACCAACCTTCAAACAATACATATCAAAATTTCATGACATTTCGACGATTAGTTTACAAGTTAGGGTGGTTTTAGTGACGCTACTTTTGATACTTTCAAAATAATGGAAAAAATCGAATTTCGTGTGTTGATTAAACACTGTTTTTTGTTGGGGAAAAATACCGTTCAAGCAAAGCAATAGCTTAATAAGTGTTACAGGGACTCTGCCCCTGAAAAATCACTCATCATTTACTGGTTTGCTGAATTTAAACACGGTCGTACAGATACAAATGATGCTGAACGCTCTGGACACCCAAATAAGGTGGTTACACCGGAAAACATAAAAAAAAAAATCCACAAAATTGTTTTAGATGACTGTAAAGTGAAATTGCGTGAGATAGCTTACACCCTAATAGTATCAAAAGAATGTATTAGTCATATTTTGCATGAGAAAGCTCTGTTCGAAATGGGTACCGCGTTTGCTCACACTGGAACAAAAACAACAATGTGTTGATGATTCTGAGCGCTGTTTGGACCTGTTTAAGCGCAATAAAAAGGATTTTTCATGCCATATGTGATAACGGATGAAACATGGATCCACCACTACACACCGGAACCAAATCGGCAGTCAGCTGGGAAGGTTTTGGCCTTTGTACTTTGAGATGCGCATGGAATAATTTTTATCGATTATGCTGAGAAGGGAAAAACCATCAATAGCGAATATTATATAAAGTTATTGGTACGTTTGAAGGCGGAAATCGCAAAGAAATGGCCCCAAATGAATAAGAAAAAAGTGCTCTTTCATCAAGTCAATGGTTACGATGGCAAAATTGCTTTAATTGAAGTTCGAGTTGCCTTCTCATCCACCGTATTCTCCAGATTTGGCCCCCAGTAACTATTATCTATTCGCAGAGCTCAAAAAAATGCTCGCGGGAAAGAGATTTGGCTCTATGAAGAAGTTATCGCCGAAACAGACCTATTTTGAAGGCAAAGACAAATCTTTCTACAAGAATGTTATAGAAATTGTATCGCTCTTGAAGGAGACTATATTGCTGAATAAAGTCTAATTTTGCAAAAAAATGTGTTTTCAGCCTTCGTGTTATAATTTTGAGTGACATCGTTTTAGGGGAAAGTCAAAATTTTTTTTGGTTCTTAGTCGCAATATTTCACAAATTTTAAGCACAATTATTTTTAATTAAGATGAATCAGGGGTTATAATATATATATATATATATATATATATATATATATATATATATATATATATATATATATATAAATATACATATATATATATATATATATATATATATATATATATATATATATATATATATATATATATATATATATATATATATATATATATATCGAATATATTGTTATAGATTCTTTTCAGGGTTCTATATTATATATAGTATTAGAAACAAGTAAAAAATAGTATATATTATACTATTTTTTAATTGTTTTTAATTTTCACAGAGACGTTTCATTTGCTTAAAATTTTCTGTAATTAATATCTCTCCATAAAGTACCTATTATAACCTGACTCGATTTTGAAACCCTCCATATATTTGTAACAGGAGTTACAGGACAATTAATAAAAAAGTATTCCGATTCTTAAGATGGTAGACTAACCCCTAATATTGTGTTTTAAGGGAAAGATAAGATGTAGTGTAATAGAAGTGTCAAACCGTGCATGCCCATTTTTAAAAGTGATGTTCTTTTTTAGCTTTACGTGGTACCAGTTGGCGATTTTACAAAAATATTAATTCTGCGACTATTTCGTATTTAACATTATTTACAGAGCTTAAATGAAGCCGCGAATGTTTAATTGAATAAACTATGGGTGCAGATATTTGAAAAACAAGCATAGAAATCGTTCGAGTGTTAGTTCGCAAGTATCTTTCAATACACAAGCGATTAAGAGCCATAAATGAGTTCATTAAAACGTATTTCTCCAAAAGATTTATGTCGGTATTCCTACAAGATACAGTTGGTGCAAAAATTAAAGCTGCGATACTGCTTCAAGGTTCGACTTCCTCAATCAAATTTTAAACACTTTTTAACATTTACCAATATACGAGTATTATGGACGATCACATTTATGAACGATATTGCCGTTTTTAGTATCAGTTTTGAAAGTAATAACCAAAGAACCTAATTTTACGTGTAGCAAGATGGGGCAACCTCACAAACTCCCAACACATCGTAGCCAGTCATTCGAGACATTTTCCCGAATAAACGGACGTCCAAAGGAGGTGAAATAAGTTGGCCTCCACGTAGCCCAGATTTGATGCCGGTGGCTATTTTCTTATAGGGATGTCTGAAGACTGGCATATTTACTTCGCAGTAATAATCTCGGTACCTGGAATAATTAAAAGAAAATAGCCGGAAGGAAATCACAGCAATCACGAAAACCACGTGCCGAGCAGTGATCAATAATGCACCGCTCGCTTAGAAGACTACCGGGAACGTAATGGTTCACATTTATATAATCTTATTTTTAGAAATAATATTTCGAGGTCTGTAATTTCACATACATTTATCAATTTGTTTTCGTTTCTTAAATATCGTATTACTCGAATCACTATCCATTCAAAATAAAAATAATAGACGTGATGACAGTAACAATGAATCATCGAAATTATGACTTTAAATAGATTGAAAAGTTTCTAAAAAATGTTCTTATTTTTATATTAAAAGTGAGATTAATATTATTTTTGTTAAAATAAAAATGCAAAATACAGCAATCCATCATGTTATGTGGAACATCAATCAGAGCGATTGACGTTACTCCTAAGTAAACATTATTTCGGTCGAACTTCTCTTGTGTTAACGATAATCTCTGCACCAATTAATTTGTGGTTTTAAACTATCGAGTTGCCTAGTTTTGTGTTACAAAAACTAGAACCAAGAAACGTTAGCGTTGGAAGACGGATTTATCAAGGCAAATAGCTCTAATTTACCTAGAATTGATTTGTTGATGCTTGGAGAGTTTCTTGCGTCAAACAAAGACTTTTGCTCAGCAGAATTTAGAAATATCAAAACTTCTATGTAAGTATATAAGTACGAGGCTGGTTTGAAAAGTCCGTGCAAAAATAAAAACTACTTATGTGTTTGGGTTAAACCTTTTAATTTTTCGACATAGTCTCCTTTTAGGCTTATACACTTCGTCCAACGATGTTCAAGTTTGTTGATCCCTTCCGAATAATAGGATTTGTCCAAGTCTGCAAAATATTCATTAGTGTCTGCAATCACCTCCTCGTTTGAATAAAATCTTTGTCCCGCCAGCCATTTCTTCAAATTGGGGACCAAATAGTAGTCCGAGGGAGCCAAGTCTGGAGAATAGGGGGGATGTGAAACGAGTTGGAATCCTATTTCCATTAATTTTGCGACCACAACTGCTGAGGTGTGTGCTGGTGCGTTGTCGTGATGGAAAAGGACTTTCTTGTGGGTCAATCGCGGGCGTCTTTTTTGCAGCTCGGTTTTCAAACGGTCCAATAACGATGAATAATATTCACCTGTAATAGTTTTACCTTTTTCCAGATAGTCGATGAGGATTATCCCTTGCGAATCCCAAAAGACAGTCGCCATAACCTTTCCGGCCGAAGGAACGGTCTTCGCCTTTTTTGGTGCAGATTCCCCTTGGTAACCCATTGTTTAGATTGTTGTTTGGTCTCAGGAGTATAGTAATGTATCCATGTTTCATCCACAGTGACGAAACGACGCTTAAAGTCCTCCGGATTCTTCTGGAACAGCTGCAAACCATCCTTGCAACATTTCACACGATTCCGTTTTTGGTCAAGCGTGAGCAATTGCGGCACCCATCTTGCGGATAGCTTTCTCATGTCCTAATGTTTATGCAAAATATTATGTACCCGTTCAGTCGAGATGCCCACAGCACTAGCAATCTCACGCACCTTAACTCTTCTGTCATCCATCACCATATCATGGATTTGATCAATGATTTCTGGAGTCGTAACCTCCACAGGCCGTCCAGAACGTTCAGCGTCACTTGTGCCCATATGGCCAGTCCGAAAATTTTGAAACCACTTATAAACTGTTCTAATCGAAGGTGCAGTCACCATAATGTTTATCAAGCTTCTCTTTAGTCTCCTGAGGCGTTTTGCCTTTCATAAAGTAATGTTTAATCACCACACGAAATTCTTTTTCGTCCATTTCTTGAAAATCACTCGACTTCCTTGATTCACACGAATGCCAAACAGAAAGAAATAGACCAATATGGCTGAAACTTGGTGTGCGTTCATTCAAGAGATGCTACTAACTAAACATGACCTCGATACGCGCCGGTGGTGCCATCTCTCGGACTTTGCACGGACTTTTCAAACCAGCCTCGTAATCTGTATTAAAACTACAATTTAAAACTCAAAAACCCATAAAAACTGCATTTTATTTCTCCGTCATGGTTTTATTAGTTTTAGGTTAGGTTATGACTGTTATGAAAATATTGATATATACTGCATGCAATTCTCCATATCATTTGGCTACTGGAACAAGAATAAAGTATCCATTAAATAAACAGTAGTGGATGATAACATAAAATCTAACCTCAATAGTGATGTGACTATCTAAAGGTATTATTTAGATAATTAGCAATTTCTCAAACAAGATTATTACGACACACCTCATTTATAATAATAAAATATTAAGTTAAAACTTACAGCAAAATGGTCTTCACAGAAATAAATTAAAGAATTTGGAGAAATAACTGCTAGGTCTCGCCGTGCAAGAGTTGACTACTTATTCTTATTGTTTTCTTGTTTAGAACGTAAACAAATAACTTGTTAGAAGTTTTTATCGATGTGTTTTTTACACTGAGGGACCGCACACCACTTATAAATTTTAGAATTCATTTTAAACACACAAAATAACAAAAACTATTGTATAGACACTGTATATTTCATTGTTGTTGACATGGAGTTTACAAAGGCGTGACGTCACGAGCAGACGCCATGACACCTGCGAGCGTTTTGGCGTGAAATTCAAAATTAGTTTAAAAAAGGCCAATTTTATGCTAGGAAGCCTGTAATTTCTCTAGAAATATATATTTTTTTGGAAATAGTAGTTCCGTAAGAACATCGTGGAATAGTTTTTCAAAATTAATCATCATGCTATTGCACTCTAGATAATTATAGAAACGATTTGATAGTTAAAATCAACCATGCCGATTTCCTTACTTTAAGAAATTCATTTTATTATGAATAATAGTTAGAATAGAGTCAATCATCGCTCCTGATGAAGCTAACATGGTTAGCGAAACGCGCGTCGAGTGCACAAATAAAGTGTTTGGTGTAGTGGTGATATACACTGGGTAGTATGAATAATAGGTTAATTAAATTTTAATATCTACTTACATCCGATTCTAGTAGTGATACATACAGATCCTTGCTCTCAATTTTTAATTTATTCGCATGTGCGGCACTTCTAACAGAAACTAGTGGGTGATATACTATCTTTGTTCTCCTAAATAACTCCGGCGATTCAACTAAACCGCTGTCGGTCGTAAAATCTTCATCTGAAACATCTTCAATACAAAAAAAATGTTTCGCAGCCATAGAAACTATTACGTTGAAAGACATGACTATTTCAAATTTTTCATTGCCTTTAAAAATGTAAATCTTTATACCACGTTACGTCAACGTAACTAACAAGTGCGAACCCTTTTCAAAATGATAGACATCGTTATTTTGACCAACTTATTCTCTCGGTAATAAAGCTATAACTGAACCCAGGGCAACAATTCAATTTAAATGGACAGAGAGAATCCTGCACATTTAAAATCTCTTTGTTTTAGCACAAATACCAAATATTTTAGGCTAAGGGTCATTTTCGTAAACTCATTGGAAGGTCTACAGCAACTCTTAAAGGTGGATTCACACCCACAGTCATCGTAAGATCAAATGACAGTCTAATGACCGTCCAGTCAGAGGTTACCCGTTCACACAGTACGGTCAGTCACAGCCAGTCAGTGTCTGTCTACACTCGGCAACAATATGTCATTCCATCTTTTGTACCGCAATATGTCTAAAAAAAACATTGCTGATCAAAATTGCGTTACTTTTAGAGGAGGAAGAACTAAGGTCTCGATCCCAAAGACGAGAATGGGTTCACAATATATTTTTATCGAGAAGAGAAGAAGGAGAGTACGCGAAACTGTACCCGCAACTGGTGGACGATGAAACGAAGTTCGTACAATTTCGTATGTCGCATTGCGATTTTATGAATTTGTTGAACCTCATAAAAGAAGAAATTACGAAGAAGGACACTCACAACAGAAAAGCAGTAACTCCCGACGAAAAACTTGCCGTATGTTTGAGGTAAGTACTAACCCTTGAAAGACACTTTAATTTCCTTCTTAATTTTTGTTTAAATTTTAATTTTCAAACTCAAAAGACATTGTGGGGTGTAGCACATGTTTTTTGCCCTAAAGTTATTATTTTTATTATAACTGTATTTTTCAAGTTGGTTACATGAGTGTTTGGGAAGAGGACAAAACAAAAATAATCATAATAACAGATTAATTATATTTTTACATATTGAAATACATAGTAGAAAATGTAAGTAGATTTCATGAAATGCTTTCTGGTGAAAAAGTTTCCAAGTAGGAACTCGCAGAAGTGTGTTGAGAGGTTTCTGAAGAATATGGAGATGGCACATTGAATGGTGTATAGGTTGTCCCAGCATATTGACTACGTTGGAGCGCAGAAAAAGAATGTGTCGTTTGGTTAGCTGGCCCTTGCGAGTTCAGTTCAATTCCCTCCAGTTCGCAGATTACAGCAAAAACTCTCTGTTTAGCCAAAATCTTATTAGCTGCGCTGAATTTCTTCACTGTAGCTTTCATAGTATCAAAAAAGAGATCTATTTCATCTTTTTCTTGTTCCTCTTTTTCCCTCTGTTTTTGATCCACCTCCAAAATATGTTTCATTAGTACACCACTAGCGGTTTCTGCAGTTTGGACCCTTCGTTTTGAAAAGTATGTCTTTCTCTTTGGGTTCACGGTAGGGGGGGAGTGGGGTTTCAGCTTCCGATTCCTGAACTCCTTCAACCATGCTGACATCGTCCTCCTCTTCTAAAGCAAGACCCTCGTTTTCTGTTGCCACGGATGTATACCTTTTCTTGTCCTTCATATGAGGAATTAGGAATAAAAGGTTGTCAAAATATTTCCACTTTGAGGGAGACCCAGCTGTCTGACCAGTCGTCGTTTTCTGTTGACGAAAATATTTTCGGAACTGGTTTCGCAAGGACTCCCATCTTGTCTTGCATCTATTAGGATCTGAAAAGTAGAAACAAAAGAATAACAATTCATAGTCATTAATTATTGGTTAATATTATAGATATCTAGGCGTTTGTTATATTATTATTGGTAATGTGTTATTTTATTTTTCTTGCAGGTTTCTCGCAACTGGTGATTCTTTTGTAACCTCATTTAATTACCGACTTGGACATCCAACTGTGCACTCCATAGTTTACGAAGTATGCCAGGCCTTAGTAAAATACTGCTTGCGAGTTTTCATACCAACGCCTTGTCCAGAAAAGTGGAATAAAATCGCACAAGATTTCGAGACAAAATGGAATTTTCCAAATTGCATTGGAGCAATTGATGGAAAACATTGCGAGATATTTGCACCTCGTAATAGTGGCTCTAACTATTTCAATTATAAAAAAAAACTTTTTCAGTTCTACTACTTGCTCTAGTTGATGCTAACTACAAGTTTATAGCGGTAGATGTTGGATCCTATGGTAAGAACAGTGATGGTGGAATTTTTTCCAGTTCTAGATTAGGCAGAGTACTAGAAGAAGAGTCACTCCACATTCCCAGTGTAAAGCAATTACCGGGTGCAAATATATCTGCCCCTCATGTACAAAACGTACATGCTAAGACCATATCCCGCAAATCAAGCTCAAGAAGATCCTAGAAAACGAATTTTCAATTATCGTCACAGCCGAGCAAGAAGAACGGTGGAAAATGCGTTTGGGTTGCTGGCCCAACTCACAACCTGACTACGTGGAGAATTTAATCAGAAGGCGACTTGTATACTGCATAACTACATTTTAAGTCGAGCAAACTCTCATTACATTCAAAATCAGAATGCAGGAGA
The DNA here is from genome assembly GCA_019049505.1 of Pachyrhynchus sulphureomaculatus. Classification (NCBI taxonomy): domain Eukaryota; kingdom Metazoa; phylum Arthropoda; class Insecta; order Coleoptera; family Curculionidae; genus Pachyrhynchus; species Pachyrhynchus sulphureomaculatus. Next base: position 167,667,087 of record CM032456.1, on the reverse strand, counting down.
AGAGAGAGATTGCGTATTAAAAAGTTTGCCTCGACTTGAGTCGAACGCGCGGATGTCTGCTTTTGATAATAGAGAAAAGTTTACGACCTATTTCAGTTCGGAAGAGGGTTTCGTGCCTTGGCAGAATGTTCAGTAAATAATAATGTAAAAGATAGTAATAATTAGTAATATTAGTTATAAATCAAATTCTTAGTATGAACAAAAATAAAATTATGAACTTACCTTGTTTAAGTATTTTCCAAATCCATTGTTTCAATTTCCTCGGCGTGTCCGAGTAAAACGGATTTGAAAAATCATAAAGAATTTTCTTTTCCCGCACGCATTCTATTAATTTTTCATCATCCATCGTGGAGCTGAAAGTGCTAAACATCCGGAACACCTGGCGTTTGTTGACTGAATCAAATTCACACTGGTGGACGGTAACAGCACAGTCAACGTCAAGTCACGGTAGAGATCGCTCGGAAAGCGATTTGATGGGAAGTGATTCGATCATGACTTTACCGAGACGGTACCGCGCCCGTGAGTAGGGATACACTCATTAGAAAATCATGGAAGCAATCTTGACTGTATTGTCTCTTACCGTGCCTGTGGGTGTAAATCCACCTTAAATAATGTGGCGACCAGCAGTCAAGAATACGGACTTCAGCTGGATGAAAAGAAAACTAAATATATAGTAACTAGCCAGAGCAATGTTAACCATAGCCAACTACTCTTAGGATCCACAAAAATCAGAACAGGTAAAAAGTACATATACTTGGGTACAGTTGTTAATGATCAGTCGGACCACTTCGTTGTTACGTGTTCACAATATTACCATATGGGGTAGAAAGATGGACAATAATTGAAGCAGCAATAGGATTAATGCTTTTGAGGTGTGGACGTATAAACAAATATTGCGAATATCTTGGGTAGAACACGCAAATGAACAAGTATTACAAAGAATGAAAAAAGAAACATAAATCGTAACGAAAATCAAAATATGTAAATTAGAATATCTCGGGCATATTACGCGTAACCAACAAAGATATGAACTGCTTCAGTTAGTATTACAGGGGAAATTTGGGAAGAGAGGTGTCAGCAGAATTAGAATCTCATGACTTAAAAATTTGAGAACTTGGTTTCCCATATCAACAACAGGTTTGTTTCGGGCAGCAGCGGACAGAGTAAAGGTAGCGCTGATGATTGCCACCAGCTAGCACGGAAAGACACTCGAAGAAGAACGTAACCTGAACTAAAAAGTATTTGCTAAATCTTCCGTTAGCTTAGATATATAGGGTTAATAACTGATTTAAATGCCTACAAACCTTAGGCATATTCAGGGCCCGTTGTGCACCTGCTTTTTTTTAAGATTGCCGAAGGCTAATAATTTAAAAAAATTGACAGCAGTCTTCCAAGTTGAATCTCCTTAATACACTCCTGGTCTAAAATTATTGGGGATCCTAGAGAGATTTATCTTAGGCGTGTGATTGCCATGCAAGACACAATTGAATAAAAAGGAGCTATCTTCGTCCTCGAAACACCATATGCAATCTGATTCATCTTTGACCTCGATATGATGCTCATTCAGGTGGAAGTGTCATGTTAGTCTCTCTGTCATCGTCTTAAGATACTTTCTGTTTAATTTCAGCAGAGACCTGGTATAGCCAGGGTTAGGTTCTCCTACGAGACTCTTAGACTGTGTCATTACTAGCGACTCGTTTCAGTCGTTTACGAATTGATCTACTTTCCAAGGAATTCCCTAAAGAGAAGATCCTGTGGAGCTCGCTAGAACTAGAAGCTAATTATATTGGCCAAATTGGACACCAAATATTTATACTCGCCTACCAGATGCGAGTTTACCCTGACCTGTTTCATGGTCATTAGGACGCGACCGCGTCCTCTTTCTGTTTAAACCATCTGTATACCAGGCGAGTCTTCCCTTTGAAAGGGCGGTTCCGGACACCCTTCGATATAAAAACCTTTAGAAGCTTGTCGTTAAATGACTGTTCATTCCGATCTGAAGTAGAGGGCAATCTTCCACTTTTCCGGCTCATATAATATACTGCGATATCCTATTGTTTACGTGCTCGTTCAAGCAAATGATAAACCGTTCGAGTTGTTATGGATCACCACACCAGGTTTCCATATGAGAGCTGTAGCCTCATTGCGACCGTATATAACCGATGGAGTATTACCGACCGCAGTGCCCTGTTGGATTTTACTTTCTATGTGTTCTTTTCAAGTCCACTTCTTATTCATGATTACTCCTACATATTGATGCTCCAGCACATTGTCTAGAAGTGTACGTATTGACAGTGTGTTTAATTTCTTTTTCTTTGTGAAAAGGATCAGATTAGTTTTCCTCGGATTTAAATTCAGTACAAGATACAGGATCTCAGATTAAATTTAGAAAAGTTATTTAATACCTGATGGAAGCACCACTACTCAATGGATTTTGTTTAGTATCTGCTTGAATAATTCATTATAATAGTTCTAGCGACCCTTTTAGAAATAACATCCAAAAATCCAATATGCACGGCCATAGACATAGAGGATGGACTGAGCATTAACCTAATAAAATTGACCACTCTCTAGAAAGAGATAAAGCGATTGTGCGGCTAATACCTGTCTCCTTTCGATAGGCCTGTAATAAACAAGGCGTAGTACCCCGAGACGGAATTCAAGGCGAGAAACGCCCCATACCTGATTTTAATTCAAATAGAACACTTATTTTCAAGAGAGCCGTAGCTTAGTGGCATTTTAAAAAGAGACAGCTACTGGCCGCTCATTCGCTTTGCCCTCTCATACTTTTACGTCCATATTTACTTCACAGCGGGATACGGAATACTCAGTCCATCCTGTATGTCTATGTGCACGGTAATATTCACCATTTTGTCCAACATGAAGAATCAAAAATATTTATAACCTGGTTGGCATCACATACAAATGCATTGGTATAAAGCTTTTAAATATATCGTGTATGTTAATTCGGAACGATATGTAGAGATCATTGAAAAGTTCTTCACACCAGGTGTACAAAATTTCCTTGTGGGGATATCTCAAAACTAAAGTGTAAAAATTTTCGCTCCCTGGGCCAATTAAAATGAAATAACGGTAAGATATATCAGCAACCTCAGAAACGACGTGCTGACAGAGTTCATTAGTTTCACCACTCGCTAAGAAGAGTGCTGGGACGTAACGGCTCACGTTCAAATGACGTTATTTTTAAGAATTAATTATGTAGAACTACAGTATCGAGTTTTTTTTCTTTTATTAATGTGATTTTTTACTATAAATATTTTAAAATTAACTTTTTAAGGAGCCTATTGGACTTAAAAAATTAAAGTATTAAACATTACATCCTTACCATACATTTCGCTATTAGATGAACAAGTACTAGTAGAAAAAAGTGCAAGGTCTGACGTTATTTTAAAATTATCCTTGCCCAATCCTATTGTAGTTCCAGTTTTGTTCAAATTTTTCCTTTCCTGTTGTTGATGCTGTTCTTTTAATTCTTGAAAATCTCGCTCAGTTATTATACACATTCCTGAACTTTCTGGGTGTGTATTGTCTAAATGAGGTATGTCTAAATTAAGTAAACTTGAAGTTGATTCTGTTAAAAGAACTGTTACGAATACATCTTTGTTTTTTTTATTTTGAGTTTTTTTCATACTTAAAATTTTGAATGAAGGTGATCTGACGTGACAGATGAAGAATGTTTTGCTTGGTCCACTTTGGTTGTTAAATGAGAAGGTAAATTTAGCGACAAATATATAATACAGGAAAAAAATCTTGTCCCATTCTTATCCACACGATGAAGATCTAATATTCTGAAACTTTCAAAAGTGCAAAAAAATTATGTTGTTCAATCATAAATCATACATGAAAACTAAATTTATCGATTCTTGTTTCTTTTTTCACTCATTACTGTTTGTGGTATGAACAATAGTTAAAGTTCAAAGATTAAGAACTAGATTATAATTTTGGAACTGTTATTTCCTTTTTATAGTACATTTTGATATCTTGACATTTTAATTGACATTACAATTTTTGAAAAACAGTACCGCGTAGTCTTTAGACACCATTCAGAAAAATAAAATTCTTCTATTATTCAACGTATATGTTTACTAAATGTGCTCATATATATCCTTCCTTCTCGGTTTGAACCTCCTAGCAGAGGTGTTGTGACTGCCAATGACATTAGTTCCTATCGTCAGCAAGATGAACTGCATCATGCACTCAACTCCGGTTAGCTCCCGAACCTGATCCGACCAGCGCAGCGACGTGGAGACCGGCTTCTGGGTCTACGGTCGTTTACTTTTCCTTCTATGACTAGCAGCTTCATATCGTTATTCCGCCTAGATATGTGGCCAAAGTATTGAAAAATTTTTTCATGAATGGTGTCAGTTATTCTTTTAGCTCCTCCTCGTTCTTCCAGAATCGAAATATTGGTTTTGGTATAGGCAGTAGTCTGCGATAACACCACATCTCAAGCGCCTTGAGTCTTGAGCGGTCCCTTTCTTTGTCTCTGCGGCATATAGTAAAATAGAAAAAAACTGGAGAATGCAGGAGTCGAATTTTTGTTATTTTAGATATATTGCCATAGCGCCAAATTTTTTTTACTTAATCTATCCTTCGGCGTATTTCTGGCTCACAACTTCCAGAATTTACTTCACAGTTAAAAACATTCGTGATATTAGGTTAGTTATTGTTGGCTCTGTCAAAGATCATAACTTTGGTTTTAGATTGATTTATCCGTAGTGGCAGCAACTCGCTTTCCCGCTGCAATTGTAGCATCTTACACTCAAGGTCTTTGTATGTATATGATAACACAGCCCCACAAAAAAAAAAGTGGGGTATACTTTTGATGCGATATATCAGATCCGTAGTATTTTTGCCCGCTGATCACGAATCTGACGTCAGAATATCGCCATCACATCTCAATTTTTTTCTAACCTCAAAAAATAGGTAAAAATTAAGAAAAATATACACACGCTAAGCTAATATTCATCGGTTGGATTAAGCCATACAGTTCTGTTTTCTTTCTAACCTCAATAAATCAGACAGATATAGTGCTTCTCGAATGCAAAAACTAATTCAAATTAAAATTCAACCGATTCTTACCAAATTTGGTACACGGGGTTTTTTTTGGGGTTGCTGATCATGAATCTGAGGTCGGATTTGCAAAATTCAAAATGGCGGATCCAAGATGGCGGACAAAATTTGTGAAAACCAACCGATTCCTACCAAATTTGGTATACAGTTGGGGAATCCTCAAACCTGATACTCTTAAACCCTAAACCCTGAAACCTTAGACTCCCACACCCCTGTAACCTCAAAAAATAGACCTCAATAACCCGGTAACTTTAAAAATGAGACCCAATAAACTCAAAACCAGGACTTTTAAAAATTACCATATACTCTCAAATAGTAGACCCTTAAGCCCTAGAATTGCGAAGGTTAGACCCGCGCCTAACTTTCCTTTTTTTGGCTGTATCTTGTTCTTTTTTCCGTGAATGACCTATTCAAAGGCTGTCTGCCCAAACGCTTTTGAGGACTTGTTTCTCTTTTTAGCGACCAGCAATAGTCCGCTAGCATATGGTCATCCCATCGTCCTTGATACCGATTTTCTATGATTTTCAGATCTTGGTGAAAACGTTCCCCTTGCTCCTCACTGTAGTCACCAAGATTATCTGGGAAATCATCGATGTGGGGGAGTCCAGGAAATTTAATTTTAGATTCATTAAGCAACCTAACGTTTGAAAATTTTTTACCATTTTCTCGACTATTTCTTTGTACTTAGGACTTTTATTATTTCCCAAAAAGTTTGTTGCGACTTCTTTAAAACTAAGCCAAGCAGCTTTTTCAACTTTATTCATTTTAGTACAAATAATGAATCTTGAAACAATTTTCTTATTTGTGGCCCGTCAAATACGCCTGCCTTAATTTTAGCTTCAGAAAATTTCGGAAATTTTTTATGCAAATATTTGAAACATGGGCCGTTTGTATCTAATGCTCTCGTGAATTGCTTCATAAGTCCAAGCTTAATGTGAAGCGGGGGAATAAGAACTTTTCCTGGATCTACCAATGGTGGAAACAATACATTATTTTCACCAGGAGTGAACGATTCTCTTGTTGGCCAAATTTTTTTCTTATAATGACGTTCCCTGTCTCTGCTATTCCACAGACATTTATAACAGGGATAAAGTGTAAACCCTGACTGTTGGCCAAGCAATATATGTTACAATTTTCAGATCTCCACAAATTTTCCAGTTATGATCAGCATATGTTATTTTTATCAAAAGCTGCTTCATTTTTTCATATTGCTCTTCCATAACTGTGGAATGAGCAATGGGAATGGGAGCGTAAACGTTGGTATTATGCAGCAAAACTGCCTTAATGCTCCGTTTAGAAGAATCAATGAACAGTCTCCATTCTTCAGGATCGTATGAGTTATTTTGAAATTCATCCATTAGACCTTTTACATCGGTACAATATGAAAGTGACAATTCCTCGTCCATTGTGAAATATTTTCGAAATTCTTCATCTCTGTTTCTATAATAAGAAATCGTAGCTTCTGGCTTAAGTAAATGTCTTTTCTTTAAAAAGGAAGCAAGATGCTCTGAACTATCTTTGGATAAGCCTAAATCTCTGACTAGATCACATACGAATATTGGTTCTGGTTTACGGTTGTATGGTAAAAATTCTTTATCTGTGTCACTAGTATATGATAGGTTGTTACTAGAACATTCATTAGTAACAGTGTTTGAATCTTTTTCGACAGTCTCAATGTTTTCGGCATGAACTGATAAGGTGAAATCATTTGTTTCCATAACATCAGCATCAAGTGGTTCAGGAGGCGGAATTAGTTTAGTTGGTCTTGTTTACTGTCGAAACATCGTTATAAGTAATAGTGCTTTTATTTTTTCGGTTATGCCTAAATACAACATTCATACAAAAGTAGCAATCATTTTTCACTGTATGGTCTATTCCATATTGCTGGTCTGGAATATTTAATCGCCTTCTTATTGATGTACAACATTATTTTGCAAGAACTGCAAATGATGTGGGGAACCCAATCTGTATCCTGGTGCTGTATTTCAATGTTAAAACAATCCTTATATAAGGTTTTAATCTTATCCGTTATCGGTGACCCCATTTTACTCAATACGTGTTGACAGCAAATATAACAAAATGAATCACTGTTTTATCGCACTTATGAAAAGTCCTTGTACCGTGAGACCGTTTTCTTGTAGCATTATACTCTACATGAGCCAAGTCACCCACACATGAAGAGCTACGTCGCTGGATGACGACGGCTGCGGGCCCGCTTTCCCACCCTGACCAACCGCCGATACTGGGTTTCCGAGTCCCTGCATCGTAATTCTCTTTCTTCTACCTGCCATGACGGCATTTAAGCCGTTATCCAGGGACTCTCTGCCGGCTAGTGGAGTAACACCGTTGCCCACCGTCACCACGTGGAGGTGCCCTGGATGCAGGTAGAAGAATAAAAATCGACCGATGAATTTTCTCGGCGTTCAAAATGGCGCGAAAACATCTGCCATCTTGAATTTTGCAAATCCAACCTCAGATTCGTGATCAGCGACCCAAAAAATCCCCGTGTGCCAAATTTGGTAAGGATCGGTTAAACTTTAATTTGAATTCGTTTTTTGCATTCGAGAAGCAATATATCTGTCTGATTTATTGAGGTTAGAAAGAAAACAGAACTGTATGGCTCAATCCAACCGATGAATATTAGCTTAGCGTGTCCGAATACATATTAATACATCTTTGGATTCATGAAAAAGCTTGAATTAATTTTTTAGGAGTATATTTTTCTTAATTTTTACTACTTTTTACCTATTTTTTGAGGTTAGAAAAAAATTGAGATGTGATGGCGATATTCTGACGTCAGATTCGTGATCAGCGGGCAAAAATACTACGGATCTGATATATCGCATCAAAAGTATACCCCACTTTTTTTTTGTGGGGGCTGTGATAATTAAAAACAAATATTTGCGTACATAGATATTTAAATGATTTGACCATTCTTTTGTAAAAATGTTAGCAAAATATCTTGCCTTTACCTTGATGTCTGCTGCACATAATTTCGACATTCTTTGCATCAATTTCATTAAGGTATCTGGGGAGATTTTATTCCAACAAACTTGTGAATACTCTCACAATTGATTCTCATTTGTTTGAATCATTTTTCGCACATATTTATCTAATTTGTCCCAAAATAATTTAATGAGATTCAAATCAAGAAATTGTGCTGATAAAATCAAGAATTTGTCTTTTTTCTTTTTCTTACTCAAAATATTATCTATTTAAAGTATAGGAACGATAGGAAGGAGTATTTACGATTGTTATCTGTTCGAAATATGACCCTGCAACCGATAATTATTTTGTACAAGAAAACCTAGGCTTCGAAGTGGCCCTCCTTTGTCAGTTCTTTGTCATAATTGGTCCAGGAAAGACGTTTTTTGAGTCAGCTCTGTGCATGAGTATTGTCTAAATTGCTAAAGTGTGCATAAAATTTCGTGCTCGTGTTTCACTATACTGTATACTATATTGTATTATCAAATTATTATACTTCATTTAAGTATAATGACTAACTTATTTCAGTTTTTTTTTTGCCGAACCGCTGTTAGTTATTCACTGTAATTTGTTTTTACTGCGAAAAATGGTTCATAGGCAGAAATTAAGCCACTTTTACGGAGGCAGAACAAGTTGAAAAAAGTACAAAGGGCTTGAGAAAATAAGGATTGGTCCCGCAGAACAATGGAAAAAAGTACTTTTTACGGACGAATCCAAGTTTGAACTCTTTGGAAATGGAGACAATTCGTCCGGCAATTGGAGGGAGAAACAATGTTATTATAATGTATAATGAGTACCATAAAACCCGGGGGTGGGAGAATAATGGTGTGGGGTTGTTTGGCGGTTGAAAGGGTAGGGGGCGATTTGAAACTCATGATTTGGCTCGCGTAATTGCCCGATGTGAATCCTATCGAATTATTGTGGAACGAATTAGATAGGAATGTGCGAATGCAAATTAATTGTGGGAGTATTTACAAGTTTGTTGGAAAAAAATTTCAAATTATGTAAATATGTCTTGCAAATATTTGTTTTTACATATGAGTACATTTAATAAAAAAATAAGTTGAATAATATAAGAATTTCGTACCTAAAGACTTTTGAGCGGTAATGTATATTTCTGCTATGTTTATATATATATGAGAATAATCTCCTAAACTACAAGATACCAATAGTGATATCTATTTGCCTCAAAAGAAACAAACGAGTAACAATGTTACAGTTAAGACTTGTTAACAGTTAGTATACAGGGTGCGGCGCTTAAATCCGGACAAATTAAATTTGCATTTTCTGCCATATAGTAGTTCCGCTATAAGTCGTTGACGTTCGTGAAAGCCACATACTTCTAGTAAACAGTCATAACCTCGAAATGACCGAGCCGTTGCGAACAAGTGCGGAGTACAATCGAAGAGCCGCTATTATCGAAAATCTTCGCGCTGGACGCGCGGCGACTGAAATAATTCGCTTATTCGAGTATCCGAAATCAACTGTGTAGGACATGATGCGTGTATGTGTATCAACAGAATGGTGCACCGGCACACACGAGCGATTTAGTCCAAAACTGGTTATTGGATAATGTGGACATGTTCTGGTTTAAAGAGTTCTGGCCTCCAATAGCCCGGATTTGGACCCCCTCGACTACTGTTTGGAACGTAATCGAAAGAGTTATTAACAAGTCCAGACACCCTAATTTGGCATCTTTTCGCATCGCTATCGAAGCAGCATTTGCCAATATGGAGAGTCCTGCGAGCGTGCGAGCGTTTAAGGTCAAGGATGGAGGCGGTCATTGCGGGTGAGGGAGTTTACATCGAATAATTCCACTCTAGATAGGTCACACAACTGACATGCAAAAGGATTTTTTTTTTTTTCATTTTGACGAATAAAATTTTCTTTAAAAAAATGTTTAATTTGTTCGGATTTAAGCGCCACACCCTGTATTATTTTATACCGTTTACTTCTTTATAGTAACATCAACCATTACCTAAACTATTCTATTAAATTTACATTACTTTTGAGCTTTTTTCTTTAAAACCCATCAACATGGATTTATTGATAGTAGATCCACTGTAACAAACTTGGGAGTTTATACAAACTTTACAGACAACATATTAGACGCAGGAGGGCAGGTTGACGTAATATACACGGACTTTTCTAAAGCCTTTGATAGAATATCTCATTTCGTTTTGCTGCAGAAACTTTGGCGTATGGGTTTTGGTGTGGATGCGTGCAGTTTGTTTTTCTTCATATTTGGGGGGCCGCTCTCAGTCAGTACACTATAATGAATATATTTCCGATTCTTATACTGCAACCTCGGGCGTGCCACAGGGATCCAATCTTGGTCCCCTACTATTTTTGCTATATATTAATGACCTCTGTGATACTCTGAATTGTGGCCGGCTGCTTTTCGCTGATGATCTCAAGCTGTATGCGCCCGTCTCATGTATTCAGGACTGTAAAGTGCTTCAAACTGAGCTTTGCGTGCTTGAGGATTGATGTAAGCACAATAAATTAGACTTGAATATTTCCAAATGTAAAATTATGTCGGTGACGAGGAAAAAACCATATAACATATGAATATTCACTAGGAACGTCAACTCTCGGGCGCACCAACAGTGTAAGAGACTTGAGAGTAGTATTCGATAATAAAATGAATATTTCTAATCACATTAATAACGTAACGCTGGAAGCCAATCGTCTATATGGTTTTATAGTGCGCAACTGTAGAAGCTTTAATAGTGAACGATCTTTAATACTGCTACATGAGTCTTATGTGAGATCCAAACTAGAGTATGCCTCTCTTATTTGGAGCCCATATTATTTATGCTACAAACTAATGCTAGAACGAGTTCAAAAAAGATTTCTAAAATATTTATCATATAAGGTAGATGGTGTCTATCCAATAGAGTACTCTTTGTTATTGGAGAGATTTAATTTTCAATCACTTGAGGCTCGCAGAGAGTGTTCGTCTATAACTTTCTTGTATAGATTGTTGCACGGAGTCATCGACTGTCCTCAGCTGCTATCGGAGGTGGCTATATTGGTGCCTAGAATTAATTCACGAAATACTGTTACTTTTGTTTGTTCACGTGCTCGGACTAAGCTCAGGTTAATTGAATCAATCAATGTTATGTGCAATAAATTTAACTTAATTAGTAATGAATGTGATATTTTTGCAGACACCGAAAATAAGATTCGCTCAATATGTTTAGATCATTTCACTTGATAGGACATTATTAAAAATTCTTTTAGAAGCTTGTTTTGCTTGTTGGATGTATGTAACTAATATTTGTTTTATTTCACTTTTATTCTAATTTGTACTGCACTGATTCGTTAAATTTCTTTTTCATTTTTTCTTTCTTTCTTTCTTTTTTTTTTTGTTGTTTTTGTCTATTTTTGTTGTTACTTTAGTAACTTAGTTTTAAGAGAAAATTTCATTCATATTCTTTTTGTTTTCCCTGTAAATGGTTCTTACTGTTGGGAATAAAGCTATTATTATTATTATTATTATTTAAATATATAAAAATTATTAATTTGTGGGGATGAAGATATTTCAATGATAAAACATAAATCTGAAATTTTTGCTAAAAATTGTGTTAGTTACCCCTACGTGAAAACCAATTTGAATCAGTACTGCTTCTGTTGATCGTAATGAAAACCACCCAGTTGTGAGCCAAACTTAGAAATCTATTATGTCACTGTCAATTGGCATGAAAGCGGCATGCTTTAAGTTAGGCTCAACAACCACTGGAGCCCAATTATAAGAGCAATTATTCTAGGCGACATTGGTTATCCTTACTTTTATAATAACCCAGGTAAATAATAGGTGCATTATACTTGCTACTGAAATTTTCTCTACGGCATGCTTTTTATTGTTCATAAATGTTACACACAAGTTTAAATACTTGTGACAAACAACTTACAGAATTGTTTGTGAATTGCTTGTAATTACAAGTCGTGTATTTTTACCAGGTGTACAAGTATGAAATGCGGATATCAGACAACAGATGGTGCACCAATGCAGTTTGTGCTATAAAGATTTGACACTGCGCCATTTTGTTGTGTCATCAACAAGTGTCAGACGCGCACGAGTGATAAATTGGAAAAGTGTGTGCATAGTGTTGTTTTGTGTGTTCAGTATGTCGAAATTTATACCGAACAAAGAGCATTCGCGGACAGCATTAATTTTTTGTGTTCATTTGAAGAAAACTGCTGTTGAATCATACCCGATTACTTCGAGAAGCTTATGATGAACATGCTCCATCGCAAGGAACGTAGAAAACCGCCAAAAAAATACGAAGATGTGGAATTGCAAGCATTGTTGGACGAAGATGATTCGCAAACACAAAAACAACTCGCCGAGCAATTGGGCGTTAGTCAACAAGCTGTTTCCAATCGGCTACGAGAGATGGGAAAGATTCAGAAGACCGGTAGATGGGTACCACACGAGTTGAACGACAGGCAAATGGAAAAGCGCAAAAACACGTGACATTTTGCTCGCTCGGTATAAAAGGAAGTCGCTTTGCATCGTATAGTTACAGGGGATGAAAACTGGATTTATTTTGAGAATCCCAAGCGTAAAAAAACATGGATAGACCCAGGCGCACCATCCACATCGACCGCAAGACCGAATCGCTTTGGCAGAAAGACGATGCTTTGTGTTCGGTGGGACCGGAGGGGCGTGGTCTATTATGAGCTGTTAAAACCTGGGGAAACGGTTAATACTAAACGTTACCAACAACAATTGACCGATTTGAACCGTTCGCTGCGTGAAAAAAGGCCAGAATACCGAAAAGAGGCAACACAAAGTCATTTCTCTTCATGACAATACTCCATTACATACGGCAAAACCAGTTCGCGATACGTTGGAAGCACTCAGCTGGGAAGTTCTACCCCATGCGGCATATTCCCCAGACTTGGCTCCTTCCGATTACCACTTGTTTGCATCGATGGGTCACACACTTGCTGAGCAGCGCTTTGGTTCGGACGAAGATGTGAAAAAATGGGTCGATGAATGGTTCGCAGCAAAAGGGAAAGATTTTTACTGGTGTGATATTCACAAATTGCCCGAAAGATGGGAAAAATATATAACAAGCGATGGAGCAAACTTTGAATAAAGCACTTTTTATCATTCTTCTGAATTTAACATGTTTTTTTTAGAAAAAAAAAATCCGCATTTCATACTTGTACATCTGGTATAATTGTTATCCACACGACTTGTGTACCTTTGTGATTCCTAGTAAATAGGTCCAATATGACTACCTTGAGCGTAGCCAGCTTCTGAGCTGGGGGTAGCTTCTCAAACCTCAAAATTCCATTAATGGAGAAAAAAAATTGAATTCAAATTGTTTTTACTCCCAAGAAGACTACTCTAGTGATTTTACATAAACAATAAAATAAAACTAATACTTTTTAAATATAGTTAAATTAAAGTTTATTTCTTAAACAACTACTACAAAAAATAATAAGCTATGGCTTAATATTAAATAACTTGGAACTTGCTGCCAAATAATGCAGATATAGATATCGCTAGTATCTGCAAATTGCAAAATATCTTTTGCATTAATTATAAATTCAGTTGCCGTTTTAAATAACAAATGTACCATTTAATTTAACGACAACTAAATTTACTGCAGGAAAGAAATCTTGACACTCGTTTCAGGCCAGGTAATTTTCAACAATTTATTTTAATAAAAAACTTTAGCGAGTTTTTCTCGATGAACGTACATGAGCAAACAAAAACATCTTAAATATATTAATAGTATCAAAATAAAAATGTCACTAACATCAATGATCTATGCGATTCTCTAAAATATTAAATATGAAATAAAAGAGGCGTTCAAACATGTCTGTCGTATACATATTTCATATTCCAAGAGCACTATGTCCTGTTGTTACGAATATTTTCATGAAATCTACAGAACAAATTGCTGGTCCTCTAAAATCAAAATTTTGATTTAGACATTTGAACGAAACGTTTGGTATAGCCACGTACTAAAGCCTGCATGTCTTTTTGGAACACCTCGATCACAATATTCACTCTTAAGATTTATAACGGAAATTGAATGAAATGGTGCGATTTCCTTTCTAAATATACTGGTACAAAGAAAAGTAATGGGATTTAGAAACATTCGGTTTTCTGATCCGACTAATTTAGGTATGTACAGCCTTGGCCAAAAGTATTAGGCACCCCTAATAAACACGTGAAACTCATAAAATATAAAAAAAAGACTAATTGTTTTAACAATACTATATGCGGCGCTGTCAAAAGGTAACTTAAACAATAGACAATCTCTTTTACAGGTCCATAAAACACCTGGCCCACAAAATTGCGACAATGAGGTTTTTTGAAAGATATTTTTAATCTTTTATCAGTCTCTTTTTACTACTTGTAGTGTCAAGAAGCTTCCGTGTGTGTTTTATTTGTGAACTGGACATTCTTATATTTGAGAAGTGCCTAAGAAAAAGTGAGCTTGGTATCGAAAAACGAATTAAAAATCCAAACCCTACATGAACAAGGCAAGTCCCAAGTAGAAATAGCCAAGTTAGTAAAATGTTCTTGGTGCGCAGTGCTATTAAAAGGTTTGTGGAGACTGGCTCCCATGCCAACGAAATGAGAACGGGCAGAAAACGTAAGACTAATGAGCGACAGGACAGAAAACTCATCCGCGAGTCTATTAAAAATCAAAAAAAAAAAACATCATCTGAGCTCGCTGCAACTCTGTCGGAAGAGATTGGAATGCCGATTAGTTCTCGAACGGCAAGAAGAAGACTGACAGAAGCGGGATTAAGAGCGTGCAAAGCTAGAAAGAAGCCTTGGCTTTCAGAGACCAATAGGAAGAAACGCTTAGAGTGGGCTCTGAAGCACCTACATTTTAGCGAAGAGGATTGGTCTAATGTTGTATGGTCCGACGAATCCAACTTTGAGGTAAGTTTTTATATGATTTATTTTAACAAATAACTACGTACAATTACTCTTGATTAAATCCATTTTAGTCAAAATAATAACTAATTTTTTAATTGAGTATTTTTTCTATTCTTACAGCTATTCGGAACATCAGGTGTGACATTCGTGAGGCGGCGTGTTGGCGAGGATTACCATCCAGTTTGCGTGGTACCTACTGTAAAACACGGATGCGGCAACATTATGATCTGGAGCTGCACGGCTGCTAAAGGTGTCGGCGAAATGTTCGTTTGTGAAGGCCGCATGAACAGCCAAAAGTACATAAGTGTACTAGAAACTGTACTGATGCCTTCGCTAAAGCGCATTTTTGGCGACACTAATTTAGACGACATCAAATTCCAGCAAGATAATGCACCTCGTCATAAATCAGCGGCTACGATGCGCTGGTTTAGAGACAATAACATTGTCTTGTTGGATTGGCCGGCGCAGAGTCTGCAGATCTAAAACCCTATCGAGTATCTTTGGGGTATTCTGAAACGCAAGATAGGGGAGCATAGCATAACATCAAAAGCAGCGCTAAAAAGCGCTTTGATGGATGAGTGGGATGCCATAAGTACAACTGAATGTACTAGGCTTGTACGCATCATGCTCCAAAGAATTGCTGCTGTAATTAAAGCTAAGGACGGGCACACCAAATACTAATTTATTTCATAATTTTATCTCAATATACGATTTTACAAAACACACGAATTTAATTTTTTACCCTGAAACACAAGAAATGAAGTAAATTGTAGGGTGCCTAATACTTTTGGCCAAGGCTGTATATGGATTTTTATGATCGTTCTTAAAAAATAGTTCAGGTTCAGGTAGTTAATTATTAGTTCGTGATTAACGTTGGATCTCATCAGAAACAGAAAAACTCATCAATGCTCTGAAAACAATAGATAAATGTACTAACAATGTAAATTTTTTTTAACAGTTTTAAAAACTAAAAATTCACCAGCAGTAGTGTTACTATACACTAAACATAATTTCAAGATCTATGTATTTTAGGCACTAATTTCACATTAGTATTATCTTGTTGGATGTGCTACATTAAAAGTGGGATGCTATCCGACATCAGTCTCTCGGTTAAGACAGCTGAGAGAAACAAGAATACGGATTTTTCCGACAATATTCGAGGTTTATCATAACGAAACCCTAGTTGAGAATATCGGTACGTTTTCTAGTGTTCTTGTTTTTTTTTTCTAGTTTTTGTGATTTATTTAGTGCTTTTGATTTGTAAAACTGTACCACATTTTTAAACAATACAATAACTACCAGCCTCAATAGAATATATGGTTTTAACAGATTTTTAAATAATTAATTAAAAAAACCATACTCAAATGGATCGACTATTTAGCAAATTGGCCGTAATAGATCCTTTAATTAATCTTACAATAAGTTATAGTAGCTCTAAAATGTACAAGTAAAATTCCAAATCTAATCGAAGGTTTTATATAATATTTAAAATTTTCCCTTTTCATTTGATTGAAAATGACAATATTTCTAACATTACTATCCTTCAGGCAAGGGGAGGCGTGCTCTGTATCTCCCTATTCTTTGGTGCAAATGATTATTACTTGTTTTGTGTATTTCCAGCTTATTCATCTTAAGTCTAAAAATTCAGTGTAAAGGCGAATGTCGAAATTTGACTAGGTCTAATCCGAAAAACCATGATTTCTTATCTAACCAAAGCTGTGAAAGCTTCCATTCCACGTTAACACTTAACAGAGTTTGTGTTTGAACCCAAGGTATTGGTATTTATAAAAACCCATTCTTTACAATAATAATAAAAAATTGAAAACATCTAGTACTGTCTAACAGCCCTATTTATTTTTTACTGTGAATAAATCAGATTCTACATAAAAGTATTTTTAAAACCCTTTATTACCGGCACTGGTATTCTGTTACAAAAACAAAACCGCTAATTTATATTCATGCTGGCAGCCTTATTACTATCATGTTAAGGCCTAATTTCAAGTTCAAGTTGTAACTGCCAATAGTCTTAAAACAAAGACTTGATTATGTAACTAGGTGCAAATTTTAGAACCCCAAGAGTCGGAGATAAACTCTTTTCAACAAAAGAAGCGGCGCGCACATAAGGAGGATGGCGTACCTTAATAGCATGTAGACTTAATTCATCATATAATGTGCAAATAAAGTAAGTTATTTTGAAGTTCTTAGGCCGGTATTACACTATAAAAAAGTTCTTTGACAAAGATGTATTATAAAAGTTGGATAAAAATTGTTTTACAAAATATTTTAAAAGAAATCTCAGTTTTTCGTTTCAAGACAGTGTTGTGAGTTATGACTGTTGTGTAATGGATGACGTTTTACCAATTGCCGCAGGTTTTGTGGCTGCTGTAGTTGCAATAGCTGTGGCGGAAAAAGATAAAAAATAAAAATGTAAAGAAACGTTTGTAGGTAAAACCTTGGGTTGTCCGGCGCGAATTAAAGGGCATCCATCAGAATTTACTCAAAGAACTGGCCATGGAAGATATAAAAAGTTACATGAACTATTTGAGGATGGATGAAAAAAACCTTCGATTAATTGCTTCTCAAGGTGGGACCTATATCTCGGGAAACGACAGGCGAGAGCTACACACGTCTTCAATACAGCAGTCGCATACGTCAGTGTACACTTTCAACCCATTAAGTTTTTTTTTACGTCATCAACTTCATACGTGTATCCACGTTCTTTTAATATACAAGCAATATCTTCGTAAGCATTCAACCGTTTTTTTCTATTTTTATACTCTGTATGGCAAACGTCATACAGATAATCTATTCTTTCATATTCACAAATCAAAATTTTAGTAGCCGCCACAGATTACGTGCCAATCCTTGACTCGGTCATTCTTCAGTTACTTTTGTTTTTAAATTACAGTTTAAAGAAATAATATTTTAAAAACGCAAATAAAATTAAATATACAACAACTGATAACTGATACGTGTGATTGGATTTTGTCGCGAGACGTGAGATATGCGCATGCGTACAAAGAGAAGACAAGCCAACCTACCGGCAAGTCGAGTGCAAGCGTGAGAGAGACTACTTTTATCAAATATTGGATGAAAATGCAAACTATGATAAAAGAACTTTTATAAAAGACAAATTTTATAAAACTAGAGCTATTACACTATCACATTTATCGTAAAAGTTCTTTTATAAAAGAACTTTTATAGTGTAATGCCCGCCTTAGGCCTTCTGGAGGTTCTTATTAACCAGCCATTTGAGTTCTTTCGTCTATAGGATTATTTTTGAAGGTTAACGCTACATTAATGTCTTGTTTTAAATGATAAAAATGGCTATCAACAATAGACTTAAACCGTTACCGAGAAATAAGAATTGACAGCTTTATTGTGGCGGCCGTAACTCCGTAGTATAGTACTTGCATACGATGCAGAAGATCGCGACTTCAAATCCCGGCAGATCGGTATACTTACTTACTAATTCATTTAAGAATATTTGGCTTGGCCACATACATAAGTAATAGTTGTTGCAGAAATGTAATAACGTTTCAGCATTACCGAGTTGCCGTGCCGTGAAATACCAAAATGCTGAATATTACGACATCCTCGCCGATATCCCTAGGATATGAAAAATGGAGAAATTCCTATTCAGGCGGGGAGGTGAACAATAAAGAATATATATATATATATATATATATATATATATATATATATATATATATATATATATATAATACAACGCTATCGAGGCATAAAGTTACAGATATATGATCCAAAAGGGTTTACAATAAAAAGATCAACTTTTAAAATTCTAATTTTTACAAATTGTTGACGCACTGATAAAAACTTTTTTAACTTGAATATAGATAATATACAGTTACTGAGATTTTTAGGTCTAAATTAATACTTGCCGTTTTTAAAGTGACTTTCCCTTAAAACTAAACTTTCTTTAAAAAATGTTATTAGACTCTTTAAATGACAATTTCAGATATTTTTGATTTCCTCAAATCACATGTTTTGCCAATCCTATATTTTCATTTAAGAGGTTACATAGGAACACCTCGAATTTACAAAAATTCGTTTTTTTACGGATTTTTATTCTCTATACTTCCAAGAATTATTCAAAAAAAAAATCTAAGAAAAAAATTCCATTCCATTACAAAGTTATAGCATTAAATAAGACCTGGCGTCGGATTGGAACCGCTACCTGTGTTCAGACGCTGTCTGCAATATTACTGTCGATTTTTAATATTTTTTAACTTTCTTTTAAATCTTAATAATTACTTTTTCTACAAATGTCGAGAGGTTCTTTTAATTTTTCTAATAGATAATTTTTTATAGATGATTAAACATAAATTTTTTAGTCGAAAATTGCATACTAAAGTTTGAAATACCGTAATTTTTTGATTTTTGAAAAAAAAAACCCTTCGACAATTTTTAACTACCACATTATTTTACAAGATTAATTCTTATTTTTGCGTATTGGATTACTTTTTGTGAAGTTATCCTGCAGACAAGGAGACACCATAGTTTTCATCAGTGGTCCATTTAACCCGATAAAAATTAATGCTAACATTTAAAACATGTTTAAAAAAAAAAAATTTCTTACAATTTAAAGTACAATAAAAATATATAATTGCCATTCTTCGCCACCTAATAACTTTTAAAATATATTTTTTTAAATATACATACTCTGCTGCGCCCAGGTTTGTGTAGCCCCTTAATGCCAAAAAAGGTTTCTCTTAATGCACTACAAAACTATAGTTTCAGAAAACTGTAATCAGAAAACTTTTCCGTTTGGTGTAAACTTTTTTACCACCCCGTATAGAGGGAATAAATTTTGCACTACACACAAACTCTGTGCACGTTTATATATTCGATCCCTTCCAAAATTCGTAAAGTTCGTAAGGGCCGAGTTTAATAAAAGTACATATACAGAATATATTGAAGAGGTTTCAACTAAATTAATGATATGACCGAGTATCTTTCCTAGCCTGAAACCGCCACTTATATACAACTAACACTATATGCAATAAAAAATTTACCTAAGTAACATTTTTAAAAATTTATAAACGACAATAAATGTTTAGAGATATTAACTATCACCAAGTCTTTAAAATCACAATATTTAATTTAATTATTTCATTTTTTTTAAGAATCAATAACACATAAATTTAAGCCTTAAATGTTCTAACTACTCGTACTACATATTGCCGACATATTGGACATTCTGCTAATTTTTTCCCGCACTCAATGCAAGAAGTTATATGGCCACATTCTAAGAGGACACAATCCAATGGAGCGTCCATGCAGAGTTTGCACAGCTCGTCAACTGGCAAGTTATCCGCTATATCTAAAATATTAACATTTAAGTAGGATTTGTCTAAATAAAATGGTAGTACAGCCTGTCCCAAAATATAAGATCCTGATTTTTGCCGTTTTAAGTGGGCCATAAAAAGTTTGGACCTTTTGTTTATGATGCAGAGATGGACTTTTATTCATTAATGCAAATAAATAAAATTATAAGTGTTTTTGGAGATGTTTATTTATAGATGCACGTAAAAACAAATGGATAAAAAGTACAAATATACAGTTTGAATGAATGAGGTTTACAAAAGGGGACATATTGTATAAATAAAAATATATTTTAACTTAAGCCTAATTCGGCTTCACTATCACTGTCATCAGCTGAGATAATTATCAGTGGTTTTATATTATTTACATAAATATATGAATCTTCAACTTTAACAACGTGCTAAATGGAATTCTTCCAGCTTTCACAAGGTATATAATTTATAACTTTTTTTACTAATTCAACCACTGACACGCTTAAAGTAGGAGAAACATTTTGTGCCCTTATTTTTGATTTAACTTGATGCCAAATATATTCAACTGGATTAAACACACAATAATACGGAGGAAACCGCAAAACAGTGTGTCCCATTTTCTCAACCATACTATCACAAACATATTTCTTTTTCAAAACTTCCAAAGGACCACTTTTTAATGTACCGTACGGAATACTTATAAGATCACTTCGGTGTCTGTCTGTCTGTCTGTCCGTCTGTCTGTCACACCCGATTTTCTCCGAAACTATTTTACGTAGAAAGTTGAAATTTGGTACTAATATAGGAATTGATGGCCTCATCAGAGCCGTGTAGTTTTGAAAGTTAAATTTTGACTTAAGGGGTTAGTTTTGGGGGGTGAAATTTGAAATGAAAAAAAAATTTTACTAAGTCATCGAGTGTGGTGTCAAATGAAAGCTTGTGAAAACACGAGTAAAATATATATATATATATATATATATATATATATATATATATATATATATATATATATATATATATATATAAATGTAATACTTGCGCGCACTTTTCTTTGTATTATTTTTAAAAAATCGCGTAAAATCGCTGCCTCCGGCTTATCTGGAAAAGTACTTATCAAAAAATTTTGAAAAAATTCTGGAATATTCTCCACGGGGTGTAGATTGAACGAAAATTATCACGAGTGCATTAACTTTAATAATTTATCTGGTATATAAAAAAACAAAAATTTCAAGGTCATCAGTTTTCATTAAAGATTGGAAATAAACTTTATTGAAAACTCATTTTGGGTGTGTTTTGTGAAGTCACTGATCATTTTATACCTCAGTAACAAAATTTTTTATTTTAAAAGCAATCAACGTACGGAACACTAATTGCGCAAGTTCAACTTGCACTTGACCGGTTATTTATAACTAAAGTCAAAATAAATGTCATTTTCTAACATATATTCCTGTGTTTCCGATTTGGTGTTGGCTGCATTAGGAACCTTATTTAGTAGGCGATTATGGTAACTTGCATTGTCCATAACTATAACACTCTGTTCGGGAATATTTGGCGAAAGGGAGTTTTGAAACCAATTTTTAAAAAGTTCTGCGGTCGTGTCTTCGTGATAATCCAAACTAGAATCTTTTATGTTTTTTGCAGATAATAGTAGGCAATTTGAAACCCATTCGTTTACCTTTATTTGAAGGTACGTTAGTCTGACATTTTGTACTGCTGTCAACCCACCCTGCTCGATTGAACATCATACAGATTTACGCCCCAACAACGGATTATGATGACAACGTAATTAAAGAATTCTACGCCCAGGTAATTGAAGTAAAGAAACAACTACCAAAAAAAGGACGTAACAATAGTAATGGGAGATTTCAATGCGAAAATAGGAAGGGGACGAGAAGATGACTTTGTCGGTCCCTGTGGACTAGGCGAAAGAAACGATAGAGGTGAACAACTCAGCACCTTTGCAAACGAGCAAGGATTGGTAGTGCTGAACACATTCTTCACTCTTCCTCCACGTAGGCTGTATTCTGTTGATAACATAGTAAGGAATCAAATTGACTACATCCTTATAAATAAAAGATACAGGAATAGCTGTACGGCCATAAAAACATATCCAGGAGCTGACTTGCAGTCGGATCATGTTCCCTTAGTGGGCTCATTTAGAGTAAAACTAAAGAGAATCAGAAAGCAATCAAAAAAGAGATATGACCTGGGGAAGTTAAAAATATCGACGATAAGAGAACAAGTAGAACAGAGTATCAATAACGAATTAACTAGAATGACGGACTCCTCCACTGTGGAAGAACAGATCGAAAATTAAATATAACAGTTCAAGACATCAAGGATGATCTATTAAAACCTGAAACAATAAAGAAAAACTCGTGGATGACAGATGAAATTCTCCAACTGATGGAAAAAAGACGGCTTTATAAAAGTAATCCAGGAGAATATGGGAGGATTAACAAAGAAATCCTCAGGAAGATCAGAATTGCAAAGGAGAACAAACTAAAAGAACAGTGCGTTGAAATAGAAACTCTTCAGAGAAAATACGACCATCTGAATGTTTATCGTAAAGTGAGAGAAGTAACAAGACAAAATAAAGCTAATAGAACAAATAAGCTGGTAGATGAGGAAGGATCGGTCATAGTGGAGAGGGACGAAATTATAAACGCTTGGAAAAGATACATTGAGCAACTGTTCTATGACAATCGACCAGAACCTAGCATGGTAGATGGGAATACGGGTCCGATCATTATCGAAGAAGAGGTCAAGAGTGCAATAAGAACAGTGAAAGAGGGCATGACACCAGGCCCAGACAACACAGAAATAGAATTTCTTAAGCTTTTAAATGACGAGAACGTGAAATGGCTGACATCAGTGTTCAACCGTGTCTACAATTCTGGAATCATTCCCACTCAATGGATAAAGGCCGAATTCATAACTCTACCAAAAAACCCGGGGCTAAAGCATGTGGAGAGTATAGGACAATTAGTTTGATGAGCCACCTTTTGAAAGTGTTCCTTAAAGTAATTCATAGAAAAATATATAAACTATGTTAAGATCCGATATCTCCTACACAGTTCGGTTTTAGGAACGCTGTTGGTACACGTGAAGCTTTATTTAGTGTACAAGTATTATTTCAACGCTGTAGAGACGTGAACGTTGACATCTATGCATGCTTTGTGGATTACCAAAAGGCATTTGACAGAGTACAACACCACAAGATGATAAACATCCTGAAGAACATAGGACTGGATGATAAAGATATAAGAATCATTGAAAACCTGTATTGGAATCAATCGGCGTATGTGAGAATAGGAGAAGACCGTACGGATGATATAAAAATCCGTCGAGGTGTCAGACAAGGATGCATATTATCTCCACTATTATTTAATATTTATTCCCAACAGATATTTGAAGAGGCTCTGGCAGATCTTGATGTCGGAATTCTACTGAATGGTGAGAGAATGAATAATATTCAATACGCTGATGACACTGTCATATTCACCGATAACCTAGACGACCTAAATTTACTAATGAACAGAGTAACGAACTGCAGTCAGAGATACGGTCTTGATATTAACATAAGTAAAACAAAACTAATGGTGATTAGTAAGAACAAGTTACCTAATTGCCAACTAAAAGTCAATCAGATAAACATTGAAAGAGTAAATAAGTACACATCACTTTTGGCACCAACATCAATGACCAGTGGGACCACTTGCAAGAAATAAGTAGTCGTATCGAAAAGGCTAGAGCAGTATTCACCAAAATGAGCTCTATATTTAGAAATCATAACTTGACAATGGAAACAAAAGTAAGGTTTCTACGCTGCTATGTGTTCTCCATTTTATTTTATGGAGTGGAGGCATGGACTCTGACAGAAGCAGTAAGTAAAAAGCTGGAAGCCTTTGAAATGTGGCTGTATCGAAGGATGTTGAGAGTGTCATGGACGGATCGGGTCACAAACGAAAGAATTCTTCAAATAATGAATAAAGAAAAAGAAGTATCTCGGCCACATTATGAGGAATGAGGACAGATTTTGTCTATCACAAAATATACTTCAGGGCAAGGTGTGTGGAAGGAGGAGTGTTGGAAGAAGGAGAATTTCATGGCTCAAAAATCTTCGCACTTGGTTTTCAATGACCACAACGCAGCTGTTTAGAGCTGCAGTCAATAAAGTAACGATAGCTAATATGGTTGCCAACATCCGGAACGGATAGGAACTAAGAGAAGAAGTCAACCCACCCTTTTTGCACAGTGTCATGGATATCGAACCATGTTTCGTCAAGGTAAATTATTGGCTAATTCTCTGATCGATACTTTTTGGTTTCTTGTAAATAAGTATGTCGCAAGATTCGTATTCTTTGTGACTCCACCACTACTTGCCTTTTGTTGATTTTTCGGAACGTGAATTCCATTCTTAAGAGAATTCTGTGAAGGGTTAATCGGCCACAATGTATATTGATCCAGTCCTGCACCAGTCTTAATTTTATTTTGTCTATTGTCGGCAGCAACTGCTCTTCATACATAGAATATATTTTTCTCCCGATGACGTCTTTTTTACAATCATCTACATGATGCATTTGAAAATCTTTCCGTCTTTTTCCTGTTAATGAGTGATGGTTTTCCTACAATACCCTTAATCGTAGAAATTGGGGTTTTTGTTAATTTACTGGTTTCTTGCAAAGTACTTTGTTTATTCAAATTTCTTTTTACCAAACTGTCGTAAATTTTTCACTATCTGTATAGCATCAAGTGATAAATGTTTTCTCTTGCAATTTTCCCACGGACGACACAAAATTAAAATAGAACCGTTACGTTGTAAGTTGTAAGTAAAACTAAAAATAAAAATAATAAAAAAATATCTTTCGAATCTTAATGGGGATCTGTGGTCATTAGGCCTATATTATCAAATACTTAAAGGGCTCCAAATCGGGTTGCCAGGTAGTAAATATATAGGTAAAAATAGATCCAATATGATTGCAGGTGCAAGTGAGGGTGGTATACAAAGCAGGTAAAATAAAAATACGTTTATCGTAATACCTGGCAACTATGCACAAAACCTTAATAGGGTCGTTTATTGCCCCATTGAAAAAGCAAAAAGGCAGGATCTTATATCTTGGGATTTACCATACGAGATTTCGCATAAATAGCTTTAATTTAAAGATACTTGCAAAAACAAATTAATAAACATAAAAAAGAACCGTATATGAAATTACCGTCTCCGGAAAATTATTTCTTCAAAATAATGTCATCTAAATGTGAACCATTAAGTTCACGGTACTGTTCGAAATGGTCGGCGAGTTTATTAATCGGCACGTAGTTTTCATTATTGCTGCAATTTCTTTAATTCATCTAGAGAGACGTGCTACTGTAAAGGTTTCAAATATCCCCATAGAAAAAAATCTGGAGAGTCACATTACGCTCCGTGGAGGCTAACGCACGAGAGTGACTTGATAAGTCTGGTAAAATTCTACGAAATGGCGGGAAATTTTGTTAAGCGTCATGACTGTTGGTAAGCGTGATTCTTGTAACGGTTGTGTTCAAAATTTCAAACAGCTATCGTAAGAGAATGGTGTTACACGTTTCGTAGAAATGGATAAGGCTGAGCATCGTGCAGTGACACAACATATGTATTGAAAGAAGTGGACTGCGGCTCAGATAGAAACTGAACTGAAGGAAGTTCATGAGGACTCTGCACCAGCACTCAAGACCATTTATTATTGGATAAATGAATTTAAACGTGGCCGTACGAGTACTGTAGATGCTGCACGTTCAGGACGCCTAATTGACAGTTCTTTTGAAAAAAAATGGTCGATAAAATCATGGTACCGTGATGGAAGACGTCATATTAAGCTTAGTAAGATTCCTGAGATGGTAGGCACCTCATATGAACGGGTACATAATGTTGTGCGTAAAGTTCTACAAATGAAAAGCTGATGCACGATGGGTACCACGTTTGTTCGCTCCCAACAAAAACGCACGAGTAAGGACATTTTAAAATCGTATTTGGAAAAGTCCAAGGAATCTTGCCGTCGTCTTCTGATTGTAGACGAAACGTGGATTCCCCGTTTCACCCCGGAGACAAAACGGTACCCAAAACAGTAGTTTGGCGAAAGTGAAAGTGCACCGAAAAAAATAAACAGTTTTATCGGCGGGGAAAAAAATGATGGCAACTGTTTTTTGGGGCTCATAGGGTATCATTACAATTGACTATAGCTAGACTAAATTAACGCGCAAAAAAGTGCTCTTTCACCAGGACAATGCGCCTGCTCGCACATCGGCCCTTGCAATGACAAAAATTCACGAGCTGGGCTTCGAAACAGCCTCGCCCATCCTATTCCCCTGATTGGGCCCCAAGTGACTTTTTATTTCTTAGCATCAAAATTGGCTTGTTCAAAATATTATGTTTTCTGAACGAATTAAAAAATTGGAATCTGGCTGGACCAAATGTATTAACATCTTTGATTGTGTTAGCCGATACTTGTTGGAAATTCATAATAAAATTATATAAAAACAACACTATGTTTTAATTTCCAATATATTTAAAGTCACTTGACAATTGTTTCACCATAGAATGGCCTTTTCAGAAGTAAATAAGAAAGAAAAATATTTGGTAGTAATCCTGGTTATATAGTGCTTAAAACTATCCTTAATTACCTAAGATTATGCTAATCATTTTATTATATTATTTACAGACAGAATTATTTTAAGAATGTAAATCTGTGTGAACTATTTATAATAGTTCATCCCACCCTTATCCTCACAAAATGGCAGCTTTTAACTCTTTCATACATAGATTGTTACATATCCCTATGACTAAAACTAATTTTAACAAAGAATTCAACATAATCAAACAAATAGCAATTAATAATGGATATGACCCCAACATTATAGACAATATCTTGAATAAAAAAATCATTTAAACAAGCAATCTCTCTAATTTATCCCACAATTAATGACAAAAAAGGAAAATTTAGTACACTCACATACACAGGGAAAATAACTAGTACAATTTCCAAACATTTAATAAAAAAGAACAATAAAATAGCATTCAAAACCAGTAATTCCTTAGGGAGTATAATTTGAATAACAAAACCAAATCTAAGAAATCCTTAAAATCAGGAATTTATTTATTAAATTGTGGATCTTGTATTAAAACCTACGTAGGATAAACGGGTAGATCTTTTGAAACTTGCATTAAAGAACATAAACATAGTTATTTAAAAAATAGGAACAATTCACATTACGCAACCCATATAATAAACGAATCCCATAATTTTGATGATACGTTAAATATCCTACATGTAGAAAATAAATCTAAAAAATTAAATTTGCTTGAATGTTTTGAAATTAACAAACGGAAAAACTCCAATCAATTATTAAACGAACAAGTAGACTTATTCACCCTTACTTAATCTTTATTAGTTCTCGGAAATAGTACCACAGATATTAAAATAATTCTGTCTGTAAATAATATAATAAAATGATTAGCATAATCTTAGGTAATTAAAGATAGTTTTAAGCACTATATAACCAGGATTACTACCAAATATTTTTCTTTCTTATTTACTTCTGAAGAAGCCATTGTAGGGTGAAACAATTGTCAAGTGACTTTAAATATATTGGAAATTAAAACATAGTGTTGTTTTTATATAATTTCAAATGTATTAAGTTCGATTGAGAATATGTTGAAAAATAAATTTTTGTTCTCGCAAAAAAATGTTCTTTAGCTTGTTTTTTACAAAACTTTTCAATTCAAGATATCTTTACAGTATATGATGTCACCTCATCCTCGTCAAACTAGGTTTTCTGGTTATAATTATCAAAATTTTGTAAAGCGAGTGTGAAGAAGTTTTCAACTATCTTCACGGATCGCTCCAAGTTAACAATGTGCACTCTACATCATGCTACTGGCCGATTACTCTACGTGCCGACATTGTGGCCCAAGCTGTCACTTTAGGAGAATTTAAGAGAGATTTTGGTGCTTTATTTTTTGATTTGCCGACCTTCGATAACTGCAAATTTTTTTTATTCACGTGGCAGTTAAGGTAGACATGTGCCTCATCTAAGAATAAGATATAAGTAAATGTTAAACAACGTTCGGACATTTTCTTGCAGAAGTCAAACTTCCGATCAATATCAGATGACTTTAATTCTTATACGAGCTGTATGCTTCCTAACGAACTTCTAAGCACTTTTACGACACTTGAACGTTTGTATATTTGTATTAAAAAGTCGAGAGATTCTCGCAAACTGATGCTCGAAGACGCTCTTATCGCTTCTTAATATCACTGATTGCCCTGCCTGAAAGTCATTTGAAGTTGAACCAGTTTCTTCCAAGGTCTGCACCCATTTTAATCAGGAAAACATTCAGGGACACATTTTTACTGCGTAAATGATATGAAATACTTAAGCAGCGCGATAGCCACAGAATTATTGCTCCGGCCAGGTGAAGCGCTCCAAAGCCCTAAATTTCCAAGGACCGGAGTTCCGCACTATGTCACTTCCGCCGGTTGCGTTCCAAACAAATTTGAACCTATTTATAGGAAACCTTGTATAGTAACAAAAGAACAAAGTGTAAATGTAATCATTCTAGATATACAAATATACCCACTAATCCTTTTAGTATATGTAGAGGTTATTCTATATATATCACATTTTTTAAAACGCTTGACAAAACAAAATTCAAATCAATACGGACAAATTTGCGGTAAAAAGCAGTTTCAAAATCTAATTTAACGGCGGAGTTATCTAATCTTCATCTACAGTATGGACACGATATCGACCAAAAATTGGACCGTCCAAAACTACCTTAAAATGACCGCTACTTATGTCAGAACGTGGTCGTTGAATCATTGATCGTGTTCACCTTATTTGGCACCTTGTGACTTTTTCTCTATCCACAGATTCATTTGCAGATAAAAGAAAAACGCTACGACATACTGTTCAAGTACTAGTGAATACGACCCTAACAGTATTTTTTTTTTGTTATGGGTCTAGCACACGTGCTGCAGGGAAGTCCCTAAAGCGCTACAGGAGCGACACGTGTGTGGAAAAAGCGATTCAGGTTGTTCTTGAATCGCTGTAAATTGTACTCGGTAGGAAACACAATCCTGGGTAAATTATTCCAAAGGGATGATGATCTCCTCCATTGTACGCGGAGTAACAAGCTGAACCTCATACGGATGTGAAGTATTAGCGCGACGCGTATTTCTAACATGCACCGCTCTGGGAGGAATTAAGCGGGCTACATCCTTCGAACACTTTCCATGAAAATACTTGTAGAATAGGCTCAAGTCGCCAACCCTTCTTCGATGTTCCAGCGAATCAAGGCCGCCGGTCAGTTTCGGATCTCCAATCAGACGAACAGCTCTTCTGTCAATAGAATCGAATTTGAGCTTTGTAAAGAATTAACAGTTGTTGTGGAATGTAAAGCTTTCTGGTTCGAAATATTATTTCCAACTTTTGACAAGCTCTCCTTGTTATCCCTGTAACATGTTCATGCTAGGACATATTTGCGCCCAAATTAACGCCAACAAATTGAGTGACGATGTTAGAAAAATGGAGTGCCCCGCCATAACTATGTCGAGTTCAGCAAGGTTGACTTTTTTAGAAAAAACTGCCCCCTGGGTTTTTGTAGCGTTAAATTCCACTTGGTTACTGTCACCCCAAAATAGAATTTCTTCCAGGTCTTTGTTAAGTTGAACGACCTCCTGCTATCTGCGGATATTCGCCTGAGTAGCCGATGTCCGAGGGTTCAAAATGAATGAAGAGATAAGCGTACTGTCATCTGCAAAGCGGTAGATTGGGTTTCCGGTCTTTTCCAGCAGATCGTTAATGTAAATGAGAAAGAGAGTAGGATATAGTATGGAGCCTTGGGGCACACCGGCGTTGGTAGTGAAGGTGATAGAAAGAAATCCGTCGACTGCCACTCGTAAAGAACGCTCTCTAAGGAAACATGAGAGCCACAAACAGTTTTTAGACATACCATAAGAGCGTAGCTTAGCCAACAGTCCATCGTGCCAAACACGGTCGAATGCCTTGGATATGTCAAGAGCAACCGCTCGAGATTCTCCAAAGTGTTCAGTTGCGTTGTTCCAAACATGTGTTACATAAGTCAGAAGATCTCCTGTTGATCTATGTTTACGAAAGCCATATTGGTGATCGCTAATAATGTTGAATCATTCAAGATATTTTAGAAGATTCTGATTGATAACCTTTTCCATGACTTTCGATATTATTGAAAGCAGTGCGACTGGTTGGTAGTTATTTGGCAAGGTCTTCTTGCCTTTTTTAGGTATCGGCTGAACTGTGGCTCATTTCCAGCAAGAAGGAAATATTTCCTTTCTGTAGGATAGGTTGAAAAGTCAGTATTCCAAAAACCGATATAAAACTAAATTAATTAACCTCGCCAAATTCTATATCGAAGCTGAGGAAGAACATATTGATGATTTGAAACTTACAATTGGCGTGTGTTTCTATGACAGGTTTGGTTTTTTTTGGACATAGGGCATACCTACTCCTTTAAATAAGATTAAGTAATTATTACATGGAGTGTTGAATGTCCATCGCCAAAGCGTCGTGTTCTCTTAATGTATGTTATATTTCTGTCCTTGTTATTATCATCGTTATGCAAAGATAAAAATTTTACAAACTGGTGTGTTACACTGAAATATTTGTAACGGTTTGGCATGGGGTTCTCTTTAAAAAACAACTTTAATGTCAAAGGGATATGTATTGTATAAAATTTTAGACAATAAAGACAACTAATATCGTGTTTTACAAGTATTTATAATATTTCAGGACTTCAGCTAAACAAGCAGAATTATACTCCTGACATGGGCGGGATTATTTCCATAACTAGCACGCACTTACTTATTTGTTTTTATGTAACCATTTTTGTTATCAAATCTACAGTCGATGCAAACAATCAAAAAGTTAACAACAATTAGTACTTCTGACGGACGCAAGTCCGATATGAAAAGCGTACCAGCCCTCTGTCAGGGAATGTTCAAGTCAGAAGCCAGCGGAGAATATCTAGAGAAGCCCAAAACCATAGTTTGCCAACAATCTCGTAGAGGCAGCGCAATCTCTAAGGGTCGGTCAATCCATGAACAAGTTTAAAAATCAATATTAACTGACCAAACTGAGTAAGTAAAACAGTAAATAATTGCTGAAATATGGATAGAATTTTAACAGTTCATATCGAACAAGAAACTTGTTATGGGAGCAAAAGTTTCACTAAAGCATAAAACCGAATAAGATTTTAAAAGTTGTATCACAAAAAATATAACACGTAGGCTGAAAAGTTTTTGGTGACACATAGATGTCGCCCTTTTCAAAAAATCCATATGATTTTTAGGAAGTACCAACTTTTAAACGATACGTATCAGAATTTCATGACATTTCGACGATTAGTTTACAAGTTACAAGGGTTTTAGTGACGCTACTTTTGATATTTTTAAAAACAATGGAAAAAAAATCCAATTTAGTGTGTTGATTAAACACTGTTTTTTTGATGGGAAAAAATACCGTTCAAGCAAAGCAATGGCTTCATAAGTGTTAGGGAGATTCTGCCCCTGGAAAATCATTCATCATTTACTGATATATATGCTGAATTTAAACGCGGTCGTACAGATACAAATGATGCGGAACGCTTTGGACGCTCAAATGAGGTGGTTGCACCGGAAAACATAAAAAAAATCCACAAAATTGTTTTGGATGAACGTAAAGTGAAATTGCATGAGATAGCCGACACCCTAAAGATATCAAAATAACGTGTTGGTCATATTTTGCAAAACATTTGGGCATGAGAAAGCTCTGTTCGAAATGGGTACCGCGTTTGCTCACAGTGGACCAAAAACAACGTGTTGATGATTCTGACCGCTGTTTGGACCTGTTTAAGTGCAATAAAAAGGATTTTCTTATGCGATATGTGACAATGGATGAAACATGGATCCACCACTACACACCGGAATCAAATCGGCAGTCAGCTGAGTGGACTGCTGCCGGTGAAAGCCGCCCGAAGAGACCAAAGACTCAATAGTCGGTTGGGAAGGTTTTGGCCTCTGTATTCTGGGATGCGCATGGAATAATTTTCATTGACTATGCTGAGAAGGGAAAACTATCAATAGAGAAAATTATATAAAGTTATTGGTGCGTTTGAAGGCAGAAATAGAAAAGAAACGGCCCCAAATGAACAAGAAAAAAGTGCTCTTTCATCACCGTGTCTCAGTCAATGGTTACGATGGCAAAATTGCATGAACTGCAGTTCGAATTGCTTCCTCATCCACCGTATTCTCCAGATTTGGCCCCAAGCGACTATTATCTATTCGCAGACCTCAAAAAAATGCTCGGGGGCAAGAGATTTGGCTCTAATGAAGAAGATATCGCTGAAACTGAAGCCTATTTTGAAGGCAAATACAAATTCTTCTACAAGAAAGGTATAGAAATGTTAGAAAAACGTTGAACTGATTGTATCGCTCTTGAAGGAGACTATATGGATGAATAAAGTCGAATTTTGCAAAAAAAAGTGTTTTAAGTAGCTAGACCAAAAACTTTTCAGCCTATGTGTTGTGTATCGCTACAGAAAGACGGTGGAACCAAACGTCGCCGCAAAACGAAGCCCGCTGGCTTCCGCCGGATCGTTCAAATGTGCCTCATGGAGTTTCTTAGCGGTGCCACGCAAGTAGAAGTTGTACAGCGTGTAATAATAACAGTGGCGGCCCGTGACGTAGTAACTTGCCTGCGGTGCAGAAGGTCTCGGGTTCCAATCCCGGCAGGTTGGTATATGGGACTTTATTTATATATATCTGGTCTGACCACGTACATAGGTAGTAGTTGTTTGCAGAAATGCAATAACGTTCGTGGCAGCACAACCGCGTTGTCTAAAAGGTGCTGTGAAATACAAAAATATATGTTTCCGCATTTGGATAACGTTGACGGGTATTAGGACATCCTCGCCGATATCCTCGGGATATGAAAAAAGGTAAAATCTCTACGCATGCGGGAAGGTGAACAATAAAAAAAATAACGATAATAACAGGAAAAAATATGCACATTAATAGATCTTAAAACAGCAAAAAGTTCACACTGGGATTGATTCAGCCAATACTTGGTGGAGTTCCCTAACTAGAAGTTTTGCAAGAAGTAAACACTACTTAAATTTCCACTAAATTTTTATTTTTAACACCATGACATGTTTCGCTGTACGACAGCTTCTTCAGATGGTTTGTTACAAAATGAGGGAAAATTACTATAATAAATGGTTGGTTCACAATTTATGGCAGGTAATAAAATAATTTAATTAAAACAGATTTAATAATGGTGAATTAGTTAAGTCTAATTGTTCATTTATTAACGAATCTGAATTTTTCAATTTGTTTATTTCAAAAGTTTCTAGGTAATTAAGTTTCAGGCTCTTTGTGCAAGTATGTAATATTTCAAAGTTTGGGTTGAATTGGTGGTTATTTTCAATTAAATGATTTGCGTAATTTGAGTTATTTTTTTTTATTGATGTATGATGAAGCATATTCTTTTTGAAAAACTTCTTCCTGTTTGACCTATATATGTTTTTGAGCAATTTTCTCTATCTGTTTTAGTTTTGTTATTTTTTTTATAAATTTGCCAAGTGTGTTGGATGTTTTAAATGCTGTGTTAATATTTAATTTTCTCAAGAATCTATTTAATTTAGTGCTGCATCTACCATAGTACGTTATTGACTTTACTTTTTTATAAAGTTCTTTAATACTCGGAAAAACTGTACTAATGGCTTTTTTGTAAAGTTTTTTCTTAAGAATATTATCTATTATTGATGATGAATAGTCATTATTTACTGTTAATTGTTTTATAACATTAAGTTCTTTTTGAAAATCGTCTTGGTTCAGAGGAATATTTATTAGTCTGTGAATCATATTATGAAAAACTGCAAGTTTGTGACTTGTGGGTGACATGAGGTATTATGGATAATTATGTCAGTATGTGACGGTTTATAGTAAATAGAAAACAACAGTGGGTGTTTGCTTATTTGATTTTCTATGTTATTCATAAATATTTCGCCAAAAGAGGACTAAGTGAATTGCCCATTATGAAACCGTCTAGGCTGCTGTATAGGTCGTTATTAAATTCAAAATAATTTTGTTCTGGACAAATCTTTAAGCACTTTAAGATGTCTTGTTTTATTATTGGGTTAACATTGATTTCAGAAAGAAGTTTTTCAATTAGTAATATAGTTTCCCTAGTTGGTATGCTTGGAAAAAGATTTTGTAGTAGCGATTGACAAAGTAGAACAATAGATTTCTTAAACCCATAAATACCCAGTTTTAAAATGTAACCCAACTGAAAGTTATCAAAAAATTATTAAATCAACGACCTCTAATTGTAAAAGTTAGTTTAATGATAAAGATTCTAGAATTCTCACGCTTATGAACCCACAAACACCTAAACTAGATTCACTAATAAAACTTCACAAAACGAGTTACCCTATAAGGCCAGTAGTATCTTTCGTGTCAGCCCCATCTTATAAACTATCGAAACGTCTTGTTCAAATACTCATAGAAAACACTAAATTTAAAGCTCAATTTGCAATAAAGAATTCACAACAATATCAAACATTTAAAGTTACCTGATAATTCAACATTAATCTCTTTCGATGTTCAAAATCTTTTTCCAAGCATACCAAGTAGGGAAACTATATTACTAATTGAAAAACTTCTTTCTGAAATCAATGTTAATCCAATAATAAAACAAGACATCTTAAAGTGCTTAAAGGTTTGCCTAGAACAAAATTATTTTGAATTTAATAACGACCTATACAGCAGCCTCTCATAATGGGCATTCCACTTAGTCCTCTTTTGGCCGAAATATTTATGAATAACATAGAAAATCAAATAAGCAAACACCCACTGTTTAAAAAATTTGTATACTGGCATAGATATGTTGATGATATTTTATGTTTTACAGGAAGTGATAGACAATTTGCCACATTTTAAAATTTTTTGAATAATATACATAAAAATATAAAATTCACCAGTGAAATTGAAATCAATAATAGCTTAAACTTCCTTGACCTAACAATAAAAAGACATAATAACAAACACATTTTTTCTATTTACCATAAACCGTCACATACCGACATCCATAATACCTCTTGTCATCCACCAAGTCACAAACTTGCAGTTTTTCATAATATGATTCACAGACTAATAAATATTCCTCTGAACCAAGACGATTTTCAAAAAGAACTTAATGTTATAAAACAATTAGCAGTAAATAATGACTATTCACCATCAATAATAGATAATATTCTTAAGAAAAAACTTTACAAAAAAGCCATTAGTACAGTTTTTCCGAGTATTAAAGAACCTTATAAAAAAGTAAAGTCAATAACGTACTATGGTAGAAGCAGCACTAAACTAAATAGGTTCTTGAGAAAATTAAATATTAACACAGCATTTGAAACATCCAACGCACTTGGCAAATTTATAAAAAGATAACAAAACTAAAACAGATAGAGACAATAGATCCAGAGTATACAAATTAAATTGTGGAAATTGCTCAAAAACATATATAGGTCAAACAAAAAAGAATAAGAGAACATGCTTCATCACACATCAATAAAAAAAAATAACTCAAATTACGCAAATCATTTAATTGAAAATAACCACCAATTCAACCCAAACTTTGAAATATTACATACTTGCACAAAGAGCCTGAAACTTAATTACCTAGAATCTTCAGAAATAAACAAATTGAAAAATTCAGATTCCTTAATAAGTGAACAATTAGACTTAAATAATTCACCATTACTAAATCTGTTTTAATTAAATTATTTTATTACTTGCCATAAATTGTGAACCAGCCATTTATTATAGCAATTTCCCTCATTTTGTAACAAACCATCTGAAGAAGCTGTCGTACAGCGAAACATGTCATAGTGTTAACAATAAAAACTTAGTGAAAATTTAAGTAGTGTTTACTTCTTGCAAAACTTCTGTAAAAAGCTAACTTACCTTTATGCTCGTTGTTATCCTCCCATAACCTTTGTGCCTTTTCCAATAATTCACTTTTTTCAATACATCCTTTAAAATCTACTCTATTGATTGTCAACAAAATTTTTAATTGTTTGGAAGATAATTGCCTTAGATCTTCTGAACTAAAAAAATCATCTAATTTTGGATATCTTGTTGGAAGTGGACTTGATTCTGGTGTGTTTTCCTAGAAAAATATTATCATAAAACAAAACATCACATCATTTGATCTAAAATAGTAACTGTTTAATTTTTAAACCTTAAAAACCTTACGAATACTTCATATAAAGATGTTTCGCTAGTTTATTCTTATTTTCATGACATTTTTGCCTGACTACGACAAAGGTTGCCTTTATGGACTTTTCGGTCCTAAATTCAATAGTTAATTTGGTTAGTGCGATAAAATATTTTATATTCACTTCACTACTTATGACAGACTATTTTCAAATCAGTAAGTTTTCGTTTTAAATAAACGACTCAAAATTTAATCACAAGTCAAAGTTGAAAATTTTACATAATTCTGCTGAAGCTCTAATCAATTTTACTTGGTGCGTGCTACTGATGAGGGCCAAAAAACGATCTCAAACCTTAAGGCCGCCACCTTCGTGCTTAATAGTTAGTACAGTGCAAACTTCTGAAGTCGTTCTGTGAGTTGAGCAAGGTACAAATATTGGTCAGTCAATAAGTTTTAAAAGCGGAAATGAAACAAAATACATTTATTCGTCAGTATAAGCTCAATACATGTTTTCCAGCGATTATCCAATTCATTTACCCCATCTCTGAAGTGGTTTCCGGAACACCTTCAAAATACTCATCTACAGATTCTATCACCTCATAATTTGTTGAAAGACGCTTCCCACGTACAAATCTTTTGAGGTTTAGGAACAGATAGAAGTCAGACGGAGCCAGATCTGACGAATAGGGTGGATATTCCAAGAATTCTTACTTTAATCCGACCAGGTTTGCCGTTACCAAAGCACCTTTGTGAGCAGGTGCACTGTCATGACGAGAGATGATTTTTTTTTCTTATGGAAATCGGGTCTTTTCTCACGAATTTTTTTATCCAGCTGGTCCAAAAGGTTGTAATAATACTCTTCTGTGATTGTTTTAGTGGTTTGAAGGTAATTAATTAACAAAATTGCTTTTACATCCCAGAAAACTGAGGCCATAATTTTTTTGGGCGACTCTGACCACTTTGGGGCTGCTTTGTAGCTAAACAACCGGAATCAGTCCACTGTGCGGTGTAGGGTAGCAGTTCAAGATCATACTGCTAAACCCAAATCTCCTCCACAGTTACAAATTGACGCACAAAATCAGTTTTATTCTTTGTGAAACGAGCCAAATGTTATTTAGAAAGTTTCTCTCGAGTGCGTTTTTGTTCCAATGTTAGCAAATGCGGCATCCATCTTGTAAATAGCTTTCTCATACGCAAAACATTAGTTAAGATATCATATATTAATTCATGTGAGATACCTACAACCTCAGCTAAATCATTCACGGTTAATCGACGGTCTTCCATTACCATATCTTGTACTTGCACAACAGTTTCTTCAGTTATTGCAGATTTTGGACATCGTGAACGTGGATCATCATTGACGCGTGTACGACCACGTTTAAACTCTAGAGTCCGTCTATGAATGCTGGCAATGAAGGAACTTTCACTAACTTTGCATGGATTTCAGTTGCCAATAAACCTTCCAAAACAAAGAATTTTATCATTGCACGATAATTTATTTTTTCCGTTCTTAAAAAATACTCAAACACGTCTACTTTAACCAATTGATAAACAATCAATAACTTGACAGATTGACTTGAAATTTAGGGTGTGTTCTTATGACAGATTAAGCTTCAAAATGGTGGTCATTAAAAAATTTAGAATTTCAATTCAGTCGTCCAAAGGACCTCATGTCATTGATCTATCGTCCAGTTTCTATGCTTTTCTCTCTTGCTTGTATCTGATTGTTAGTTCGGTTTCCTGACAGGAATTCAAGATTAACGTGAACAGCTTTTTCACGCACGCTGCACTCTGTATTATTTTAGGGATTTCCCTCTAGCAAGGGTGAAGCGCCCATAAAAAATTGTACCTCGTTTTACACCTGCAGGCAGCAATCGTGTCTTATAAGTGACAGTGAAGACTAGTTCAACACGAGTTTCATTTAAAGCAACAATGATTGAGAAGCAGTTAAGAGTCGATTGTGTTTAAACTGGGATGAACTAATCTTCACGTTCCATTGTGGCTTTAGGACGACCACAGTTTACTTGTTTTCTGTGACGAGTGTTATCTGAAATACCAAGTTTCTTGTGATTTGTCGATGGCTTTATCTAAAATACCGAGTTTTTTGCAATTTGTCGTACCAATGGTACTTTGCTGTTCGACCTTCAGCTGCTTTATACGTGACATTTTAAAAGCGGAGTTTCGGACTAAACAACTGTACGAATTTCTTTCAAGCACACTAAACTCAGAAATAGGAACCATTAACATCGAATGCTTAATTAATTATTATTATTATATATATATATATATATATATATATATATATATATATATATAATATATATATATATATATATATAAGCAAACCAAATTTGGATGTTTTGTGTCCGTTTATAAACGAACTTTTGCCATTCCCTGTGCCCGATGACGCGCGACTTGAACTAGGGAATTCCCCGAAACTCGCTGGGAATCCCTATTCTACTTGTTTCCGCCGCGTTGCTAGTTCGAGCAGTATTATTTTTTAATTCACTTGTTGTGTTATGCGGTTCTAATGCATATTTGATCAAAGTAGCAAAGTGAATGTTTAAGTTTTTATTTTAAAATCAGTACACAAAAACGTAAAACGTTTACTTTAAAAGACAAACACGACATTATAAGGAAAATAGAAAATGGAGTTAAACAAAGTGGTGTTTGCAAACAATTGAATTTAACTAAAGCTACGGTTTCTACCATATGGTAGAAGAGGCAAGAAATCTTATCAATCTATGATGAAAGAAACTTTAGTTATAAAAAAGTAAGAAAACCTACACATGACCAAGTCGATAAAGGACTCCTCAATTGAATTGTGAAGGACAAGAGGTAACCAGTGTTCAGTTTAATTGTTCTAGAAATTAGATTGAACGATTTAAAAAGCGACATAATATTAGTGGGGGAAGATAGTAGGAGAAACTGCAGGAGTGGATATGACTGTTGTTGATCAGTGGTTGGCCAATGTATGGCCGGAAATTCGAAAAAGTTATGAATATGTGGACATTTTTAAAGCGGATGAAACGGGTTAGTTTTACAAGATGACGCTTAATAAGACATTAAAGTTTGTCGAAGAGAATTGTACTGGTGGAAAATTATCAACAGTAAGGATTACTGTGTTAGTAACAGCAAATATGTCTGGAATAGAGAATAGAAAATTGTTGGTGATTGTTGGAAAGTCCGCTAATCCCAGGTGTTTTAAAAACAAAATTTACCAGTAAAGTAGAAATCAAACAGCTGACACTCAACAAAGTACAGTGGAAATCGAGACTAAAAAGATGTTTAATCACTTTAATTTTGAAGAATATGTATGTGCAGATAATGAATTAATGGCGAGAGAAATATTAACTGATGATCAAATTGTGACATCAGTGACTTCTGGAAAGATTTTAAGGGATAATGACGACGCAGACGAGCTTGGAGAAGGAGATAATATTTATGTTCCATCCATTTCAGAAAGTCGCAATTTTTTGGAATATCCTGAAGATCCTGAACATACATGGAGTAGTTTTTGTGACCTTGACAATTATGTAAGCACCATTTCTTTTTCAAGTAAAATTATACAAACAAAAACTACTGATTTTATTGTATAAACTACGTATTTTAATGTACCAACATACACAATAATAGTGAAAAATGATATTAGATTTTATTTACTGTATGTAACGCACTTCGGATATAGCGAACCATTTTTAGTGATTTTTTGGAGTTCGTTATAAACGGACCTCACTACAGTAATACCCCGCTTAGCGCGACCCCGTTATGCGCGGTTTCACTATAACGCGAATTTCAAATTTCGCGCGCTCATGTTAGTCATTAACTTCTCTATGGTCGCGGGGGGATCCCCGCTTTCTCTGAATATTCTCTTTGAAGAATTGGGAATTCCCTGTCCTTCGACTTTGTTCTATGGGGATTTCCTCGTTCGTTTCGTGTGTTCATTTGTTCCGTAATGTTAGTTCGGTCGGCTGGCAGTTTTGTTTTAATATTTATTGGAGATACATACATACATAATTTAAAACCCTACGTTAAAAATGCCGCCTGTAAAGAAAAAAGAGCGTAAAAGCGTCACTTTGGAATTGAAGATGAAAGTGTTAAGAAGAATGGAAAATGGAGGCAAAGCAACAATTGTTGGGAGAGATTTTGGACTCTCAGAATCGACTGTGAGAACGATTTATAATAATCGGGAAAAAATTAAAATCTCCAGCGAAGGTTCAACACCTATAAGTGCAACAAAAACTTTCTCGTTCGAGATCATCTATCTTAGAAAGAATGGAGAAATTACTGTCAGTCTGGATCGAAGATTTGAATAAGAAGAACACACCACTAAGTCAAGATCTCATATGCACAAAAGCAAAATCTTTGTATGAGATGCTGAAAACAAAAGAAGGAGAAGGGAGTGCCACTCCGACTTTTGCTGCCAGCAGAGGC
Organism: Pachyrhynchus sulphureomaculatus; assembly: GCA_019049505.1. Classification (NCBI taxonomy): domain Eukaryota; kingdom Metazoa; phylum Arthropoda; class Insecta; order Coleoptera; family Curculionidae; genus Pachyrhynchus; species Pachyrhynchus sulphureomaculatus. The sequence goes on along the minus strand of CM032456.1, from coordinate 167,626,071 downwards.
TGGTTCCATCGGTTTCAAGCAGCGTTCTAATCTTCACAATATCCACATAACAGGCGAGGCGGCCAGCGCGGACATTCAAGCTGCAGCTGAGTTTCCAGACAAGTTTCAAGACTTCGTTAGACGAGAGAAAATTCCTGCTTGTCTCATCTTCAATGTTGATGAGACCGCACTTTACTGGAAAAAAATGCCATCTCGAACATTCATTTCTAAGGAAGAACGTCAAGCCAGTGGTTTCAAAGCTGCGAAAGATCGACTAACACTTCTGCTGGTGGTAATGCCACTGGTGATTTCAAGCTGAAACCTTTACTAGTGTACCATTCAGAAACACCCCGTGCAATGCGAGGCACAGACAAGACAAGTCTACCAGTTGTGTGGCGATCAAACAGAAAGGCGTGGGTTACACGGGAAATTTTTCAAGAATGGTATTCTAATAGTTTTTGCCCATCAGTCAAATCATACTGTGACAGAAATGGGCTTGAACCTAAAGTTATATTACTCTTAGACAATGCCCCAGGACATCCAACCTCACTTGATACGCCCAGAGAAGTAAAAGTGTACGTAAAGTTCCTTCCACCAAACACTACGTCAATATTACAACCTATGGACCAGGGAGCAATAGCAAACTTCAAAGCTTATTACCATCGCCGCACTTTTAGCCAACTAATTCATGAAACTGACGGGGAAGGAAGACAGTCTATGCGAGAGTGGTGGAAGTCATACAACATTATGAAGTCTATTCACAACATAGAAGAGGCTTGGAAGGAAGTTAAAATGAGTTGTATGAATGGGGTGTGGCGTAATCTCTTGGCCAGATGTAGTGGAAGCACCTAGAAGAATTGTCCAGATGCAGAGACAAGTGCTTGAAGACATTGCTGCAATGATTGAGGGGTCTGAACTTGAAGATGTCACGGTAGAAGATCTCGTAGAACTTGTAGCAACGCACGACGATCCTATTAGCAATGAAGATCTGATCGAGTTACAGAATAATCCTATCTACGATGAGGAAGAACAAGTAGAAGAGAAAGTTTTATCTTCAGGGGAAATACAAAATGCACTTTCAAAAATTTATTCAGGTTTGGACATATTGCAGAGTATAGACAATAATGATGACCGTGTCTTGACCGTGTGTCAAACAATTAAAAACAGTGTTGGGTGTTATGAACGTATTTTACAAGAACGTAAACAAAACGTTACCCAAAAGACAATAGATTGTATTTTTCCGTAAAAAAATAAGAGTATGTATTGCATAAAGTGTTCTTAGAATTAAAGTGATTGATTAAAATGATTTGTATTTTTTTGTATTAAATTTTGACTATGTTTAAATCATAAACCTCGATATAACGCGAATTTCAGTTAACGCGATTTTTTTCGGAACGTATCCCCTCGCGTAAAGCGGGGTATTACTGTATATACATATATATATATATAT
>CM032456.1:167583721-167624542 GCA_019049505.1 Pachyrhynchus sulphureomaculatus | reverse complement strand
TGTTGTTGATTCATGCGCAAATGTTTCATTAGCTAAGACTTTTTTTAACGGAATCTAAGCTATGTACATCCATTTCTCACAATCTGGCCATCATGCCTGTCTGAAGAAATAACAGATTCTCGAAATAAATATCAGCCGTGTAATGGAAAGTTTAAGTACTACCAGATAGGGTTGTTGTTTTGAAAACTGCAAAGCTGTACTGAAACATTATGAAGCAATTAAATTGGCTTTGCACTGAGAGCCGAGATACTCAGTAGAACCACTCGGAGTTTCCCGTGTTTTTACACACATTTCACTCAGTTCTTTCTATAGAGAATGCGCTGAGCAAATTTTTTCAGACTCAAAACGCAATTCTTGGTCAGGCCAGCGACCTCATAACAAGTACAATAGGGACTTTTGAAGCGGGCAGAGATCAGATTAAAATTTGGAAAGATATCGAACAATTCGCTGAAAAGCAAGATCCTGTAAGAGTCTCGAAATGCCGACATCAACAAATGGACTTTTATACCAAGTCAACTTTGGGCAAAAGCAATACATTGGATTTGACGACCGGTACACGACTAGAAGAATACTGGAAAATCAACAAATGTTGATTTTCCAGTATTCTACCAAGTAGTAGATAATATCGTTGTAAATCTAAAACGCCGTCTTGAAAATTTACCATTAGCAAATGTAGTTGAGGCATTTTTGAAATTGGATATGAAGAATAGAGTGGATTTCATGAATAATTTTAAAAACATATTAGAAATTGATACTTCAGCTTTAGACGCTGAAGTGATGGTGATGAAAAATATACTTCAATTAAAAAATGATGAAGTAACCTGCAGTTTCCTAGGACAGAGTTATATTCCAAATTTCTAAGTAGTTTTTTTTGTAATATAACCATACCAAGATATATGTGCTCCTAAGTTGATTCCTTGCTAGGTAAGTAGTGATGCTAATGGAATAGAATATCCTGACATAACTATGTCGGGATCTGTAACGTTAACTTTCTTAGAATAAGAATTGCTGCCTGGGTTTTGTAACACTAAATTTTACTTGGTTACTGCTATCCCAAGACAGAATATCCTTGCGGTCTTGGCTAACGCCTGCAACCTCTTGCTCTCTGTGAATATTTGCAGAGGCACCTCACGTTCGAGTAGCCAAGTTGAATCAAAAGAAGAAGAAAAAAAATCCATCAACTGCCATCGACAAGGAATGATCTTTGACAACGCTCAAGAGCCGTAGACAAAATCATTCACTTTAGCTATGCCGAAAAGGGTCGAATGTTACCTGCCCGGGACTCTTCCTAAAGTTGAATTACATGGCTCCAAAGATGTATCCTAAGAAGGATATGTTTTGAATATATTTACTTACGAAAGCTCTATTCGTGGTCGCTAATATTAGCAGATATTTTGAGAGTTAATTAATAGCGTTTTCCACCTTTGATATTACTAACCAACAGGACCGATCGGAACTTGTCGGGCAAGGTATTAAAATCCTTTTTAGTGGTTGTTGAATTCAAGCACATGTCCAGCAGAAGAAAAAAATATGCGTTTTCTGTAGGATAAATTTAAAAAAAACTACAATCAACTCGTGTTACGAGGGCTGTCTTTTAAGTTTTAACAAAAATAATGAAAGAAAAAAAATTTTAGGTGCAAATCGTTTTATTGTTTCTCAAAATATTCTCCCTTAAGATTTATGCACTTTTGCATGCGTTCAAACCAATTCTCGAAACATTTTTTCCACTCTGAAGTTGGTACCTCAAAAATATGGTTTTGGAAGGATTCAACAGCTTCTTGAGGTGATGAAAATCGCTGTCTACGCATTTTTTTTCACATTCGGGAGCAAACAGAAGTCGTTAGGTGATAAATCAGGTGAATACGGGAAATGAGACCTTAATTCGATGTTTCTCTCCATCAAATAATCAATTTTTTTACGTACTGTGCGAGAGTTGGCATTGTCATGATGAAGAATAATGCGACGTTTTCGGTTGTTTTTTCTGATTTCATGGATCACTTTTGGCAAACAAATTGTTGTATACCATTCATTCTTCGATCCTCTAAGGCAATGGTTGCAACATGTCCAGAATAATCAAAGAAACAAGCGATCATTTTCTTGGCTTCGCAAACGAACCACTATTTTTCAGTTTCGGTCAAATTATGCGGGATCCATCGTGAACAGATTTTTTTTCACAGCTAAATGTTTATGAAAAATCGAATGTACTGCGGTCTTCGATATGCCTAAGGATGCCTCTGTTTCACAGGAAGTTACATACCGATCGTCTTCAATCATGTTGCGCACAGCATCTATGTTTTTTGGAACAACAGCCGATTTTGGTCGACCTTCACGAAATTCATGGCTGACGGAAGCACGACCATGACGAATTTCTGCAAATCAATCGTAAACAGTCTTTTCTGATAGTGATTTATTACCAAAAATCGAACAAAGCGATTCGAGGTATTGGTGTTGAGTTAGGACTTTATTAAAATCGTATCAACGAACATACAACGAAAACTTTCCAATGAAATTTTCATTCAAAACTTTAAACAAACTAGTCGGTCAAATTCTGAGCTGACACTGTCACACAAATGTCAAATTTTACAACAATGCTAATGTCATATTGCAATAGCGCCATCTAGTGGTCGTTTGTAAAAACTTAAAAGAACGCCCTCGTACTTCGCTTGCACATATTTTGAGTACATGAGAGTAATGCATCAGCACCATAAACTTTTTAGGTATTTAGTTTTATTAAGATACGTTTCTTAATGAATGAGATACGCTTGTCTTGTTATAAATTTACATGTAAACATATTTGCTGCCTATTGTTCTTTTAAAACTTTTACCTCTGTTGTTTAACCATTTAATTTTCTTCTTTTTAATTACTCTTAAAACAACAATCCTGTGAAATGGTCACGACCATTTTAGTATTAAGTTATATTTGCAAGGCAAATTACATTATAGAAATATTGCTAGAATAGGAATATGTAGATAATTTAGGTTATACTCGTACTCGTAGATATCAATAAATATCATAATTCTTTTGGAAGTATTAATCCAAATTACCTAACTTTGCTATTTTGTGATTGTGTAGTTTATTGCATATCACCTCACTACACAGAGTCTATATAAAAAAAACCCACTCTAAAATTATATAGGCTAAGTCAACGATAGAGTAAAGTTCATTATCTCATTTGTTTCGGGAATGACGAAAAAATGTTCAATATAAGAGTTTTAGGGAATGTTAAGGTGCACAGTTTAAATTTTTTTTTGAGTATACAGGGTACTTAAAAAGTGTGGCCGATATAACATATGTTTTTTTTTAAATGGAACATCCTATTTTCTAATTTATTTTTAAGTTTTGCGAAAAACTTTATAACTTTTTGATTAATACAACAAACAAAAATGCAGGCATTGTCAAATTTTGACATGTCTATTAAGCAAGGAAAAATAGTTTAATTTGTTGTAGTAAGTGACGTATAAAGATAATAGTTATGGATTTTCCTAAAAATGAATTAATTCGTATTGTTTATATACTCGGCGAGGCGGGAAAAAATTGTCTTTCGGCAGTAAGGCTTTACGGAGCGAAGTACCCTAATAGACATATACCATCTAGAAAATCTTTTCAGTGCTTAATGGAACGGTTGGATGGTAGTGGTAGCGTTGAGTATACGAAACGGAAAGTAGTGAACTAGAACGCTACCAATGAGGAAAAAGAAATGGAGATTTTACTTCATGTTGGAGATAATCCTCAGGTCAGCAGCCGTCAACTAGCTGACTTATCTGACACATCCCAATCTACGGCTTATCGCACCACGAGAAAATACAAATATCATCCCTTTCATATGGAACTACACCAAGAACTTCAAGACCGTGATTTTGAACGACGAGTAAATTTTTGTAGCACCATAGAGGCCGATCCAAATTTTTTATCCAAAATAATGTCTTCTGCTGAAGGTACTTTTCGCAGTAATAGAGCAGTTAACAGCCATAACATGCATTATTCAACAGTTAATCCATTTTGGGTCCGGGAAGTTCAAAACCAAAACCTTTGGTCGCATATGGTGTTTAATATTAAATTTTCGAATTATTGGTCCTTATTTTTTCCGCGAACCGCTTAACGGGCCTAGATATCTAAATCTTTTGCAAAACGAATTACTTCAGCTTCTTAAAGAAGTTGATACCTTTGAAAGGGAAGAAATGTGGATCCAACAAGATGAAGCTCCTGCTCATTACTACCGGGAAGTTTGGGAATTTTTAAACGATCGTTACCCACAAAAATGGATCGGTAGGGATGGATTCATTCAGTGGCCCCCTCGATCATGTGACTTAACACCTTTAAACTTCTTTTGTGGGGCTACGTTAAAGATCGTGTTTATGTGAATCCCCCTACAACACCAGTAGATATGGAAAATAGGATACGGGATGCGTGCAGGACTATACCGCCCTTTATGCTAAGGAAAGTGAAGGAAAATATAGTAAAACGACTAAACATGTGTATTCAAGTAGACGGGCATATTTTTGAATATTTATTACGTCATAATAATTAATCATTAGATAAGTTAAACTATATTAAAATTATTATTAACTATTTATTTATGTTTTCACACAGTTTATTAAACACAAGGATAAAAATTGAAAAATTCAAAATAAATCGAAAACTATTAGAAATAGGTATATAACATACTTAATAAAAGTTGGAGGGTTTTGTAGAATCTATCAGAAAAAATAATAATATACATCGTGTGCAATTTAAAAAATTTGAGATTTTTTAATTTAAAATAGTCGAAATGAATAAATTTATTTTGAACACCCTGTAGCATCTAACACAAATTTCTTTACATATATCTTTTTTTTCATCTCTATATAACGCTCGTACTAATTATGAGTATTCCACCTTCAGAAACAATGGCGCTACTGGCAATTTTTTAAAAAAGTGAAAACTAGTACTTTTTTAAAAAAATTGAAATATTAAAAAAACTACTAGGTTTAGGTATATAACATTATTAATAAAAAAAGTTATAACATTTTATGCAGAATTTAAAAATAAATTAGAAAATAGGATGTTCCATTTAAAAAAACATATGTTATATCGGCCACACTTTTTTGAAGCACCCTGTATACTCAAAAATAATTTCAAACTGTGCACCTTAACATTTCATAAAACTATTGTATTTAACATTTTTTCGTCATTCCCAAAACAAATGAGATAATGAACTTTATCGTTGATTCACACTGTATTTACTCTGACCCTAGAGAAAACTGCTCAAAAAATTAACTGTTATTGTATCTGTTGTATTGAAAAATTGTGTTGTATTATTGTGAAAAGGGATGTAAACAAAAGTTTTTAAAGTAGAAAGTGAAAACTCTAAAATATGGCAACTTTACAAAAAAATCTACTGAATCGTTTGGTTTTAACGATTTATAAAACCAAGTATACAGTTTCTCCTATTTTTTTTTTAACTAGCCGCTCTTTTTACAAGTTAAACAATCTAATTAGTTACAAACTGTAGAAGGGTGAAATATTATAAAGTTAATAAGCAATGTAAATAAGAAAAAAATCTAGTTACTCTTATATAGTTATAAAAGTGTCATATTTTCTGGAATCTTTCTGTCAATTTTTATTATGGTTTGACAGGGGTGGTACCCAACATTTCAGAACAGACATAAAGTTTTTTTTGTGTTCCTTTCAAAGTTTTATAATGTTGGTAAAAATATATTAAAATTTTTGTTTTCAATTTTGGTAAAATCTATTTAAAATAAAAAGCCAAAAGTAATTGGAAAAATAACAATAAAAATAAACAGAAATTATTATGATCCTTAAACAGTTGCAAGTTCAGGTTGAATTGTTTTTGTGTTTCCGTTCACCTACGAAACACGAAAGGTACTATTCATTGCTAGGATAAAATTATACATAAGACGGTATTTTCATTGATTTAGGTGTGTTTTTTATGGATGTGCAGAGGCGAAAAAAAACCGTTGCTGCAACTAATCGCAGAAGTCCTTTACTTCTCATAAATTTCTTATCTTTTAGCTTTTATTTTGTTCTCGTAGTTATAAAAAGATAGAACTTAATTATTTCTATGTGCTCTCATACTATGTCCGCATTTTAAGTTTTCATAAGCGGCCACTAGATGGCGCTATTGAAATGTAATATATATATATATATATATATATATATATATATATATATATATATATATATATATATATATTTTTTTTTTTTTTTTTTTATGGGTCTAGCACACGTGCTACAGGGAAGCCCCTAAAGCGCTACAGGAGCGACACGTGTGCGGAGAAAGCGATTCACGTTGTTCTTGAATCGCTGTAATCGCTGCAAATTATTCCAAAGGAATGATGTTCTCCATATAAAAGACTGCTTGAAAAGCGTGTTACGAGGAGTAACAAGCTGATCCGCATACGGATCTGAAGTATTAGCGCGACGTGTACTTTTAACATGCACCGCTCTGGGAGGAATTAAGCGGGCCACATCCTTCGAACACTTTCCATGAAAATACTTGTAGAATAGGCTTAAGTCGCCAACCGTTCTTCGATGTTCCAGTGAATCAAGGCCGCTGGTCAGTTCCGGGTCTCCCAATCAAACGAACAGCTCTTCTTTGAATAGAATCCAACAAATGTAGTGTATGTTTGGGAGCGGAGCTCCAAACATGGGAGCAGTATTCCATAGTTGGTCGAATCCGAGCTTTGTAAAGAATTAACAGTTGTTGTGGAGTGTAAACCTTTCTGGTTCGAAATAATATTCCCAACTTTTGAGAAGCTCTCCTTGCTATGCCCGCAACATGTTCATGCCAGGACATATTTGCTCTCAAATTAACGCCCAACAAATTGAGTGACGATGTTAGAGGAATGGAATGCTCCGACATAACTATGTGGGGTTCAGCAACGTTAACTTTTTTAGAGAAAACTGCCGTCTGGGTTTTTGTAGCGTTAAATTCCACTTGGTTACTGTCACCCCAAGATAGAATTTCTTCCAGGTCTTTGTTAAGTTAAATGCTGCTATCTGCGGATATTCGTCTGAGTAGCCGATGTCCGAGCGTTCAAAGTGAATGAAGAGATAAGTGTACTGTCATCTGCAAAGCTGTAGATTGGATTCTCGGTCTTTTCCAGCAGATCGTTAAGATAAATGAGAAAGAGAGCAGGAGACAGTATGAAGCCTTTGGGTACCATTGTTGGGAAATTTGACACTGTTGTTCAAACAGTGACGGTTCAGAAATTGGCCGAGTAGTTTGTTTACAGTGAGCGTTTAAAAAAACAGTTTTGTGAACAAATGGAAATTTCACGTGAAGGTTTTCGTTGGATGATTTTTTTACAATTTTAGTAAAGGCCTAACTCATTACCAATGCCTCGAATCGCTTCGTTCAACTTTTGGTAATGAATCATCATCAGAAAAGACTGTTGACAATTGGGTTGTAGAAGTTCGTCATGGTTGTGCTTCCGTCAGCGATGAATTTCGAAGGTCGACCAAAATCGGATGTTGTTCCAAGAAACATCGATGTTGAGCGCAACAAGATTGAAGAGGATTGGCATGTGATTTACCGTGAGAGTCATATCTAAAATTGCAGTATATTCGATTTCGCATGCATTTGGCTGTGAAAAAGGTCTGATTGATTCCGTATAATTTTACAGAAACTCAAAAACAGGCTCGTGTCAATTGGTATAAGAAAATGCTCAAAAAATTCGACCGGGGACATACAAAATCCGTATATAACATCCTAAGAGGAGACGAAACTTGAATATTTTTGCTATCCGGAAACTAAGCAACAATCAACTGTCTGAGTGTTCCAAGATGAACCAAATCCAACGAAAGTGGTTCGTTCGCGAAGCACTTCCAAGAAAATGATCGCTTGTTTCTTTGGTTATACCGGACATGTTGCAACCATTGCTTTAGAAGGTCGTAGAACAGTTAATGCTGAATGGTATACAACAATTTGTTTGCCAGAAGTCATCGATGAAATCAGAAAAAATAATCGAAAACGTCGCATCATTCTTCATCATGATAATGTCCGCTCTCACACAGCACGTCAAACAATTGATTATTTGACCGAGAAAAACATCGAATTAATGTCTCATTGCCCCTATTTTCTGATTTATCGCCTAATGACTCCTTTTTGTTCCTGAATGTCAAAAAAAATGCGTGGACAGCGATTTTCATCACGTCAAGAAGCCGTTGAATCCTTCCAAAACCATGGTTTTGAGGTACCAATTTTAGAGTGGAAAAAATGTTTCGAGAATTGGTTCGAAAGCATGCAAAAGTATATAAATCGGCGAATATTTTGAGAAACAATAAGACGATTTGTACCAAATTTTTTTTTCTTTAATTGTTTCTGTAAAAAAAGTAGCCCTCCTATATATCTTAAACGTGGAACCAGGTTGCTTCTGGAACCAGTGACCCATTTTTTAATTCATTAATTTGTAAATTCTTGAGACTTTATTTTAGACAGTTCGTTGTATAGGGTGAGTCAACGAGTAAAGTTCATTATCTCATTTGTTTCGGGAATGACGAAAAAATGTTAAATACAATAGTTATAGGGAATATATTAGTTTTCAGTTTTGTAAAAAATTGCTAGTAGCGCCATTGTTTCTGACGGTGGAATACTCATAATTGGTACGAGCATTCTATAGAGATGAAAAAAAGATATATGTAAAGAAATTTGAGTTAGATGCTACAGGGTGTTCAAAATAAAAGTATACATTTCGACTATTTTAAATTGAAAAATCTCAAATTTTTTTGAATGGCACACATTATTTTTTCTGATAGAGTTTACAAAACCCTCCAACTTTTATTAAGTATGTCATATACCTATCTCTAATAAATTTCGATTTATTTTGAATTTTGCAATTTTTACCCTTGTTTTTAATACACTTACGCTATTGTGAAAACATAAACAAATAGTTAATAATAATTTTAATATCGTTTAACTTATCTAATGATTAATTATTATGACGTAATAAATGTTCAAAAATATGCCCGTCTACTTGAATACACATGTTTGGTCGTTTTACTATATTTTCCTTCACTTTCCTTAGCATAAAGGGCGTTATTGTTCTGCACGCATCCCGTATCCTATTTTCCATATCTACTGGTGTTGTAGGGGAATTCACATAAACACCATCTTTAATGTAGCCCCACAAAAAGAAGTCTAAAGGTGTTAAGTCACATGATCGAGGGGACCACTGAATAAATCCATCACTACCGATCCATTTTTGTGGGTAACGATCGTTTAAAAATTCCCGAACTTCCCGGTGGTCATGAGCACGAGCTCCGTCTTGTTGAATCCACATTTGTTCCCGTTTAAAGTTATCAACTTCTTCAAGAAGCTGGGGTAATTCGTTTTGCAAAAAATTTAGATATCTAGGCCCGTTAAGCGGTCCGCAGACCGATAATTCGAAAATTTAATATTCCACACCATACATTAAGCGACCAGTGGTTTTGGTTTTGAACTTCCCGGATCCAAAATGGATTACCTATTGATTAATAATGCATGTTATGTCTGTTAACTGCTCCATTACTGCGAAAAGTAGCTTCATCAGAAAACATTATTATGGATAAAAAATTTGGATCGGCCTCTATTGATCCATTCATGGTGGTGCAAAAGTTTACTCGTCGTTCAAAATCACGGTCTTGAAGTTCTTGGTATAATTCCATATGACAGGGATTATACTTGTATTTTCTCGTAGTGTGATTAGCCGTAGATTGGGATGTTTTAGATAAGTCAGCTAGTTGACGGCTGCTGACCTGGGGATTATCTTCAACATGAAGTAAAATCCCTATTTCTTTTTCCTCATTGGTAGCTTTCTGGTTAATTCGGTTTTTTTTCCGTTTCGTATACTCAACGCTACTACGACCATCAAACCGTTCCATTAAGCACTGAAAAGATTTTCTAGATAGTATACGTCTATTAGGTTACTTCGCTCCGTAAAGCCTTACTGCCAAAAGACAATTTTTTCCCGCCTCGCTCAGTATATAAACCATATCGATTAATTCGTTTTTAGGAAAATCCGTAACTATTACCTTTATACGTCACTTACGACAACAAATTAAACTATTTTAACTTGCTTTATAGACATGTCAAAATTCGACAGTGCCTACATTTTTGTTTTGTCTTGGCAACTATGATGTTATAGCGTAAGTGTATTAAAAACAAGGGTAAAAATTGAAAAATTCAAAATAAATCGAAAACTATTAGAAATAGGTATATGACACATTTAATAAAAGTTGGAGGGTTTTGTAAAATCTATAAGAAAAAATAATATTATATATATACGGGCTTGCCATTTAAAAAATTGAGATTTTTCAATTTAAAATAGTCGAAATCCATAAATTTATTTTGAACATCCTGTAGCATCTAACTCAAATTTCTTTACATATATCTTTTTTTTCATCTTTATAGAACGCTCGTGCCAATTATGAGTATTTCACCTTCAGAAACAATGGCGCTACTGGCAATTTTTACAAAACTGAAAATTTGTATTTTTTTTAAATTTAAATATTAGAAAAACTACTAGGTTTAGGTATATAACATTATTAACAAAAAAGTTATAAAATATTACGCAGAATTTAAAAATAAATTAGAAAATGGGATGTTCCATTTAAAAAAAAAACATATGTTATATCGGCCACACCTTTTTGAAGTACCCTGTATGCTCAAAAATAATTTTAAACTGTGCACCTTAATATTCCTTAAAACTATTGTATTTAACATTTTTTCGTCATTCTCGAAACAAATGAGATAATGAACTTTACTTTATCGTTGACTCACCTTGTACTCTTTGCACGTACACGGAGAAATAAAACGTGCAGATGGTACGTACAATAAATAGCCATTATGAGCACTGGGTATTAAAATTTTGTATTACCTGAATTAAAGTCGTGACCTAGCCATAGTGAACTCGTTATGGTCAATTTGAATACACAATAATACAGTACTTGTAAAAAAAATCTAGGTAAACCGGTAAGTAGCAAATATTCTGAATAAGAATGTTCAAACAAACAAGTTAGCTACAGTATAATAAATATCTATTATTTCGCTAACAGCTAATTTAACAGATGTTTCAATTACTTGTTTTGCTTTGGCTCTTTTTTCCAAACTAGTTTATTTGACTCTTATGATAGGCTGAGCGTTTTGTATTTTTTACTTTGTTATGTTAAAACATGTTAATAAATTGTTTACAATTATAGTTATAATTTACTTTTATTTTATACGATGATATTATGCCAAAACTATTGTGGTAGGGTTTTGCAGATGTCAGTGTCATTCTTCTTGTATCATCATGTCAGTGGGTAAGAGGTGGTTTGTTTCCCTTGTGGATGTGTCCCAAGGGCGATTGCATTTTTAAGGGTATGGTACATGTGCTATAGGGAAAACCCTAATGAACTTATGGGGAGACGCGTGAAAAAGCTATTCACGTAGATCTTAAATTTCTACAAATTTTACTCGGTTTGAAATATAGTTCTGCGTAATTCATTAAATGATTAGGTTCTCCATATAAAAGAATTCTTGAAGAGAGTGGTACGAGAAGTGACAAGTTGAACATCATACAGACGTGATGTAATAGTTCGACATCTATTCCTGGCCTGCACCACTCTGGGAGAAATTAATCGAGCGATGTTCATCGAACACTTTCCATGTAGGAACTTAAGAATGCACTCAAATCGCCGTTTTACGATGTTCTAATGAGCCAAGGTTGCTGCGTTTGCTTGAGAGTAGAGCCCCAGAAATGAATCCAATTTTTCATCCTTTGTCGAGCTTGTACAGGATTAAAATTTATTGTCGAGTTCTGCAACGATAACTTTTTTAGGAAAAACCGTCCTCTAGTTTTTGCAGCATCTTTGTTAAGTTAAACAGATTCCTGCTTTCTGCGGATAATCTAGTGGGTAGATGATGTTTGAGCACTGAAGGTATATGAAGAAACAAGCGTACTGTCATCGGCAAAGCTGTAGATTGGATTTCTGGTCCTTTACAGCAGATCGTTAATGTCAAGAAGAAAGAGAGCAGAATACAGTATGGAGCTTTGGGACACACGGGCGTTGACAGTGAAGGACACCCGTCAACTGCTAGTCGTAAAGAACAGTCTTTGAGGAAACATGAGAGCCATAGATAGGACCTTTCATACATACCATAAGAGTATGATTTAGCCAAAAATCCGTCATGCCTCGCATATATCTCAGGTGCAACCGCTCCAGATTCTCCACAATTTTCAATTGCGTTGTTCAAAATATATGTGTCATAACTTAGGTCTCCTGTTGATCCTTGCTTATGAAAGCTATATCCGTGGTTGCTAATAATATTATATCCTACCAGATATTTTAAAATATGCCGGTTTAATTGCATTTTCCTTTACTTTCGGTATTATTGAAAGTAATGCGATTGGTCGGTAGTTGTTGCGGAAGGCCCTATTAATTTTTTTGGGGATCGGTTACACCCTAGCGCATTTTCAGCTGGAAGGAAATATTCCTTTTCGGTGGGATAGGTTGTAAAGTACACAAAAAACTTCGGTGTTAGATCGCTCGTGGTTTTGCAAGTACTATACGGCAGGTCTTCCATCAGCATCTGAAGTTTTTTTGGTGTCTAGGTCCATTAAAATATATTTTAAAACTGAAGACTATATCGGGCATCTTTGACTGCACATTGTCAATAGTAAATGTTTTTCTCCTGGAAAATTTGCTGTATAGTGTGAAACACACTTTAGTTAATCGGCGACCAACCAAATAGACCTGGAATTGTTGGAACATGCTAGAGGTTTGTCTTTAATTCTTTGATTTGGTTAGGTCTCGTCGATTATTTGTTTGCATCTGTTCCGGACATTAACAAACAACAATGATTTATGACGTTACGGTTTTACGCCATTGTCGGTAGGAAAGATGTTTACAGCGAACAGCTTCCCTGCATTTTAGGGCAAAACAAGACTTGACGTTGAAAGAGATGTAGACCTCCATGCCAGCCATAATCACATCGGCGAAATCTTCCTATTTAGCAGACTTATAATGCGGCTTAGGTGGCTCTAGGCTGAGATTAGTAGATTACTCGATGTTTTAAACCAGTTTATGGCTGGAAGAAGCTAGTGGCGGATTTAGGATGACGGTGTATATCTCTAGATTAGTGGTTAATATAGATCAAGAAGACTTTGTGCGTTGGTGTATACCTAAGTCAGTTAATGTTGTGAATAGTAAAGTCGCCCAGTCTGGCTACTGCGCCACTCGAACGACTAATTTGTAAATAATCTACAGTATCTGCAAGAGAAACGAAAAGTGTTTATGGTGGTCCGTAAAGGCAGCAAAGAACTTTGGGAATTGAGTTGTTATTTTTAATCACATAACGTTAAAGTTTTAGGGCTTCAGTTGACAAGAGACATCGCTTCTGATGAAAAGACAGATTTCAAAGTTACCTCCAACCAAGGATAGAGAAAGTTCACTTGTCAATATCAACTTTAGTTTAGCAGAGGGCAAGTACATGAGGTTTAGTTGATTACAGGTAGCAATACAGCACATACTGAATTTATGTTCTAGTTTAAACGCCGTATATTGCACAAATGCACTTTCAAATTTCTTTCTCTGCATGTTGACGAACTGTAACCAGCCTCTATCCCGAGATTCGAATGGAGGCTATTTTATCTTGAGAATTTCTTGATCCTAAGAGCTTTATTAGGATATTGTTTTCTCACAGCGAAATCTGGAGACATCGGCACCGCCACAAAACGTCAGCTCATAAGAGCAACTTCATCAAGTCTTTACCGGACGATTCCTGGTGAGATCTGGGCATGTACCATCTGGTTTGTTCTGCTAGTTACCTGATGCGATAGGGAAAACGTACCGGGCATGGTATTCTGTCCCGAACTCCTACAGGCTTGGGTAGGTTGGTGCTTTAGCTAGCAAATGATTCTGTGGGGTTCTGATCAACTGTTTGTTTGTGGGGAGCTTGGTGAAATGGTGAGTTTGTCATAAATAACTGAGCAGCTACGATTGTCCTCTCCATTTTGTTTTGTACAGGTTTTCGAGGTTCGTTTCAATCACTGCTAAAGAGGAGAGCATACCTGTTGATTTACTTAAAAGTCGTTAGTTCATTTTTTGTAGAAGTTTACTCCGCCAAACACAATGTATAACAGTGCCTTTAACGTTTGCGTTTTGCAGAATACCGCTGCTAGGTAGTCTTTTCTACACCCCCTTTTTTATGTATGTTGAGATATTTAACCTGTTCAGTCTAACTGAGAAGGAGTCCAGCTTCTCTGAGGGTTGGCCTTAAGGACTTCGTAAACAGTGCTTTTAAAAAAAGGAAATATTTGTTCCTTAGCATTTTTGAGGTTAAAAATAACCGGCCAAGAGCAAGTCGGACTTGCGCAGTTAATGTTCCGTACGTTAATTGCTTTTGAAACAAAAACTTTTGTTACGTTAGGAATGAAATGATTAATGACTTCACAAAACACACCACAAATGAGTTTTCAACAAAGTTTATTTCCGATCTTTGACGAAAATTGATGACCCTGAATTTTTTTGTTTCTCTACCAGATAAATTATTAAAGGTAATGCACTCGTGATAATTTTCGTTCAATCTACACATTATGAAGAACATTCCAGTTTTTTTTTTAAATTCTTTGATCAGTACTTCTCGAGATAAGGGGGAGACAGAGATTTTTCGCAATTTTTTTAAAAATAATACAAAGAAAAGTGTGCGCAAGTATTGCATTATATATATTTTTGAACTCGCGTTTTTACAAGCTTTCATTTGACACCCCACTCGATAACCTGGTAAAAATCTTTTTTTTTTTTCACTTCCAATTTCACCCCCTCAAACTTAACCCTTTAACTACTCAGTATATATCACCACTACACCAAACACTTTATTTTTGCACTCGACGCGCGTTTCGCTAACCATGTTAGCTTCATCAGGAGCGATTATTGACTGAGTCAGGCCGAGTGCAAAAATAAAGTGTTTGGTGTAGTGGTGATATATACTGAGTAGTATCATTGTGCCAGAGATTCCACATTCCCAACTTAGTTAACCCTTTAAGTCAAAATTTAACTTTCAAAACTACACGACTCTGATGGGGCCATTAGTTCCTATATTTATGCCAAATTTGAACTTTCTATATCAAATAGCTTCGGAGAAAATCAGCGATGACAGACGGACAGACAGACGAATAGACAGTACAGACAGGCAGACAGAAGGACAGACAGCGAAGTGATCTTATAAGTGTTCCATACGTATTTTAAAAATTCTTCTGATACTGAGATATTCTGTCTTTTTAACCAAACTAGAAAATATAGAATAGGTGAGGTTACTCTCAAATTGTAAGATACGGCAGTTTTACAACACAAATTATTTCAGCAAATTAAAGTATCCTTTAACGTTTCCATTTAGTAAACCGTCTTTCAAGGTACTGTAGGTCTACATTAGAAACTATTCCAATACATTCAAGTGTCCCTTATAGCTCCGATTTGGTGATCCGTCCTTAATCTTTAGTAACTGTTTGTTACCCTTTTTTTTGTAGTCATTTTCAATGAATTTCAGCTCCTAATGATTTTCATGTTTTATAAAACTGAACTTTCAAATCTGTGTGTTTTAATAAAAAAGTCACCAAATGTCCCTAAAGGCAAAGTAACCTTGTAATAAAATAAAGTACCATACAGTTACAGAAATAATAATTGAGAATTAACTAGAGTTTAACGTCGTTAACGATCTAGGAGTGTCCTGTTTTAAAGTCATTACAATAGTTAGCTGTTATATGAAGTAAAGCCAGAATTTTAAAAGCAGTTCAACACTAAAAATCTTGTATTATATATTTATAAGAAGTATATATGTATATATGTATGTATGTAAAGTTTGATCAATGGATCTTTGCAGTCATGTGATCAACGCGACGTCAAGAATATTCATACGATTCAGTCGGCTGCCAATTCAGTGTCGGCCGTCTGAGTTTTAAATGACAATTTCAAAAGTCAAAATAGAATTTTTCATCCGGTTTGGTAATTAACGAAAACTACGGATATATTAAATGTGTATGATGTGTTAAACACCCTAGTTCTTACTTGCGAAGGACATCGTCAAAAAATTATCGATTATTTTTATTGCCTATAAACTCGGCGGTTCTGGTTTCTAAAACATGAAGCTATACCCAAATTCCAGGTTGTTCGCTGTCTTTCTTGCATATGTACAAATAACCTAGATACACTATAGAGCGAATCTCATAAATAACTTCAGATGACAGAAGACCTACGTTTTTAAGTTTTTAAATATACTTGTTGACATGAAGAAAAATATAGACGGATGTTTACATTATATTCAGACATTTATGACGTGTACGCAAAGAATCATTGATCGGACTATATAGAGACTAACTCGTATTTTTTTACTCCTGAGGAAGTTACGAAACGATAACGAAAGATTGCGTATTGAAGAAGAAAAGAGTTTTATTTACAGTCCAGACCTATTCCCGATAATCCAATATATATATATATATATATATATATATATATATATATATATATATATATATATATATATATATATACATATATATATATATATATATATATATATATATATATACATATATATATATATATATATATATATATATATATATATATATATATATATATATATATAT
Organism: Pachyrhynchus sulphureomaculatus; assembly: GCA_019049505.1. Classification (NCBI taxonomy): domain Eukaryota; kingdom Metazoa; phylum Arthropoda; class Insecta; order Coleoptera; family Curculionidae; genus Pachyrhynchus; species Pachyrhynchus sulphureomaculatus. Next base: position 167,607,937 of record CM032456.1, on the reverse strand, counting down.
ATATATATATATATATATATATTGATTAGAAAAGATATAAGAACGCACAAGCATAAAGTGATTTTGGAAATTGAAGAAAAGAGATTACTAAATTGCAAAATAGTGAGGGACAAGTAATAACGAATAGGGACAAAGTAAACTCAGAAATAAACACCTACTATAAGGTCTCTCTACAGGTCCAAAACAACATCCAATGAAGAACAAAGAAAACGGACTGAAAATAAAATACAAAATATAGGTTCGGAAGAACTGCCGGAGATTACTGTAGAGGAGGTCAATAATGTACTGAAGGAAGTGAAGCGTAACAAAGCAGCAGGTCCTGATGGTATTTTATCGGAAATGCTATTGGAGGCCGGAGTGGACTTAAAACAGGAACTGGTCAAACTATTCAACATGTTTCTAGAAACTGGCAAAATACCAACATCGTGATATATATTAGAAGTAATATTTCTACATAAGAAGGGAGATATCAGAAAGTTGGACAATTACGGCCCGATTAACTTACTATCTCATATTTATAAACTTTTGACCAATAGATTAAAATATAAGTTAGATTCCTACCAATCATGCGAACAGGCTGGTTTTACATCCGGCTATAACACATGCGACCACTTACCGACAATAAGAAATATCCTAGAGAAGAGCAGTGAATACAATTTTGAACTTTACATAGATGAAGACTATGAGAAGGCTTTTGATTCTTGGCTTGGATCAGCGGCTTGAACAATTATAGAATTGATTCTAGATACACTACCCTACTAAAGATGTATATGAAAACGCAAAGATTTTTCATAAGACCTAGTACAGAAGAAATACGTATAGGAAGAGGCGTAAGACAGGGAGATACTATCTCTCCTAAGCTATTTGTTATAGCTCTAGAAGATGTATTTCGCCAACTAGATTGGACAAAGAAAGGCCTAAAGATAGATGGTGTGTATTTGACTCATTTAAGGTTCGACAACCATATTGTAGTCATCAGTACTAATCCACATAAGTGTGTATCTAGGGCAAAAAATTACTACGACGAGAGACAGTGTCTCGGATGAAATTTCAAGAAGAATCAGGCTTGGATGATGCGCATTCGGGAAATTAAGTTATATATTCAAAGATAAAACCATCCCAAATAAGTTAAAGGCCAAAGTTTACGGTCAGTGCATCCTACCCGTAATTACATATGGCGCTGAAACTTGGACACTGAATAAAGCCTATATACAAAAACTAGCTTGGACCCAGATACCACATGGAAGACAGATGATCGGGATAAAACTTGAAGATAGAAAAAGAAACAAGTGGATACGTGAACAAACGAAATTAAAGGATATTATAGAGCACGTAGCAGAAAGAAAGTGACAATGGGCTGGACATGTAGCATGCACGACCGATGATTGATGGATCAAGCGAACATTAGAATGGAGACCACGAGAACAGAAAAGGAGCATAGGACGTGGCGGGATGATATATAGAGGGTTGCGGGCATTGGATGGATAACAACAGTTGCAAATAGATTGAGATGGAAATTCAGGGGGAAGGCCTACATTCAGCATTGGATAGAATTAGGCTTATAGAGATAGTGATATAGTGATATATATATATATATATATATATATATATATATATATATATACATATATATATATATATATATATATATATATATATATATATATATATTTATATATATATATATGTATATATATGTATATATATACATATATATATATATATATATATATATATATATATATATATATATATATATATATATATATATATATATATATATAAGTATATATATATTTATCAAAAATTCTGGAGCGACATGTGTATCAGCAAATGTTTTTATATGTAAATAGTAAACAAATAATATCCAATTGTCAGTCGGGATTTCGACCTTATTTTGGTACTACTACCAGCTTGGTTAATTTACTGAACGATATTTGTTTCAATGAAGATAAGAATGAAACCACCTGCTTAGCTCTTTTGGATTTTAGTAAGGCGTTCGACACCCTAAATCATGATCTGCTCTTGACAAAGCTTTACTATTTTGGTTTCTCAGATCAGTCAGTTATTTTTATGGAACATTTTCTAAAGAATCGATCACACTGTGTAGAAATTAGAAAAGATTTTAAATCCATTAAATCTAATTACATACCGCTTACTAAAGGTGTGCCTAGGGGCTCCATCTTGGGTCCACTATTGTTTTCTCTTTATATGGCAGATATTGATAAGGCGATATAATATTGCAAAACACAACAGTATGCCGATGACTCTCAAGTATATATGCCATTTCCTTTAAATAAGTTACGCACTTCTTTAGTCTATTTTAATAGGGACCTAAATAACATATATAATTTTTGTAATGATCATAGCCTCAAGCTTAATACACAGAAGTCTTGTTTTATGATGTTTAACGGTAATAAAAATGCAGAGGGTATACTTTTTGATACCTTTAGACCTTCAATTGACAATACTTTTTTGCCTTTAATTCATGAGGCCAAAGTATTAGGAGTAATTTTTGACAAATCTCTTTCATTCCAATCACATATTAATATTAAATTAAAGGCAGCTTATATTCGTTTAAAAAAACTGTATAATCTAAGGAATCTTCTGCCATCAAAAACCAAATATTATTTATGCAACAGCTTGATCTTATCTTTATTTGATTATGCTGATGTTGTGTATGGCGACTCTTTGTCAGCCCAGTATGTTAGATTAATCCAGAAAATACAAAACTCTTGTATGCGCTTTTCTTTTAACATTCCATTCAGAAATCGAATCACACCCTATTTAAATAACAGCTATATTTTTAATATGGAAAATCGTAGAAAGGTGTCATTTGTATAATTTCGTCTATCGGATTTTTAAATTTGGACAACCCCAATACCTCAGAGAACAATTTAGTGTTTTTCTGCATCCGCACGATACGAGAAACATTAATTCTTTTAAAGTTCCTCAACACAGGAAGGCAGCCTTTCAAAAGCCCTTTATTTTTGTTGCTGTTCATTTGTGGAATTCTTTGTCACAAGAGGTTAAACAATTATCACCAGGCAAGTTTTCTTCCTATGTAAAACACCAACTTATTAACCAGCAAAAGAATTCTAATTTAACGTAATATTTACCTACTTTGTATATAATTTTTTGGGATCATTTTAGAGGTGGTGAAGTGCTTGTGGTATCGGCTATTTACAGTCGCTGTGCCATCCTTTTTGTCGTATTTCGAGCAAATTTAATTTCTGTCACTTTATGAATTTGTAGATATTGCAAATAAACTGAATTTGAATGTTGATATATATATATATATATATATATATATATATATATATATATATATATATATATATATAGTTTAACATTCATTTTTTCTTAGATTTTAAGATCATGTTACGACACTGTTTTTCTTACTATAATTTATATTTTATTACATTTTTTATTTATTACAGTGATTTAATTTTTTGAACAGTGTAACTAAACCATGTATACCGTGTTGCTAACTTAACGTATTTCGTTTGCATTGATTTTGCATCCTGGAACTGAGCCATTTTAAAGACTTCACTTTGAAGAAGGGGAAAAAGATATATAAACGGCCATATGGAATCTTTAAGGGCTTTTTTTCCGCCGGTATGCCGTAGTGACTTTTTTCTCCAGCACGCTGTAGTGGCTTTTTATTTTTCTCCGTGATGCAGTAGTGAGTAACGGTTTTTTATCACCAAGTGGGTGTCGTTTCTAGCTCTCAAGTTTAAGGCCTTCGGGTCAAAAAGTGATTAGCTACTCAATCTCTCAGGAGAGGTCAAGCAGCTTATGGAAATCCCATAAGGAGAAACCAATCAATAAGTCAGTAGTACACCAGTTTAAAAATCTCACTTCCTGTCTACAAGTATCTTTCCAACGACTACTCAATACATGTAATCCGCGGAGTTAATTTTACAAACTTTTAGATCGTGTTTTTTTTAAAAGCTTTTTGTTTTTTTTTTTACACTTAGGATCAGTAATTCATAGAACTCTAGTTTAAATGTGTACATTCTCCTAGCATAAGGGGTTTTTTATTTAGTTATTTGTAATTTTAAGAGTATAATAACTGCAAGAATTTTTATTTTGTTAATATACTTTTCTCTGTGTTAATGCAGCCCATTACTGAATTACCCGCTCTTTCTTTCAGGACACAACGGTTGTACCCAATTCAATTTTATTTCAACAACTTTTTTGCAGTACCTTTTTAATTCCAAAGATATTTTTGAACTGTGCACCTTAACATTCCCTATTCCCATTTTTTCGTCATTCCCGAAACAAATATGATAATGAACTCTACTCTATCGTTGACTCACCCTGTATATTAAAAAACAACAATAACTCTTCAGTATTTTTTTCATTTTTTGAGCTGACCTTGGTGCTGCATGGTGCTCAAAACTGTACAACCAAATTTTAAACAACCATAAAGACTATTTTCAAAAGGCGTACAAAAATGACCTCGATCTCCATGTACTCTACCAGAAAAAAAAACGAGCTGGCTTATATTTAAATTTTTGCTCTACCAGTATTAAAATCCACTCAATCCATTCTCAAAAATTAAGATATACATAAGGGGCAAATAACGGCACCGCAAATGTGAGGCTACAAAATAGCCGCACAAAAAACGTTATAAAATGATGCCGCAACCTCAGACTATAATATATATATATATATATATATATATATATATATATATATATATATATATATATCTATATATATATATATATATATATATATATATATATATCTATATATATATATATATATATATATATATATATATATATATATATATATATATATCTATATATATATATGTATATATATATAATAAATATATATATATATATATATATATATATATATATATATATATATATATATATATATATATATATATATATATATATATATATATATATATATATATATATATATATATATATGTATATATATATATATATATATATATATATATATATATATATAATATATATATATATATATATATATATATATATATATATATATATATATATATATATATATATATATATGTATATATATATATATATATATATATATATATATATATATATATATATATATATATATATCTATATACAAGGTGATATGAAATTCATTTCATATATTGAAATAAGTGACTCATGAGGGCATGTAGAAGCACAGTCAATACTTTTTTCTCGAATTTGAAAATTTTCGAAAGATTAAAAAAAGAGACAAAACTTCTTTTTACCAAATATTTACAATATCAACTCTCCTATGGAAGGCAAGAAAGTTGAGGCTATACAAAATAGCACCGCAAATGTGAGGCTACAAAATAGCCGCACAAAAGACGTTATAAAATGATGCCGCAACCTCAGACTATAATATATATATATATATATATATATATATATATATATATATATATATATATATATATATATGTATATATATATATATATATATATATATATATATATATATATATATATATATATATATATGTATATATATATATATATATATATATATATATATATATATATATATATATATATATATACAAGGTGATATGAAATTCATTTCATATATTGAAATAGGTGACTCATGAGGGCATGTAGAAGCACAGTCAATATTTTTTTTCGAATTTGAAAATTTTCGAAAGATTAAAAAAAGAGGCAAAACTTCTTTTTACCAAATATTTACAATATCAATTCTCCTATGGAAGGCAGACCTTGGCCTTGGTACGGCGCCCGAACAACTGTGTCATTTCCCCCCCAGAGCTGTTTTCAACTAGGGAGAGTAGGGCAAATTGACCCTCAGCCTAAAATAATCGTAGTTTCCCAATATAAATAGAATATAAAAAATAACAGAACAAGACAATTGTGCTAGACCAGTTATTAACTTGTATCTGTATAAATAGTCTATTGATAAGTATCAGTTGTCTCATTAAGAACGAAACCCACTATGTATTGATTTTTTGGAGATTTGAAGAACCAGGCTGGTGATGCCATTTGGTAACAAGGCCCTGGCGACACTGTTGAACTTCTATCCTTTATAAACTTTAGATTTCTGTCGCCTCCAACTAGATTGTGAAGAATTATAGGCAGCGGATGTGGAAAAATCACAGTTATCACCAGAACTATAAAGAAATATTTCCCAGTAGAGTTTAGCTTTTACTGCTTACACTTAAGAATCGACTTAATTTTATTTTTAAAGATATCTAATTGCTTTTGTTGTATTGTCAGTATATATGAATTATACGAAGCCTATTTTTTTCTATGTATAACGGTTTTACTCCGAAAATTAAGTTCAATAAATTTTACATATGTATGAACTAATATACATAATTGGGTACAAATCCTAAACACACCCGCTCTTGTAAAGTATGTTCGTGTACCTTGTGGTTGCCTCTTACATTCTATGCAACCAGAAAACAAACAGTTATAATTATTGTTCTAACTAAATAGGATATGTTTTATCTTTAATTCGCCTTCTGGAATAAGAATAATTTACTCCAGAAAATCACACAAATCCATCTCTTTCGGACCCTGCTTCAAACTTAATTATTTTTTCGCTCGCCACTTCTTGCATTGCACCTTCGAATCGTTACGGAAATTCTCAATATGGAGCTAAGAGGGACTCCTGAATTAGCATTGCATATTTCAAGACTGAGATCATTATAGCCAACCAATTTTTTCCTTAAGGTGAAGTGGCCTTAGAAAAACCTTACTAATGAGCGATTAAATTAAAAAAAGAACAGAGTTTCTCCAAAATTACCAGATAAAGCGAGTGTTAAGATCTGACTACCGAACAACAAAGTTTAAATTGACAGGTGAATTTACAAGAAGGGTCGGGCGTATATTGCAAACTATGTCAACATTAAAAACGTCCTTTTAGTTCCCAATACACGTAAGTACTTAGCATGTAACTACTTATTGGGAATGGTAAATAACAACAAAACATCAAGGAACAGAAAAACTACCCTCAGAGTGCCCCTGGACGAACAACAACGGCTAACACTCCATCGGTATTTAGGAGGCAGAGGACTTGTGGATATAGATAGGCGACTAGATCAACAAACAATACTCACACATTTGCGTAGACTTACCGAATTTTCCATACTATATTGGACAATCTGCGATTCAACACCGTTACTGTTAAGTGAACATGAATTGAGTTGCCCCCACTAAAGAGACCCTGGGAAGCTATAAGGCTGGCTAGCAAAGCCTCATCGAGGACGACATCCGAATGGGATCACTCAGGAAAATGTTGACAATGCTGTGTTGAACTATTTTCTGATGGAACAAGAGATGAAAAGCTTCTTTTAGTTATACAGGATCAGATCATTCCAGCCAAGAACTATCTGAAATACATCGTTCGTGATCCTCGTGTAGATATGGAAGTCAAACATCGAAGACAGTTTAACATAGGAGGGGAGGTTGTTAGATATTTGACGTATCAACATTAAGTGCCCGAATTTTAAAGAACATTCGTACAATACCATGCCAAGGGTACTTTCAACCGTACTGTCTGCGAGTCAATATTCCTCATAGAGACAATGCGATAGATGTGTGGCTAAATCATAATAACAATCTGCCATATCAGCTATGTCAGTTGATGCATTACCGGTTTTCTTTATTATTACCATATATCTAGGAAATACATTAATTTATTTAAGTTTTCCTTTTAATCTGTCTAGTAGGATTTCTATAATAAGATCGCCAAATGTACTATATATTTTATTTTAATTAATGTTATAAATTGTAGCATTATAAGCTATACGGTATTTGAACGATAATAATCTAACACCAGTTTTAATATAATTATAAACGTAACTTGGATAACCGAGCAAAATAGACCGGGAATGTTACCAACTTTTTATGGTTTAGTTAAGAGGAAACCTTTATATCGAAGTTGTTTTGTCTGTCCGTCCTAATACTAACTTAAAAACTATAAAAAGTCAAAATAACGTCTCATTCTCTCTCTCCTCAGCCTATAGTCATCCACTTCTGAATGAAGGCCTCTTCCAATCTTTTCCACGTCGTTCTGTTTAGGGCTGTTTGGATCCAATTTCCCCCCGCAATTTTCTGGATGTCATCGCGCCACCTTTTTGGAGGTCTTCCAACACTCCTTTTGGTTTGTCTTGGACGCCAGTTTATCATTTTGCTGGTCCATCTTTCTGAGCTTTGACGAGCTATATGGCCAGCCCATTGCCATTTGAGTTGAGCTACTCTTCTGAGGATATCTGTCACACACGTTCTTCTTCTAATTTCCTCGTTCTGTATCCTGTCTCTGAGCATAGATCTCTCCATTGCTCGTTGTGTCACTTGAAGCTTGTCAGCGGTTTTTCGGGTGAGTGCCATCGGCTCGAGACCATACGTAAGGACCGGCAGAATACATGAGTCGTATGTTTTACGTTTAAGATTTATTGGGATTTCTCTAGATTTAAGTACATACCCCAACTTGCCGAACGCAGCCCAACCTTGTCCTATTCTTCTAGTTATTTCAGAGCATTGATTTTCTTTACCAAGTTGTATTTTATGTCCCAAGTAAATATATTCTGATACGTTTTCCAGTGTTTGGTTTCCGATGTTTACCTGAATATTTTCCACACTCATTATTTTTGTTTTATGTAGATTCATCTCGAGTCCGATGCTTAAGGATGCCTGATGCAATTCTTCCAGCATGCTCTGAATTTCCTCCGTTTTATCGCTATATCGTCTGCGAATCGTAAATGGTTCAGACGCACACCATCTATATTTATGCCCCTGGATTGCCAATTTAAACTCTTAAAAATGTCCTCTAAGGCTAGTGTGAAGAGTTTAGGGGAGATAGTATCGCCCTGACGTATGCCTCTGTTTACCAATATCTTATCTGTCTTTGTATCTTCGTCCAGTGTTATTTGGATGGTCGCGTTTTCGTATATGTGTTTGATGAGATTTGAATACCTGGTGTCTACTCTTGCGTTGTCTAGAGCTCTCAATATTGCCCAAGTTTCGACCGAGTCGAAGGCCTTTTTGTAATCTACAAATGCCAGGTGCAATGGTATGTTATATTCTGTGGTCTTCTCTATGAGAGTGCGTACTGTCTGCAAGTGGTCAATCGTACTAAAACCTTTTCGGAAAACTGCTTGTTCTACTGGTTGATACGAATCCATTTTTTGAGTTAATCTATTTGTTACTATTTTTGTTAGCAACTTGTATAAGTGTGATATTAGACTAATAGGACGGTAGTTTTCTATGTCATTTCTATCTCCTTTTTTGTATAGCAAAATAACCTCGGCGTTGTTCCATTTTGTTGGAATTCTTTCTTCGGTTATGCATTTGTTGAGTAGGATTCGTACACTCTCTACTAGATATTCTCCTCCCATTTTTAACATTTCAGTGGTGATTTGATCTTCTCCTGGACATTTCTGAGATTTCATTTTGTTGAGCAATGTTCTTAATTCATTGGTATCTATTTCAGGAATTTCCTCGGATCCAATATTTTGAATTTTCCGTCTGTTGTACTGATGACCTTGGGACTTGGAACTGTAGAGATGCTTATAGAAGTCCTGAACTATGGCAATAATTTCCGTTCTACTATTAACTACGGTACCACTGTTGTTCTTCAATTTACTTAATTTCGTTCTTCCATTTGATAAGTGGGATTTTAAAACTTTCATATTTTTGTTATTTTCAATAGTATTCTTTACCAACTTTGTGTTGTATTCTCTTAGATCTTTTCGAATGTTCTTGTCTATTTCTGTATTTGTTGTCTTATAACTCTCAGCTTCCCTATCTGAGAGAGAAACAGGGAACGTCTCATTAATTGTTGGTATTATGGTGGGAGCAGTAATAAGCTCGTTAAAAAACCAGGGTTCATCTGGCCCGGATGATAGCACCTTGTAAGGGCCCCTTCCAGGATACGGAGAAGCTGCTGCCTTGCAGGAAGATGTTGGCTCATTAAAGGCTAGAGGAAGGAATCCTCGAAAACAAATTACCGCAGGTTCTCCATGATCGGGGGTTTAGGCGAAGCGCTTGCAACCCATCACTAGTAAAAAAAACCAGCCGCAAAAAATCCCAGCAATAAGCCTCGGAACACGATCAGGACTTCACAAAGACGACTTAGGCAACGAATTATGGATATGAAATTTGGAACATGGAACACTCAGGGATGCAAGCACAAGATGGAAGACATCCTTAAAAACACCGAGAAACTGAACCTGGACTGTATCGTACTAACTGAGACAAAAAAGAAAGGCTCAGGCATAAAGCAATGTGGACAATACATTCATATATACAGCGGGGCCCCAAAAAGCGCACGTGCTGCCAAAGGTGTTTCCACTTTAATAAAACAAAATTTGAAACAAAGATAACGAATTACGAGACCTTAGACGAACGAAATCTCACTGTGAATATAGACTACTTGGGCCATAGAATAACGATTATAGGAACGTATGCACCAAGGATGACTCCCCTATCGTGGAAAAGGATCAGTATTTTGATACACTCAATGACATAATAGCCAGCATAAGAAATCAGAGAGAAATCATTCTCATGGGCGATCTCAATGGAAGAACCGGACGAGGGAGAAGTAATCGGCAAATATGGAGAAGCCATAACAAATGATAACGGCGAGAGGCTAATCGAACTATGTACACGAAACAATTTAAAAATTATTTATGAATGGGTTCTTCGAACACAAGGACATTCACAAGTATACATGGCATCAAGAAACTCGACAACTGAGGTCCATCATTGACTATGTTATTGTTAAACAAAATACAAAGTGGAAGATCGAAGATGTGAGAGCAGGGATGTCAAAGATACGGCCCGCGGGCCGCATCCGGCCCCCGGGACGTATCAATAAGGCCCGCGATCGCAATGAAGAATCATAATTTTTACCAACCGTATTTTATATACTATATAATTAAATAAATAAAATGTTATAATAATTCAGTACATTTTTTTTATTTGAATCTGGCCCGCCTACACATTCTAAATTTAATATATGGCCCTCTGCAAAATTGAGTTTGACACCTCTGCTTTAGAGGGATCGAATGCGGCAGTGATTATTATCTCGTGGGAGCCAAGATGAAGGTGCACCGTAAATATGAGAACTCTGAAGATGAAAACACTGCACAGAACGCAGAAAAAGTTGCAAACCCCAGATATAAGACCTATCTATTCAGAGAAGGTAGCATCAAATGGCTATACCAAACACGCTTAGGGGCAGCATTAGAAGACCACTACACCGAAATGACCTCAGAAGTTCTATACTCCCACACAGTTAAGGCTTTAAAAACAATAGCACACGAAATCTTGGGCGAAGAAAACAAAAGAAGACCATATATCAACGATTGATGGAGTTCTGAACTGGAGACATAAAAAAACATAAAACAAAAAGCATATGAAAAATGGATCTGTACGAAAGCAACAGAAGATGGAATAGAATATACAAAACAGCTGGCTATATTTAAAAGACTATTAAGAAAAGAGAAAAATGATATGTGGGATAGGAAGTGCGCAGAAATAAACACTTTCCTGGGAAGTACAAGATCAACAGAAGCTTGGAAATTAATTAGCACTCTTAGATCGGACAAAGTGGATAAAATAAATATACCTTGTATTAACGTGAAACAATTCCAAGACCATTACAAAAATGAACTAAAGGAAAACAGACCACAATATCAAATAATGTCACCAACCGCCTATAGAACCCAGGGAACATACATAACAGTGACTGTGGATATGGTAGAAAAAGCCTTAAGAACTATGAAGAATGGAAGGGCTAGTGGACCCGAGGGAATACCAGTCGAACTCCTAAAATATGGACCAACAAAATTAAAAGAAATCTTGGCATACCTGTTCACCTTGTATATAAACGGAAAACCCCCACCCACTTCATGGAAAATGGCATGGATTACCCCGATACATAAGAAAGGAAGGAAAGATGTATGTAGTAACTATAGATGCATAGCCGTCACAGATACTCTCAGCAGACTGTATGGAAAAGTGCTAAAGTTTCAAATTGAACTAGAATATGGCCCATATGAACTTAAAGAACAAGCTGGATTTAGAGCGGGTCGCTCATCCATCGATAACATATTTCTGATATCTCAAATCATCGAAAAAAAGACGGCGACACACAACAGTCGGATTTATCTTTTGTTTGTGGACCTTACGGGGGCCTATGACACAGTACCAATTAAAAAAAACTGGCGAAGAAAGTGTTCAAAAATGGTAATGCCTATCATTGACAATCTTACACTTCGCAGACGACCAGATAGCAATAGCTCAGGACAAGAAAGACCTAGAATACATGACCCGAAAGTTAATCGAAGAATATGGAAAATTCCATTTAGCTGATAATTTTCTTATACCCAAATTCGAAAGGACAGTGTGAAAAATAAGTTTTGTGTGAAATGTCTACAGTCTCTGTTATACGTTTCAGCTCAATTCGTCGAGGTAAATATAACAACTCAAGTATCTGTCTCTCAGTTGGAACAAACAGATTATAAAAAATCTCAATAGCCGCGTCCACACCAACCGAGCACGGCTCGCGAGCCACGCTCGGGCTTCCTGCTCGCGAGCCGTGACACCCGAGGCAAATTTGAAAAGTTGCGAGCGTGCTTCGCGAGCCAAGGTGAGCCTGTTTGAACATTCAGTTTCGCTCCGTATAACGATGGAAAACCACGTGTTATTAGCTGCTACGGCGCTTATGTTGTCTGAATATATAGTAAAAAAAAGAAAACAGAAACGAAAACTCTGGATTAAAAACTTGTACCAAAACCGAAACCAATACGGTAACAATTTGTTAAAGGAACTAACAATCGACCATTCAGTCTCAAATTTTACACGCATGTCTGCGGGAGACATTGAATATCTGTGCTCCTTAGTGGCTGTGAAAATACAAAAATGTGACACTAACTACAGAGAGGCAATAACTGTATCAGAAAGAGTACTGATAACATTGAGATACTTGGCAACAGGAGACTCCTATACCAGCCTTCAATATCTTTTTAGAGTATCAAAACAATGTATATCAACTATTGTTCTAGAAACGTGTGATGCAATTATAGAGGTCCTGAGTGATTACGTTAAGGTAATTAAAAATCATGGTAATTAAGTAATCAAATTATTTATTTATCTGCCTCATATTTATATAACAGAGCTGTCTTCAAAATTAAAGTCGGATGTTTGTGCAGGAGTAGCAGGAGTAAATTGTGTGTTCTGCAGATTTTCACCGGAAGTTATGGTTGACGTGGTACTAGCGTCTGATCCGGGTTGCTCATACTGTTCTTGTGTACAATATCCTGGTCTATACATCTGATATTTTCCCATGTCAGCTTCGTGAATAATAGTATGAATAGCATTTTTAACACATGATTGAGTGTAAGGATCGTATTTTCTAAGTTCATGTGCGATATGATTACCAAATGCTAAACATGAATCACTCATGGAAATTGAGGTTCTCTGAATTATGTCAAAAGTGTCCTTCAATATACTGTCAAGAGAATCATTTTGTGCATTCGTATTCACACGTCTTTTCTTTTGCGATGGTTGTTGTGGCGATGGCGCGGGTTGTTGTGGCGATGGCTCGGGTTGTGGGGATGGCTCGGATTGTTGTGGGGATGGCTCGGGTTGTTGTGGCGATGGCGCAGGTTGTTGTGATGGTCCTGGTTGTTGAGAAGGTTCGCTCTGTAAAAATAATGTTTATTTTTTATTTGCAGACACCGTCCACAGAAGAAGAATGGCTAGCAGTATCAAATGAATTTGAGATTAAATGGAACTTCCCGCATGTTATAGGGGCTATGGACGGGAAACACGTTACCCTTCAAAGACCCATCAATATAAGTACTGATTACGACAATTATAAGAATTTACCTAGTATAGTGCTCTTCGCCCTAGTAGATGCTAATTACAAATTTTTGTTTGTTAATGTCGGAAGTAAAGGGCGTATTTCCGACGGTGGAGTTTTTAAAAATACAAGTTTATATCGAAAATTAGAAAACTGTCAACTGAACATTCCTGAAGCACAAATACTATAAATACCGTACGTAATGAAAATACCATATTTCATATTGGGTGACAAAGCTTTTATGCTTAATAAATATACTATGAAACCATTTGAAGGTAATCCAGAGGCAGGTTCGAAAGAAAGAGTGTTTAATTACCGACTTAGCAGAGCTCGCAGAGTCGTTGAAAATGCCTTTGGTATTTTAAGTTCAGTCTATAGAGTCCTTAGGAAACCTATTCTGCTAGAGCCAGAAAAAGCTACAAAAGTTGTCTTAGCAACTGTGTATTTATATAATTACTTACGAAGAAATAACTATTCTATTCCACCAGAATATTATGATAGAGAAGTGGATGGTTTATTTATTCCTGGTTAATGGAGAAACAATATTCCATCTACAGCACTATTACCTCTAACGGCCATTCCGCGCAGGGGTAATGCTAGTGCTAAAGATATTCGCCTACATTTATCAACACATTTTGTAACAAATGGGATAATTCCATGGCAGCATCAATATTAATGTTTAACTAATTTTGAAAATAAACATTAATAAAAGACTTACGTTATCTATTCCGCCTTCTTGTGTAATTCCTGTGTCATTTTTATTTGACATAAAATCAAAATATTTGCAACCAAACCACTTCGATATATAAATTTCGTCGGCGCCTGTAAAAATAAATGTAGACGTATAATTAGGTATATAGTTAATAAAAACCTATACTATAAATGACTGTTATTATTTTATATTTAAGGTCCCAATTACCATCCCCATGATAATTAGATTGATTAATTTGACACTTACTATAGTTAAATAAAGGAATCGTTACCTGAACCAGTGATAATACTTCTTTTCTCCCTTGACTTCTCGCGTCGGTATGAACCTGTCAACGAGTCAAGTTTCTTTTTCAACTCAGGTACAGGTAACTTAAATTCCTTAGCGATCTTTCTCCAGCAATCTTCTCGTTTGTTTTTATTTAAATGATCTGGATCTTTCGAATCCCACAACATTTTAAAACTTCCATAAAGTTGTATTAAGCGAATACTGTCTTCTTTATCCATTTTTAATTCACTGGCTCGCGAGCGTCGTTACGTCCGTCCATACCGCGCGATCTGCTCAGACTGAGGCGCCTTTGAGCATCGGCAAAAACCGACAAATTATGGCTTGCGGTCGAGCGGCGCTCGGCCGAGGCAACGTGTGCCCGACGCAGCCCGAGCCGCGTCCAGACCGACCGAGCACGGCAGGAATTGGCTCGCGAGGCAGCCTCGCGAGCCAATGCCTCGGCCTGTGTGAACGCGGCTAATAAAGCAAAAATATATCTCAAGAGATACAGGAGCTTGTTTAGAAAAATCTACAGTAGATGCCAGGATAGATGCAGAAAAGTTCAAGTGGAGTTTAGCATTCCATTAGGGATAAGTGCAACAATATTCCAGGCAGAAATTCACATAATACAAGCATCTGTGTACGAGAATATTAGACGGGACTACCGTAACCAAGACAGTAAAGTTTCTTTAAAGGCTTTAGTTGTGATGAAGTGTAAAAGTGACCTGTTATCCTCCACACACAACAGGGTTGAAATACTGTGGGTCCTAGGATTTTTTGATAAAAGGTAATGAAAAGGCGGACGAATTAGCAAAATTCGAAGCTACAAAACCATACAGGAGCCCAGAACCAGCCTTTGTTATACCAAAAGAGGTGTTAAAAACGACAATCAACAGATGGTCATATTAGCAATATTTAGAACGTTGGTTCGCGACATCTGGCCAAGAACATGCCATAGACAAGATTGGCGGCTCCTCGAAGACACTAACAACTTACGTTCTTTGTTTAACAAGGGCCCAGAGCAAACTAGTGGTGGGACTGATCACCGGCCACTGTAACTTGAGAAAACACTTACAGAAAATAGGTATCCACAATTATAGGCATGGGGTGAAGAGGAAGAAACCTTTATGCACCCAGGCCTTAACTCGGAACAGACACAAACTATTCGGAGATATATATCGTGGCGATAAATTATCACATGAAGGGCTTGAAAAGAAGCTATCTATAGCAACCGCATTTGTTTTTGAGAATGGAAAGGGGTCTAGCCTAATCAAAATGAGAAATTTAAATTATTATTGAAAAAACATAAATAAAATTTAAATGATCAGTACGTATAATTTATAGTTCCAGAATAAGTACACCCTGTCAAGTCAAACAAGAACGTGTCCGCGATAATTCATTTTTGGTAGAGGCGATTCTAGCGATTCAACAAAAAATCGATAGAGGGAATCTTTATCTACAACGCATTTTAGTAAAAGTGTCAGTCGATTCAGAACTTTTGTCGAAATCACGTAAAATCCAAAATGAGTCACTTGTTTGCTCGTCGGTTCTACGCAGTCTTTCTTTGTTTTCATCCAAAGGGGCCTAAGATGACACATTTCGCGGCCGCTAAATATGTTAAAAAGTCGGTGTCGTTTGTGAAGAAGTGAAATTGACGCTGCGTCAAAGAGCGACAAAATTAAGAAAATTGGGTTTGAATGGGTCCCATGAAACTATTCGACAACATTTTCATGCTCACGATGTCAAATTCCGAAGCACGTTGAAGAAATTTTTGCTGGGCGAAAATCACGTCACGAGGCGGCTCGCTTGGATTCACGATAAAATACTCACAATCGCCGGACGCCAACCCTATTGAAAACGTTTGGTCCCGTGCAAAAAGAACAGAGGAAAGACTCTGAGGACTTTGAGACAGTTGCCTGGCGTGAGTCGAAACATTTGGAGAACATTGCCGCGCGAGAGTATACAGAAAATCTCGTCGACAGCATGCCTCGAAGATGCCAGGCGATTATTGATGCAGGAGGCGATTGGTCAACTAAGGTAATTACGCCGTTGTTAGTACACCAAAGAATACATTGATGGCAAAAAATGTTCTCAAAACACATCTTTTTCAAGAATACGCGCGATCACGTTTTTACTTGATAGACGGTACAAAACTTATATAACTATGACATGTTGAACTGTTTTAATGAAAATCTATGGAAAGCCTAAACACAGTGTAGTTCCTTTCTTCTCCAAGACACTCAAGCGGTTTTTGGAATTTTTAAATATTTGGATACTTAGTATCTCAAAAACTATTAAGAATATGACTAAAGAAAGTTATTTCAATTCGTACAAAGAACTCAAAAACATAAAATTATGGAGACTATTCTTTTAAAAATAATAGGTTTTTCGTTCTAACTTAAATCGACTATCAGTTGTCAAAAAATCTAGATAATAACTGTCATATGGTATAAGTTATACACGAAAGGGGGCTTTAGAGCTATTCAGTATGTTTATTGTTGAATAAGGAAAGGAAATGCATGTGAAATGTGAAATTTTTGAAAATTTTTTAATATTATCGTCGATTAAATTAAATTATAGTATATATATATTTTAAGTTATTTCCTCATATATAATTCATGAATTTACAGTGCTCATTATGACTATTAAGTATTTAAATTCTATGCATATATTAACTAAGGTACTTAAGCGGATAAACAATTATCTATTAAACTAGAAGTAACAACTTTGTTAATGTTTACTTTTTATATTGAAAATTAATTCGTCAATAAAGCCCTTCCTGGGCAAATACTAATATTTCTTTTTGATAAATATATAAATATGCAAATCAATTATTATTATATAAATATTAATGAAAATACATGGAAATCTTCGGTTGTTTTCCACAAGATTTACAAGTTCTACCGCTATGAAGCATATATAATATTATGTTATTAATTAATTAATTCATAATATAAAGTTTTGAATTTGAAGGAAGTCTATATCATGAAAGCTATAAGTAGACGTACAATTTTTGAATAAATATAATTTAATATTTTAATAATTGATGGGAGACGGTAAAATAGTTTGCCAACGTTGTTCAATAGTGGAGACAAATGCTGTAAAATTTTCATGATTCTTGGAAATTTTTGGGTACAACTTGGAAATCGATTTAACTACTTTGAAACAGTGTCAATATAATATGACTTTTCTTAGCCTAATTTTGATCGCAAGGCCACTTTTCTTCTATTTTAGTGCCTTTTTTCACATTTTAACGCTTTCGGCTCACTATTTCTTAAATATTTCAGCTTCTGTTAGTTGTTATGCGACAGAAAAAAATTCATTTTACTCATTATGAAATTGCCTAAAAAACTGCGTATATTGCATTAAAAAATATTACGTACATAACCTAAAAAAAGTATTTACTAAGACAAACTGGAAAATGTTTTTTTACGGGTAACCTCCGTTCAATTCGATATTATAGCTTCAAACTATAGAAAGATATAGCTTTTATATTAACAAAAAAGTGTGCCAAGTTTTATTAAAAAATATTAAGAGGATTGGTCAAAATTCGCATTTTAGTCCAAATTTTATTGTAGAGTTTTCTTGTGGGCAAAGGGTTGTAGGAAGCTTTTTTTTTAAAAAATGCGAAATTTTATACTCTTCAAGATAGTTAGAAGGAAAAAAAAGAATATTCGAAGAACTATTTTATTTTTAAATTTTTTCGTTATGAAAAATTCCATTTTTTTCGTGTTTGCTCTAGAAATCTCTTTATTTCTATTCAATATTTTATCTTAAACTAGCCGTGCCCGCGGCTCCGCTCGCGTGGACTTGATTCACTATTATCGTCACTGCTTATTCCTTATGTTACCTAACGTAATAAAATATCTGCCGTTGTTTCCCCTCATCTCCCATTATTTCTCCTTATCTCCTATTTTCTCTACATAATTTCTATTATCTAGGCTTATCTCTGCTCATCTCCCATTATTTCTCCTTATCTCCCATTATTTCTCCTTATCTCCCATTATCTTACCATAACTCCCATTATCTAGACTTATCTCTGCTTATCTCCCATTATTTCTCCTTATCTTCCATTATTTATACTTATCTCCCATTATCTCACCTTATCTCCCATTATTTAGGCTTATATCGAATTATATAGAACATATTTATAAAAACACGTAAATCGGATAAGTGGTTTTCAAGTGATAAGCGCACAAACGGACAGACAGACAGGCAGTGAATTGCAAGAGAACGCGCTAACGGTAACCTTTTTTCGGACTTGATTCACAATTATCGCCACTGCTTATTCTTTATGTTACCTAACGCAATAAAATATATCCTATAACCTGGCCAGAGAACATATGTATGTTTTAAAAAAAGCACGTAAATCGGATAAGTGGTTCTCCAGTGATAAGCGCACTAACGGACAGACAGACAGTTGCATTTTATATATATTATAGATGTAATAAAATATATATCTTTAACCTGGTCAGAGAACATATGTATGAATTTAAAAAATCACGTAAATCGGATAAGTGGTTCTCGAGGGATAAGCGCACTAACGGACAGACAGATAGACAGAGAGACGTTGCATTTTATATATGTTATAGATATAGATTATTATGATTATTATTATATAACCTGGCCAAAGAATATATGTATGAATTTCAAAAAAAAGACACGTAAATCAGATAAGTGGTTCTCGAGTGATAAACGCACTAATGGACGGACAGACAGACAGAGATACATTGTATTATATATATATATATATATATATATATATATATATATATATATATATATATATATATAGATTATAGATATTCTTTGCCACATAATATTGTTCCATATTTAATGGTTTAGGCTGTATATTGCAAGGGAACGCGCTAGCGGCAAACTTTTTTCTGGCTTCATTCCCTATTATAATCACTGCTCATTCCTTATGCTACATATCGTAATAAAATATAGCCTATAACCTGACCAGAGAACATATGTATGTTTTTAAAAAAAAGTACGTAAGTCGGATAAGTAGTTCTCCAGTGATAAGCTCATTAACGGACGGACAGACAGACAGACAGAGAGACGTTGCATTTTATATATATTATAGATAGATATAACATGAAAAATTGATTTTAAAACCAATACTACTTTAGATAACAGAAGAAGAAACAATATAACGAAACAAAAATGGACTAAAATAATGCAAACAAAGAAACTGTCGAAAATCAAAAATTTTTCATGAAGATGTGTTTTTAATTTGGTCATAAAATCACTTAGATGGTTTAATATACACTATATTCATTTCTTAAACATGATAATAATAAAATCTTATTAACAAAAAATGTAATTACAAATCACAAAACTGTAATATTCTGAAATGTTTAATGAGTTAAAGAACATATGAGACACATACGCAAAATAAACAAAGAAATGTTAGCGTATCATTGAAAATAAATGCTGTCTACCAACTACAGTATCCTACGATAAGACTAATTACGATAAATGTTTGATGCTTACGATACAGGTGCCATCTGTATATCTGTATATTTACGAAGGTTGTTAGCATTATTTCGAAGCGTAGCGTCGAGGCACTAATTTTCAAATTACCTTATATTATGTTTATGTATAAGTAGCTAATGCCTTTAAATCCAAATATTCTTTTTTTTTAATATTGTTGTTTTATGTTATATCATATTACTGTTACTATTATTTCAGTATTAAAATAGTAATAATTAATACGTTTCTGTTATCTAAATCATAATTTTATTGTAAAATAGGTAGTATTTGTTTTAAAATCACTTTTTCATGTTATATTTAAGATACAATGCTATATATAGCTATAGCTATATATATATATATATATATATATATATATATATATATATATATATATATATATCACCACTACACCAAACACTTTATTTTTGCACTATACGCGTGTTTCGCTAACCATGTTAGCTTCATCAGGAGCGATGATTGACTAAAGGTAAACTACAAATCTACCCTATTTATACTTAGCCTAACCCTTGAATTACTCAGGCGGAACTAATGGCCCAGGTAAGGCCATCAGTTCCGGTCAAGTAACCAGTAGAGGGGACTATAAGGAATAGGCCCTCTGTCTTTATTTAAACTACTTTTATATTTTATATTTTCCATACTTTCGTATGCGTTCAACAATCTCCTATCAGATACATTTTTATTAATCTTAGATTATCTAATGATACAATATGATCAGCTTCAAGGCCATGTTCGGTAATGCTAGACTTTTCTGCTCTATTGTATTTTAAGTGTGCTAAATGTTCTTTAAATCGTGTTTTAATTGATCTTTTAGTTTGCCCAACATACTTTTTGTCACAATCATTACAACTAATTTCATAAATTCCACTTTTCTCACAATCTTATCTTTGGGATTTCCTAAGATATTCCTCAGTTTGTCTGATGACTTATAGACTAAGTTGAGGCCTACCTTATTAAATACCTTATTGAGTCCCCTGCTATTTTTCGGATTATATGGTACGGAGACATACTTGGTGTTATTTTCTTCGCGTGTAAAAAAGGTGGAATTCTGAATATTTAACCTGAACTTATGTCTGTTTATTAGCTTGTTTACTAAGTCATCATCATAACCATTAACTCTAGTTATATTTCTAATTCAATTCCTTTTACTATTAAAGTTTATTCTATTCAGAGGAAAAGTAACCAAAAGATGAATTAAAAAATGTAATGAGGCTAATTTGTGTTGTTTGCAATTGTGAGAAAAGTGGAATTTATGAAATTAGTTATAATGATTGTGACAAAAAGTATGATGGGCAAACTAAAAGGTCAATTAAAACACGATCTAAAGAACATTTAGCACACTTAAAACACAGTAGAGTAGAAAAGTCTAGCATTGCCGAACATGCCTTTGAAGCTGATCATATTGTAACATTAGATAATCTAAAATTAATTAAAAAGGTATCTGATAGGAGATTGTTGAACGCATACGAAAGTATGGAAATTATAAAATTAAAACTAGTTTAAATAAAGACAGAGGGCTTATTCCTTATAGTCCCCTCTACTGGTTATTTGACCGGAACTGATGGCCTTGCCTATGCCATTAGTTCCACCTGAGTAATTCAAGGGTTAGGTTAAGTATAAATAGGGTAGATTTGTAGTTTAGCTTTAGTCAATCATCACTCCTGATGAACTTAACATGGTTAGCGAAACGCGCGTCGAGTGCAAAAGTAAAGTGTTTGGTGTAGTGGTGATATATACTGAGTAGTGTCATTGTGCCAAAGATTCCACATTCCCAACTTAGTTAAGATACAATATTGAATAGAAATGAAAAGAATGAATCAGACCTTTTCTAGAGCAAAAGCAAAAAAAAAATAGATTTTCTCGTAACGAAAAAAATTTAAAAATAAGATATTTCTTTGTATATACTTTATTTTTGCTTCTAGTCATCTTGAAGAGCATAAAAAATTTCGTATATTTAAAAAATAGCTTCTTACGACCTTTTGTCCACAAGACAAATCCGTAATAAGATTTGGACTAAAATGCGAATTTTGACCAATCTTCTTCATATTTTTTAATAACATTTGGCATACTTTTAGTATCAAATTAAACGGAAGTTACCCGTAAAAAAACAATTTTCAATTTGCCGTAATAAATACATTTTTTTGGTTATGTACTTAATATTTTTTAATGCAGTCAACGCAGTTTTTTAGGCAGTGATTTTTTTCTGTCGTATAACAATGAACGGAAGCTGAGATATTTGAGAAATAGTGAGCCGAAATCGTTAAAATGTGAAAAATGCTCTAAAATAGAAGAAAAGAGGCGTTGTGGTCAAAATTAGGCTGAGAAAACTCGTTTACATTACATTGGCACTGTTTCAAAGTAGTTAAATCGATTTCCAAGCTGTACCCAAAAATCATGAAAATGTTACGGCATTTGCCTCCACTAGAAATTAAAATAAGGTATAGAAATTAAATTTTAAGAATCTGTTTAGTTTTATAATAATGCATACACTATGGGGAGAAAAAGCCAGAAACTTTTTAAGAAAAAACAATGTTTTTGCCAAAAATCGATTTTATTCTTCCACAAGAGCGATACACTTATTCCATAGGTCTTCCTACATTTGGATTCCTTTCGTATGGTAAAATTTAAGAGCTCTCTAAAATAAACCTCAGTTTACTATTCGACTTCTTCATTTGAGTCAAATCTGTTTTTAGTGTTCCGTACGGAACACTTATAACATGACTTCGAGGTCTGTCTGTCCGTCTGTCTGTCTGTCTCTCCGTCTGTCTGTCTATCTGTCACACCCGATGGTAAGCACTATAAAATAAAAAAAATAGCAAATTTAACGGAAGCCGGAATTACATTTAAAATGTGAGGGGTCCTTTCTAAATTATTTTGTTCGATATTCTATACCAGTTTTTAGTGTTCCGTGTGGAACACTTATAAGATCACTTCGGTGTCTGTCTGTCCATCCGTCTATCTGTTTGTCTGTCACACCCGATTTTCTCCGAAACTATTTGTCATAGAAAGTTGAAATTTGGTAAAAATATAGGAATTGATGGCCTCATTAGAGCCGTGTAGTTTTAAAAGTTAAATTTTGACTTAAGGGGTTAGTTTTGGGGGGTGAAATTGGAAGTGAAAAAAAAAAATTTACTAGGTCATCGAGTGTGGTGTCAAATGAAAGCTTGTGAAAACACGAGTAAAATATATATATATATATATATATATATATATATATATATATATATATATATATATATATATATATATATATATATATATATAATGAAATACTTTCGCACACTTTTCTCTGTATTATCACTGTTCCCCCATCTTATCTCGAAAAGTACTTATCAAAAGATTTTGAAAAAATTCTGGAATATTCTCCACGGGGTGTAGATTGAACGAAAATTATCACGAGTGCATTACCTTTAATAATTTATCTGGTATTTAAAAAAAAAACAAAAATTTCAAGGTCATCAGTTTTCAGTAAAGATTGGAAACAAACTTTGTTGAAAGTTCATTTGGGGTGTGTTTTGTGAAGTCACTGATCATTTTATACCACCATAACAAAAATTTTTATTTTAAAAGCAATCAACGTACGGAACACTAATTGTGCAAGTTCAACTTGCACTTGACCGGTTATTTTTTATGGGTCTAGCACACGTGCTACATTGAAGTCCCTAAAGCGCTCCAGGAGCGGCATGCGTTGCTCTGGAGCCATGTTGTTAAATTTGGAAAGAGGTAATAATTGCTAGGGGCAAGGTCTGGTGAATACCTTGGATGAGAAGGCAATATTCATAGTTCAGTTGGTCCAATTCCACCATCGATTTTATGGGAGTTCTGAGCTAACGCATTATTTTCGTTAAACAACACTATTTTCTTCGCTAAATGCGGCTTTT
>CM032456.1:167531483-167583621 GCA_019049505.1 Pachyrhynchus sulphureomaculatus | reverse complement strand
TTTTAAGTTATGTATGACACCTTGATCAAAAAGTTGCAGTTTGGATGTCCTTGAGGTCTGTCGGACAATTATCTATGAATAGAAGAATCTCTAGTCCAGTAGATTTAAAGCGTTTTATCCAATTTTAACAGCCACTCCTCAACAATTATTTCGGTCATCCATGCCTTCGAATTCGCTTTATAATCTAGAGGCAACCATTTAACAACGGGGTTGATTACTTTTGCCTATTTTCAGTTTTTCTGATCCATCCATATTTGTAGCAACTAATATCGTTACTCTTACTTGACTATGTTTTTTCACCATGGCAATTTTCGCTTTTAAATGTTTGTGTTTTGTCGGGAGCATTTGAAAAATATTCCAGTTTCATCAGCGTTAAATATGACTCGCTCTTGATAAGTCTCTAACAGATGAGGTAAAACGGCGCGTCACAGTCCTGGTCACTCACATCGTTACTTTCTCCACATACCTTTTCTGACATATACCTATATCTATAATAAATTATTAAAATTTTAAATTTGATAAAAAAAAAATCATAACATACCTTCATTTCCAATTATCTAACCAGTCAGTACTTGCTTTGAAATTTTCTTCTCTCAATTCTGTAGAAAATTCTAAAGCCTTTTCTTTTTTTAACCCTCCAGATATAGCTAAGTTTTGATTCCTGGCCATTTTGAACGACTATAAAGTAACTTTATCTACATTTTCAAAGGTTGGTTTTTTTTCATTCTTTTACTGGTTCCACAAGTAGCACCACTTTCTATTGCTTTGATGATAGATTCCTTATTTTTTTAAAATTATGGACAACGTATTTAGAGGGATACCATACTTAATAGCGACGTCTTTTTTTCTTGAATCAGTTTCCATTTATTGTATCAGTTTGAATTTATCTTCAGCTGATAATGTTTTTAAAACACGTTTTTTGCGGCCATATTTTCAAAAAATGCCACCACCGTACACAACACGACCTAAGCCCAGCTGATTACCTAAGAAATAAGAATCTGAGCTGATCTCTCTAACAAAAAAGCTGACTGGCACCGCCGAAACGGTAGAGATTTCACCGAAAAATGCGACGTAACGATAGGGACTTCAACGAAAAATTCGACTTATCAAAGTTGACGGCGTATTATTTTGTTCAAGTTATCAAGAAATTCGAGTTATAGAAGTTCGAGTTGTGAAGTAAAATTTACGTAGAAATTTTAGTCTTAACGCTGTTCCCACCCAATATTGTTCGAATTATCAAAAATTCAAGTTGTGTTCGAGATATCAAAGTTCGGCTCTAATTCGTTATTTACGAAATTTCAACCCTCTCATCTACCTTTTTAACATCTTAGTCTGACTGTAAGTATATGCTTTAAATTAGTGCATTATGTTCCAACAAAAACATGAAGACACTCTCATAATAACATTAAGATTTATTATAATATATGCATACAAAGTTTGAAATCGATATCTTATTTCGTTCGGGAGTTAAAAGTCAACAGACGGATCAACAGAAAAACCAATGGTAATGAGAAATTGTATTTTTCGTCATAATTTTCTTTGCAAGAGAAAAAAGGCTATTAAATATTAATATTTTATAATTATAATTTTATTTTTGTACTTCGTTGTGTAACAAAATTTTCACAGAAACGTCCATAGACGATGGCGAATCCGGTAATATCATGTTTATTAAAGATTTTATATCGGATATTATCACTCATAAAATGTATGTGTAAAAAGTAATACCATCATTTTAAATAGCAGCATTTTAAGCACCAATAATAAAATCCACTTCAGCTGCTTCAAATGTTATTATCTCAAATGATTATATAATATTAATATTTACCGGTACATTTTATGATGGTGCATTATTCAGGGATCAACTTCCTGATTAAGTGAAGTTTTTACCTTGCTGCTAGCAAACTTAGGCTATAACAATAAAAATATCTTGGCATTTTCATAGCCTTAAATAAAATTTTCGATCTGTTTAATAGTACTCTTTTATTATCAAATACCTGAAAGTCCCTTTGAACACAACTACAGATCAAAGAATTATGTTATGTTATAGTCTTAAAACTCAAATGTAAGAACGTGACTGCTCGTATTCTTCTAAAAAAATGTGTTTCGAGATCATTTTTTGCCATCAATGTATTCTTAGGTATGGCACATTTATTTTAGTAAGTTGTCCAATCACCTTCTGCATCAATAATCGCCTGACATCTTTGAGTCATGCTGTCGACGAGATTTTCTACATACTTAGCAAATTTTTTAAATTTCGCGAGACAACTGAGTCAAAGTCTTAGAGTCTTTCCTTTGAGCTTTCTCTTTGCAAGGAACCAAACGTTTTCAATAGGGTTTGCATCTGGCAATCGTGAGGGCCACTCTAGTATCTTATCGTGAGCCCAAGCTAGCCGCTTCGCGACGTAATTTTCGCCCAGCAAATGTTACTTCAACGTGCTTCGGAATTTGACATCATGAGCACGAAGATGTTGTCGAATAGTCTCATGGGACACATTCAAACCCGATTTTCTTAATTTTGCCGCTACTTCACGCAACATCAATTTCGGATCCCGTGAAAACAAAGAATCGATTCCTTTTTCGACTTTCGGGATGATTTTACCTACCGAGCCACATTTTGGCAAGTCGTCGAGATTTTTCGTCTTGTTAAAATAATTTACCCACTTCTTCACAAACGATACCGACTTTTTGATATATTTACCGGCCGTGGAATGTGTCATTTTAGACCCCTGTAGATGGAAACAAAGAAATACTCCGTTGAACCGACGCGCAAACAAGTGACTCATTTTGGATTTTACGTGATTTCAACGAAAGTTCGGAATCGACTGATACTTTTACTAAAATGTGTCGTAGACAAAGGTTCCCTGTAAAGATTTTAGGCTGCTTTGGATGGGAACAAAGAAAGACTCCGTCGAATCGACGCGCAAACAAGTAACTCATTTTGGATTTTGCGTGATTTCGGCGATAGTTCAGAACTGATACTTTTACTGAAATAAGTCGTAAACAAATTATCGCGGACACGTTCTCACTTGACAGGAACAGGAAATAAAAATCTCTAGAAGGCGTAAAAATTTTAAAGGTACCTAAGTTATTACCACATCTGGCCGCTTTTTTGCTCTTGACCGAGGTATGATTCTGCTGCTCTCAGCTGCCCATTCTTTGGTTCTCTAAAATTTATATTGAGTTTCATAATTTTATAAAATAATCCGTTATTAGCCTGTTCTTCCTCCGATCGGTTTCATTCAAAGAATTATTTGCAGGTTATAACAGTTACAGCTGTGATAACACCTTTACACCAAAAACATGTAAAACTAATAGCATTTATTTAGTTGATATCGGTCTACATGGATAATGTTGTGAAAGGAATTTCCATTTATTAAATTTAGTTTTTTTTTTCCGCTTTTAGAGTCGTGTTAATTTCATTACAATAATTCCTGATTACCACTGCCAAATTGTGTCTTGTTTAAAATATGGCTGACTATTTTGAGATAGGAATACAAACAAGAACCCTTAAAAATATTATTGTCAGATCTAGACGTTACACCTATAGTGCAGTAAAAAAAAGTCCAAAATCATGATTTTATCCTCTCTGGTGTATTACCAAGACTATTGTTCTGAGTTTTATCTGACGTTTTCATAAACTCCGGTTATATCAGTCGAATCAAGACAAACAAAAAACTAAACTCTTCGCAATGAAATGTCCAATAAATCCCCGTTAGTTTTGAATTGCTCAAATGTGTGCATAACCTATAAAATTGAAAAACAAGCAAAAATCTGTTTTTTTTTTTTTCATTTTATTGTACAAGTCGACTAAGTGAACCGATCGACTTGAAACCTTCAGAAAATATTCCTTTTATTATAGCAAAAGATCCTGAAATTTTGGTACAAAAATATTGAACCCAGTGGACACAATTGAATTTGTTATTTAAAATTTGAATCGTCCGCCATTTATGCCATTTAGTCTAAAATGAATCTTTTTTTTTTCAAAATTTAGCTCTCGACGTCAGCTTTTATTGGCATCAGACCATTAAAAACAATTTTTTTGAAGTCATTTTAACCGTTTTTTTTTTACATGAAATAACAAATGACATTTTGAAAAAAAAATTGTTAACGAAAATGATTTTTTTTAAAAAAAAAATATAGGTCTCGCAATTTTCTAAAAGATGTGATAATTTTTTTTTAAATGACCGAAAAAATGCATTTGTTTTTATTTGATTAATAAACAAATGTAAAAATAAAACGGTAAAAATGACTCCACAATTTATTTTTTTTTAATGGCATCGGAAAGCTAGCGTCAAGAGAAAAAAGATCCATTTTGGACCAAAGGCATAAAATGGCGGGCAATTCAAATTTTAAATATTTTTGCTATAACAAAAGGCATATTTTTTGAAAATTTCAAGCCGATCGGTTTACTTAATCGGCCTGTACAGGGTGAGTCCACGATAGAGTAAAGTTCGTTATCTCATTTGTTTCGGGAATGACGAAAAAAATGTTAAATAGTTTTAGGGAATATTAAGGTGCATAGTTCAAAATTACTTTTGAGTATACAGGGTACTTCAAAAAAGTGTGGCCGATATAACATATGTTTTTTAAATGGAACATCCTATTTTCTAATTTACTTTTAAATTCTGCGTAAAATTTTATAACTTTGTTATTAATATTGTTATATACCTAAACCTAGTAGTTTTTTTTAATATTTCAATTTAAAAAAAAATACTAGTCTTCAGTTTTGTAAAAAATTACCAGTAGCGCCATTGTTTCTGAAGGTAGAATACTCACAATTGGTACGAGTGTTCTATAGAGACGAAAAAAAAATATATGTAAAGAAATTTGGATTAGATGCTACAGGATGTTCAATATAAATTTATACATTTCGACTATTTTAAATTGAAAAATCTCAAATTTTTCAAACGGCACACCCTGTATATTATTATTTTTTCTGATTTTACAAAACCCTCCAACTTTTATTAAATATTTCATATACCTATTTCTAATAGTTTTCGATTTATTTTGATTTTTTTTCCCCTTGTTTTTAATACACTTACGCTATAACATCATAGTTGCCAAGACAAAACAAAAATGAAAGCACTGTCACTGTCATGTCTATTAGGCAAATAAAAGTGGTTTAATTTGTCGTAGTAAGTGAGGTATAAAGGTAATAGTTATGGATTTTCTTAGAAATTAATTAATTGATATGGTTTATATACTGGGCGAGGTGGGAAAAAATTGTCTTTTGGCAGCGAGGCGAGAAAAAATTGTCTTTGGCTTTACGGAGCGAAGTACCCTAATAGACGTATACCATCTAGAAAATCTTTTCAGTGCTTAATGAAACGGTTTGATGGTAGTAGTAGCGTTGCATATACGAAACAGAAAGTAGTAAACCAGAAAGCTACCAATGAGGAAAAAGAAATGGAGATTTTACTTCATGTTGAAGATAGTCCCCAGGGCAGCAGCCGTCAACTAGCTGCCTTATCTGACACATCCCAATCTACGGCTAATCGCACCTCGAAAAAAATACAAGTATCACCCCTTTCATATGGAACTACACCAAGAACTTCAAGACTGTGATTTTAAACGACGAGTAAACTTTTGTACCACCATGAATGGAGCAATAGAAGCCGATCCAAATTTTTTATCCAAAATAATGTTTTCTGATGAAGCTACTTTTCGCAGTAATGGAGCAGTTAACAGACATAACATACATTATTATTCAACAGGTAACCTATTTTGGGTCCGGGAAGTTCAAAACCACTGGTCGCTTAATGTATGGTGTGGAATATTAAATTTTCAAATTATTGGTCCGTGAACCGCTTAACGGGCCTAGATATCTAAATTTTTTGCAAAACGAATTACCCCTGCTTCTTGAAGAAGTTGATAACTTTAAAAGGGAACAAATGTGGATTCAACAAGACGGAGCTCCTGCTCATGACCACCGGGAAGTTCGGGAATTTTTAAACGATCGTTACCCACAAAAATGGATCGGTAGGGATGAATTCATTCAGTGGCCCCCTCGATCATGTGACTTAACACCTTTAGACTTCTTTTTGTGGGGCTACATTCAAGATCGTGTTTATGTGAATCCGAAATAACAAATTCAATTGTGCCCACTGGGTTCAATATTTTTTTACCAAAATTTCAGGATATTTTTGTTATAACACAAGGCATATTTTCTGAAAGTCTCAAGTCGATCGGATCACCTAGTCAACCTCTACAATAGAATGAAAAAAAAAACAGTTTTTTGTCGGTTTTTTTCAGTTTTGTAGGTTATGTACACCCTTAAGCAACTTAGAACTCACGAGAATTTGTTGGAAATTTCATTACGGAGAGTTTATTAGTGTTCCGTACGGAACACTTATAAGATCACTTCGGTGTCTGTCCGTCTGTCTGTCCGTCTGTCTGTCCGTCTGTCACACTCGATTTTCTCCGAAACTATTTGTCGTAGAAAGTTGAAATTTGGTGGTAATATAGGAATTGATGGCCTCATCAGAGCCATGTAGTTTTGAAAGTTAAATTTTGACTTAAGGTGTTAGTTTTGGGGGGTAAAATCAGAAGTGAAAAAAAAAATTTTTACTAGATAATCGAGTGTGGTGTCAAATGAAAGCTTGTGAAAACACGAGTAAAAAATATGTGTATAATGTAAAACTTGCGCGCACTTTTCTTTGTATTATTTTTAAAAAATCGCGAAAAATCGCTGTCCACCAGCCTTATCTCGGAAAGTACTTATCAAAAAATTTTGAAAAAATTATGGAATATTCTCCACGGGGTGTAAATTGAACGAAAATGATCACGAGTGCATTACCTGTAATAATTTAACTGGTATATAAAAAAAAACAGAAATTTCAAGGTCATCAATTTTCAGTAAAGATTGGAAATAAACTTTGTTGAAAACTTATTTGGGGTGTGTTTTGTGAAGTCACTGATCATTTTATATCACCGTAACATAAATTTTGACTTAAGGGATTCGTTTTGAGGGGTGAAATCGGAAGTGAAAAAAAATTTTTTTACTAGGTCATCGAGTGTGGTGTCAAATGAAAGCTTGTGAAAACACGAGTAAAAAATATTATACATAATGTAATACTTGCGCACACTTATCTTCGTATTACTTTTAAAAAATCGTGAAAAATCGCTGTCCCCTACCTTATCTCGAAAAGTACTCACCAAAAAGTTTGAAAAAAAATCCTGGAATATTCTCCACGGGGTATAGATTGAACGAAAATTATCATTAACTTTAATAATTTATATGATATAGAAAAAAAACCAAATTTCAAGGTCACCAGTTTTCAGTAAAGATTGGAAACAAACTTTGTTGAAAAACTCATTTGGGGTGTGTTTTGTGAAGTCACTGATCATTTTATACCACTCTAACAAAATTTTTTATTTTAAAAACAATCAACGTACGGAAACACTAATTGTGCAAGTTCAACTTGCACTTGATCGGTTTTATTTTTCTTTTGTCTCGATACGACATATATAACCGGAGTTATTCGCATATTAAGGTCAAAAAACGCGTTTTGAAAACTTCAATTGTTTATAAAAAAAAAGAGCACAAATTTTTCGAGGTCCAAAACTCAGGACAATACTCCTGGTAATACCCCAGAGAGAATAAAATGCAATTGCAATTTCTAAAGCTTTTTATACTGCATTACTTTTTCTAATTTGAACAATTTCGTGCTGGGATAAAAAGCCCCAAGACTTTCCGAGAGTTGGCAGCACAAACCCATATGATTTTCAGGTAGTGTCATCTCTCAGAAAATTCGTTCAAAGTTTTCATGATATTTTGTCTGTTAGTTTGCGAGTTACAGTCACTTATGATTTTGCATTAAAACATTATTTTCTGATGGAAAAAAATACAGCCAGAACCCAAGACTGGCTTGAGAAGTGCGCATCTGCTCAGTCAAAAGCAACTATATTTGGTATAGTGAACTTAAATGCGGTCGTACAAGCACCGATGATGCATTACTTTCCGAACATCCAAATGAGGCAGTCACGCCAAAAACACAAAAAACATCCACCATGTTGTTCTAAATAACCGCAAACTGAAAGTGAGAGAGATAGCTGACATCGTAAAGATACCAATAGAATGCTTAAGGCATATTTTGCATGAATATTTCCATATGAAAAAGCTTTGTGCACGATGGTTGCCTCGCACTCTCACGATTGATCAAGAATAGCAACGTGTCGAAGATTCAGAATACTGTTTCGGAGTAATTCAAAGGAGTTTTTACGCCGATTCGTAACAATGGACAAAACATGAATCCACTACTACATGCCTGAATCCAACAAGCAATCCGCAAAGTCGCTTGAAAACCGCACGAAAGCCAAACAGAAACATCAGCTGGAAAGATTTTGGCAAGTATCTTTTGGAATGCGCATGAAATAATACTGAAGAACTATCTGGCGAAGGGGCGAACAACGACTGGCCACTATTATGTTGGTTTACTAGACTTTGAATGGTGAAATCAAGAAAAAAAAGGCCCCATTTAGCGAAGAGAAAAATAAAATCGATGGTGAAATTGGACCAACTGATCTATGAATATTGCTTTCTCATCGAAGGTATTCACCAAATCTTGCCCCCAGCGATTATTACCTCTTTCCAAATTTAACAAGGTGGCTCCAGGGAAAGAGATTTGACTCAAATGAAGAAATCGAATGGGAAACTGAGGTTTATTTTAGAGAGCTCGTAAATTGTACTATAAGAAAGGTATCCAAATGTTGAAAGACCTCTGGAATAAGTATATCGCTCTTATTGAAGAATAATATCGATTTTTGGTAAAAACATTGTTTTTTCTTAAAAAGTTTCTGGCCTTTTCTCCCCATAGTGTACGCATTATTATAATACTAAAAAGATTCTTAAAATTTAGTTTCCATCCTTATTTTAATTTGTAGTGGAGGCAAATGCTGTAAAATTTTCCTATTTTTTGGAAATTTTTGAGTACAGCTTGGAAATATAGATTTAACTAGTTTGAAACAGTGCCAACGTAATGTAAACGAGTTTTCTCAGTCTAATTTTGACCGCAAGGCAACTTTTCTTCTATTTTAGCGCATTTTTTCACATTTTTAACGCTTTCCGCTCACTATTTCTTCACTCTTCTTTCACTTCTGTTCGTTATGCGACAGAAAAAATTCACAAAATTGCCTAAAAAACTGCGTAGATTGCATTAAAATTAAAAATATTAAGTTTATTAACCTAAAAAAAAGTATGTTGGAAATGTGGAATCTTGCGCACAATGACGCTACTCAGTATATACCACCACTACACCACCAAACACTTTATTTTTGCACTCTACACGCGTTTCGCTAACCATGGTAGCTTCATCAGGAGCGATGATTAAGTCAATCATCGCTCCTAATGCTAACATGATCAGCGAAACGCGTGTCGAGTGCAAAAATAAAGTGTTTGGTGTAGTGGTGGGTATATACTGAGTAGTACTACAAAAAAGTGTTTACTACGGCAAATTGAAAAATGATTTCTTACGGGTAACTTCCCTTCAATTCGATAATAGGGCATCAAATTATATTAACAAAAAGTGTGTCAAATTTTATTGAAAAATATTAAGAGGACGAGTCAAAATTCGCATTTTAGTCCAAATTTTACTATGCATTTTTCTTGTGGGCAAAGGATCGTAGAGAGTTTTTTTTAAATATACGAAATTTTATGCCCTTCAAGATGGTTAGAAGAAAAATAAAAAATATACAAAAAACTATTCTATTTTTAAATTTTTTCGTTACGCGAAATTCAGTTTTTTTCGCTTTTATTCTAGAAAAGATCTGGTTCATTTTCTTTATTTCTATTGTGTGTATATTTTATCTTAAATATAACATGAAAACATGATTTTAAAACAAATACTATCTATTTTACAATAAAATTATGATGAGATAATAATTATTACTATTTTAATGCTGAAATAACAGTAATTAGTGATATGATATAGCAGTTTAAAAAATAAAACGATATTAAAAAAAAAGAATATTTGGATTTAAAGGCATAACATATATAAACATAAGGTAACTGGAAAATTACCGCATAGTCCGACACGGTTCGAAATAAGTTGTGATCCTAACAACCTTCGTCAGTATACAGATGGCACCAGTATCGTAAGCATCAAACATTTCATCGTAGTCTTATCGTATTATACAGTAGTTCGTGGACAGCATTTATTTTCATAGATATGCTAATATCTCTCTGTTTATTTTACGTATGTATCTCCCGTATACTTTAACTCATTAAACACGTGCTGCAGAGAAGTCCCTAAAGCGCTACAGGAGCAACGCGTGTGCGGAAAAAGCGATTCACGTTGTTCTTGAATCGCTGTAAAGTGTACTCGGTGGGAAACACAGTCCTGGGCAAATTACTTCAAAGGGGTGATGTTCTCCATATAAAAGACTGCTTGAAAAGCGTTGTAGGAGGAGTAACAAGCTGAACCTCATACGGATGTGAAGTATTAGCGCGACGTCTATTTCTAACATGCACCGCTCTGGCAGGAATTAAGCGGGCTAGATCCTTCGAACACTTTCCATGAAAATACTTGTAGAATAGGCTCAAGTCGCCAACCGTTCTTCGATGTTCCAGCGAATCAAGGCAGCCGGTCAGTTCCGGGTCTCCAATCAGACGATATTACAGTTTCGTGAATAGTAATTTTATTTTTTTGTTAATAAGATTTTATTATTAACATGTTTAAGAAATGTATGTAGTGTATATTAAACAATTCAAGCGATTTTGTGACTAAATTAAAACACATCATTATTAAAAATTTTTGACTCACAACAGTTTCTTTGTTTGCATTATTTTAGTCCATTTTTGTTTGGTTTGGTTGGTGTTTCTTTTAAAATCACTTTTTCAAGTTATATTTAAGATAAAATATTGAATAGGACTAAAAAGAATGAACCAGACCTTTTCTAGAGCAAAAGCGAAAAAAACTTAAAAATAAGATAGTTCTTTGTACATTCATTATTTTTCCTTCTAACCATCTAAAAAAAGCTTCCTACGACCTTTTGCCCACAAGAAAAATGTATAATATGATCTGGACTAAACTGCTATTTTTGACCAATCCCTTAATATTTTTTAATAAAATTTGGCACACTTTTTTATTAATATAAAATCTATATTTTCCTATAATTTGAAGTTATAATATCGAACTAAAATTACCCGTAAAAAAACATTTTTCAATTTGCCGCAGTAAATACTTTTTTTAGGTTACTTACTTAACATTTTTTAATGCAGTCTACGCAGTTTTTATGCAATTTTATGACGAGTGAAATGAATTTTTTTCTATCGCATAACAACGAACAGAAGCTGAGAAATTTAAGAAATAGTGAGCCGAAATCGTTTAAAATGCACTAAAATAGAAGAAAAGTGACCTTACAGTCAAAATTAGGCTGAGAAAACTCGTTTACATCATGTTGGCAATGTTTCAAAATAGTTAAATCGATTTTCAAGATTTACCGAAAAAATTTACAAAAATTATGAAAATTTTACGTCATTTGCCTCCAGTATTGAACAACGTTGGCAGACTATTTTACCGTCTCCCTTGAAATATTAAAATATTAAATTATGTTTATTTAAAAACTGTACGTCTACTTATAGCTTTCATGATACAGACTTCCTTCGAATTCAAAACTTTAGATTATGAATTAATTAATTAATAACATAATATTATATATTCTTCATAGCGATAGAACTTGTATATCCTGTGGAAAACAACCGAAGATTTCCATGTATTTTCATTAATATTTATATAATAAAAGTTGATTTGCATATTTATATATTTATCAAAAAGAAATATTAGTATTTGCCAAGGAAGGACTTTATTGACGAATTAATTTTCAATATAAAAAGTAAACATTAACAAAGTTGTTACTTCTAGTTTAATAGATAATTGTTTATCCGCTTAAGTACCTTAGTTAATATATGCATACGATTTAAATACTTAATAGTCATAATGAGCACTGTAAATTCATGAATTATATATGAGGAAATAACTTATATACATATATATATATATATATATATATATATATATATATATATATATACATATACTATAATTTAATTTAATCGACGATAATATTAAAATTTTCAAAAATTTCACATATTACATCATGCCAAGCGACATGCATTTCCCTTATTTAACAATAAACATACTGAACAGCTCTAGAGCCCCCTTTCGTGTATAACTTATACCATGTGACAGTTATTATCCAGATTTTTTGACAACTGATAATCGGTTTAAGTTAGAACGAAAAACCTATTATTTTTAAAAGAATAGTCTCGATATTTTTATGTTTTTGAGTTCTTTGTACAAATTGAAATAACTTTCTTTAGTCATATTCTTAATAGTTTGTGAGATACTAAGTATCCAAATATTTAAAGATTCCAAAAAACCTCTTGAGTGTCTTGGAGAAGAAAGGAACTAAACTGTGTTTAGGGTTTCCATAGTTTTTCATTAAAACAGTTCAACATGTCATAGTTATTTATATAAGTTTATTTTCCAAAAAAATTGTACAGTATGTCAAGTAAGAACGTAACCGCGCGTATTTTTGAAAAAGATGTGTTTCGAGAACATTTTTTGCCATCAATTGGTGTACTAACAACGGAGCAATTACCTTAGTTGACGAATCACCTCCAGCATCAATATTCGCCTGGCATCTTCGAGGCATGTTGTCGATGAGATTCTGCATACTCGCGCAGCAATGTTCTCCAAATGTTTCGACTCACTCAAGGCAACTAAGTCAAAATCCTCAGAGTCTTTCCTCTGAGCTTTCTTTTTACACGGGACCAAACGTTTTCAATAAGGTTGGCGTCCGGCGATTATGGGGACCACTCTAGTATTTTATCGTGAACCCAAGCGAGCCGCTTCGCGACGTGATTTTCGCCCAGCAAAGATTTCTTCAACGTGTTTCAGAATTTGACATCGTGAGCACGAAAATATTGTCGAATGGTTTCATGGGATACATTCAAAGCCAATTTTCTTCATTTTGTCGCTCTTTGTCGCAGCATCAATTTCGCTTCTTCACAAACGATACCGACTTTTTAATATATTTAGCGCCCCCGAAATGTGTCATCTCAGGCCCCTTTGGATGAGAAGAAGAAAGACTGCCTAGAACCGACGCGCAAACAAGTGACTAATTTTGGATTTTATGTAATTTCGACGAAAGTTCGGAATCGACTAATACTTTTACTAAAATGGGTCGTAGATAAAGATTCCCTCTATCCATTTTTTGTTGAATCGCTAGAATTGCATCTACCAAAAATGAATTATCACGAACACGTTCTTACTTGACTTGACAGGGTGTACTTATTCTGGAACTATAAATTATACGTACTGCTTCATTTAACTTTTATTTATGTTTTTCAATAATAATTTAAATTTCTCATTTTGGTTACCCTAGACCTCTTCCCATTGTCAAAAACAAATGCGGTTGCTATAGATAGCTTCCTTCATGTGATAATTTATCGCCATGATATAGATCTCCGAATAGTTTGTGTCTGTTCCGAGTTAACGCCTCAGATTCATATAGGATGTGCATAAAGGTTTCTTCCTTTTCACCACATGCCTATAATTGTGGATACCTATTTTCTGTAAGTGTTTTCTCAAGCTACAGTGGCTGGTGATCAGTTCCACCACTAGTTTACTCTGGACCCTTGTTAAACAAAGAACGTAAGTTGTTAGTGTCTTCGAGAAGCCGCCAGTCATGTCTCTGGCATGATGTCACTTAGCCAGATGTCGCGAGCCAACGATCTAAATATTGCTGATATGACCATCTATTGATTGTCGTTTTTACCACCTCTTTTAGTATAACAAAGGTTGATTCTGAACACCTGTATGTTTTGTAGCTTCGAATCTTGCTGATTCGTTCGCTTTTTCATTACCTTTTATCAAAATATCCTAGGACACACAGTATTTCAACCTTGTTGTTCCTGGAGGATAGTTCTAACAGGTCACTTTTACACTTCATCACAACTAAAGCCTTTAAAACAGCTCCCATCTAATATTCTCATACACACATGCTTGTATTAAGTGAATTTCTGCCTGGAATATTGTTGCACTTATCCCTAATGGAATGCTAAATCTCCACTTGAACTTTTCTGCATCTATTCTGGCATCTACTATAGATTTTTCTAAACAAGCTCCTGTATCTCCTGAGACCTATTTTTTGCTTTATTGAAATTTTTTATAATTTGTTTGTTCCAATTGAGAGACAGATACTTGAGTTATTATATTTACCTCGACGAATTGAGCTGAAACGTATAACAGAAACTGTCGACATTTCACACGAAACATATTTTTTACATTGTCCTTTCGAATTTGGGTATAAGAAAATTATCAGCTAAATGGATTCCTAAATGTCTGAACGCCGACCAAAAATGACGATTCGTAACTATAGATGAAACTTGAGTTGATCATTATGATCCTCAGAAAAACACTCTCCTCAAGAAGTTTCACTTACAGAAATCAGCCGGAAAAGTTCTTGCTTCGGCTTTTGAGACAAGAATGGGATACTTCTCACAGATTATTTGAAATAGTCAGTTGTCAAAAAATTGTAGAAAAGGAAAAGCGTCTAAAGGGATGCTGTTTTTTGCAATACAATGCTAACAAATTGCTGTTACTTTTACAAAAAGGTTTTCACCTGATCGATCACCCCTCTATATTCCTCTGATTTAGCTTTCCCGGACTATTACCTATTCCGAAAAACTGAACAGATATTTGAAAAGACACAAATTTCATTTAT
The DNA here is from genome assembly GCA_019049505.1 of Pachyrhynchus sulphureomaculatus. Lineage (NCBI taxonomy): Eukaryota > Metazoa > Arthropoda > Insecta > Coleoptera > Curculionidae > Pachyrhynchus > Pachyrhynchus sulphureomaculatus. Next base: position 167,568,894 of record CM032456.1, on the reverse strand, counting down.
ATAAAGAAGTAATGAATATTGTCGAAGTCTGATTTGCAAGCCAGTCTAAAATTTACTACTTTATAATCGTTGCACCACGTATAAAAAGTTGAAAGAAAATGTCGTCGAATAAACATTTTTTCTGTTCTAGGCATGAAACTTCTCAATGCGCCCTTGTATTTGTCAGAATTTTTCCGTCTAATATGCCGATGTTGATCATCCGTTAGCTACGTGGGAGGTCTGAAAAATTGTCGGCCTAACAATGAAAGAATTTTTTTTTTGATGTGAAATATGTTTTATTGTTCAATATAATCTCCTGAAACTTCAATACATTTGTTCCAACGTTTTTCCAATTATTCAATACCATCATTAAAGTGTGATTTCAATAGGTCTGCAAAATATTCTTCCACAGCTGCAATAGCTTCGTTACTTGATGTAAAACGCTTTCCAGCTAGGAATTTTTTCAGGTTTTGAAACAGATAATAGTCGGCAGGAGCCAAATCTGGTGAATACGCTGGATGTTCAAGCAATTCGTACTCAAACTCGTTAAATTTTGCCATCGTCAAAACACTTGTGTGAACACATGCATTGTCTTGAAAAAAGATTCTTTTCTTCTTTAAAGCAGGTCTTTTCTCACGAATTTTTGCATCCAACTGATCCAAAAGGTTACAATAATATTCAGAGTTAATTATTTCAATTATATAATTGAGGTGTCCGTTACTTTGTTACAGTACATTTTAAATTTCAAAATGAAATGAAACGAATTACAGTCGACACTGTTTATAGAGAAACTCTATATAGTGAAAAACTCTTTATAGTGCAATTTTTTCAAGACCTAGAATATTTTAATGAAATTTCATGTAAAAAGCCCTGCATATAGTGAATCTGTAAAATAGTAACACTCTATATAATAAAATTTTTACCGGAATTTTATGTATAAATTTTTATGCATTTATTGAGATCTTGGCCATTTCGGGTTTCCCATTTTTATCTAACATTAGCACGAATTCAATTTTTATGACGCATTCTTTTGAAAAGGTTCTTAACGCGTTTATAAGGCCTAATGGTTGGCAATAAATCAGGTAGATTTCTGTGAGAAACCCGGGAATAACCCATTTTATAGAAACCCGGGGAAAAACCCATTTTATAGTCGAGGCCTAGTAATTCGCAAATTCAGGTCAGTTTCTTTTTGTTTAAGAATCAAGTAAGATGTCCAAGCGAGTGTGTTTAAGTTTAGCTGAGAAAATTAAAGTTTTGGAGGAAGTTGATAAAGGCTGCAAAAAAATTGATGTTGCTGCAAAATTTGGTGTTTCTCCAAGTTGCGTCTCTCTGATAATGAAAAGTCGCGACAGTATCATCAAGAAACCTAGTGTTCCAAGCAGTCGAAAACGAGTACGGGTGAGTACTTACGAGGATGTAAATGAAGCAGTTGGTTTCAAGTGGCCCGTACGCATCAAAACGTACCAATATCGGGAAATTTAATAAAGCAAAAGTCTCTAAAATTTGCTAAAGAATTTAACTGCGTTAATTTTCAAGCTAGTGCAGGGTTGAGTGCCTGGACGACTAGCAATTCAATTGTTTTCAAGACGGTGTCTGGCGAGAGTGCAAGCGTTAGTCAGGAGGACTGTGACATTTGGACTGAAACTGTTTTAAAAAGTGCATTGAAAAAGTACGAGCCGAAAAACGTTTTCAATTGTGATGAAACCGGTTTGTTTTTTAAATGTTTGCCAAATAAAACTTTTGCTTTTAAAAGTGATAAATGTTTTGGTGTTAAAACAAGTAAAGAAAGGGTGACACTTATGGTTGGAGCAAACATGGATGGCTCAGAAAAACTGAAATTACTGCTCATAAGTAAAAGCAAAAATCCCCGTTGGTTAAAAGTAGTGAAATCTCTGGAGTTAGATTACGCCAATAATAAAAAGGCATGGATGACTTCTGAGATTTTCGAAAGATGGATCAAAGAACTGGACACGAAAATGAAAAGCCAAAAGCGAAAGATTGTGATGTTTATAGACAATTGTCCTGCACATCCAGTTACTGTAAGTAAAAAATTAAGGAATATTGAATTGATCTTTTTTCCACCAAACATAACCTCCAAAATTGCAACCTATGGACCAGGGAATTATAAAAAACATAAAACATCATTACCGAAACGGAATTGTTCACAAAATTGTTAATGCGATTGATAACAACCTTCCAGTCCAAAAATTGATTACCCTTAAAGAGTGTATAACCGAAGTCGCTAAAGTATGGAGTGAAAATGTTTCTCAGAAAACTATCAAAAACTGCTTTTCTAAAGCAGGTTTTACTAAAAAAATTGACGAATGGGAAGAAGAAGACGAAATGGATCTCGCTACCTTAAAAAAGCAATGGGGTATTCTACAAAAAAACTGCTACCGTCGACGCAGATTTTTTACTTGAAGATTTCTTAGAAATCGACAATGATGTTGGCACGACAGATCTCCCAACTGACCAAGACATAATTGACGATATAAAAAGTATAGAAGATCATGAAGAAGAAACTGAAACCGGGGAATGTCCTGCTAAATTTAGTGAAAATGAAATAAGAAATGCATTTGACATTGTGCGAAACTACTCTCAGGAGCCAGGAAAGTGTACCTGATCAAATCTTTATGCATTTGAATAAATGCGAGAATTTTTGTTGAGCAATAATTATTTTTCAAAAGTAATGTTCAAAAGAAAATAACTGATTATTTTTCCTAGTACGTATGTACGTAGCATGTACATATGTATTAACAGATTTTGAATTATTCTTTTTATTTCGTATATAGTACATACATACATAAAGTCCGTACGTTATATCTTTACACGTGCGTCATAGTTTTCAGGCAATATCCCAGACGACTATTATATTTTTTGTCTCTTTTTACCAATACCTACGATTTATTGGTGAAAAGAGACAAATAATATAATAGTCGTCTGTTATATGGCCTGAAAACTATGACGCACGGGTAAAGATAACGTACGGACTTTATTTATGTATTTAGCCCTGTACATGCTATGTACTATTTAAACTTTCAAATGTTTATAAAATCTTTTCTAATAATTCAATTTTGCAATTTTTTTTGTTGCTTGTACCTTATAAAATACAAGTAAATGATTACCAATATAAAATACATACATAGTATTGCTATGTATGTACGGATTTTTTCTTTATATAGTGAAAAAACTTTCTATAGTGAAATTTCGGTCAACATTTTGGTCTTTCACTATATAGAATGTCGACTGTAGTTTGTTATTTGTCACTTATTTTTTTATTTGCTACTGCAGTTTCGTAGATTTTCTACATTTTCAAGCGTGATACTACAAACTAAGGTGGTTTACGTATGATTTATAACAAATTTCCAGTATAATTTGAAATTACCCATCATTAAATTACAATGAACTTAAATTAATTTATTACAGACATTATTGTTTCAAATTCGAAGAAATACTTTTCAATATTTTCTTAGAACTTTTTACAAAAATTCCTTCTTTGAAGATATATCTAAAAAACTTTTAAAATACGCCAAACAGGGTTGAATTCTGAACATCTGTCATTATGTCATTTAACCCTCTGTAATAAATTAATTTAAGTTCATTGTAATTTAATGATGGGTAATACCAAATTGTACCTGGAAATTTGTTTTAAATCATAAAAAAACCACCTTAATGTGTGGAATCACGCTTGAAAATGTAGAAAACCTAAGAAACAGCAGTAGCAGATAAGTAAAAATAACCGGTCAAGTGCAAGTTAAACTTGCACAATTAGTGTTCCGTGCGTTAATTGCTTTTAAAACAAAAAAATTTGTTACGGTGGTATAAAATGATCAGTGACTTCACAAAACACCGAAAACTGATGACCTTGAAATTTTTGTTTTTTTATATACCAGATAAATTATCGTGATAATTTTCGTTCAATCTATACCCCGTGGAGAATATTCAAGAATATTTTCAAAATTTTTTGATAAGTGCTTTTCGAGATAAGGTAGGGGGACAGCGATTTTTCGCGATTTTTTAAAAATAATACAAAGAAAAGTGTGCGCAAGTATTCATCAACAGTTATGGATCCAAGTTTCATAAGCAGGTATGAAACAACGCTTGAAATCCATTTTATTTTGCTTAAAATGATCCAAACACGCTTGAGAAATACGCATTCGAATACATTTTTGGTCAATTGTCACCCATCTTGCACAAAGCTTTTTCATATGGAATTCCTCGTACAAAATATTTCCAATTCGTTTTTTCCTATGGCCTCAGCTATTTCACGCTCTTTCACTCGTCGATCATCTAACACCATATCATGGACTTGTTAAATGATTTGTGGTGTTGTAAGAGGTTCAGGACCACCTTCATCATCATCTTAGAGGCTTGTACGACCAGATTTAAAAAAATGTTTACAGTGGAAAGTGAAGTTAATGCATTCTTATACACTTTTCGCAATTTCAGATGAATTTCTGTTGGTGTTGAACCATTCAAAACAAAGAATTTAATCACTACACGATATTCATTTTTTTCTATTTTAAAAAACATCAGTGATACGTCAATATTAAACAGCTGCTACTACTAGAATGAATTGACAGATCGCAATAAAATTTTACATATATTTATATAAAGGATGGAACTTTCCAATACGATTATGGTTTTACAGTTTCTAACGCCATATATTTGTCTAGCGGAGAACTTTTTAGACAGCCTAGGTATATTGTTTCGTATATTGAAAAGGGAGTTCTTTAAAAATAAAAGAAAATATAACATTAAGAAATAGAACCATAAAACCATAATATATATAAATCCGCTTCCTAGCGTTCTGCGACGCCCTACGGTTCCCAGTTGCCATTCTCGTCTATCGTTCCAGTCTCCTGGCTGCAGGTTTCTTTCAGACATGGCCTTCTCTATTCCTTGATTCCAGGTACACTTAGGTCGGCCTCGTTTTCGTCGGTCCCCAGGTGTCCAATGCATTACTTGCTTCGGTATTCTCTTGTCGGCCATACGTTGTACGTGGGCATACCAACGTAGATGTTTTTCTTGAATTTCCTGAATGATGATCTTATTTGCTTTCATCTTGTCTCTTATTCTCTCTTTCTAATTTTATCTAATCGAGAGATTCGGGCCGATCTTCGCCAGAAGTCCATTTCTGTTGACAAGAGTTTCTTTTTTTGCCTTTCACTCAGTTGCCACACCTCTAAACCGTATAGCATTATGCTTTTAAGGATAGTGTTATATATTATCCTTTTCCTGTTATCCAGTATATCCTTAGACCAAAGCACAGAGTTTAATGCTCCTATTACTCTCCTTCCTTTGCTGATTCTGTCTTCAATTTCTTTCACTTGTTATTTTTACCCCTAAGTACGTATATTCCTCACAGCCTTCAATTTTGATCTTATTTTCAACTTCCAACTCTTCCGACTCTCCTCCCACGCACATGTATTTCGTTTTGGTTTTCTCAGTACATGTGCTAGATATATTTTAAAAAGGGTTGGAGACAAGCTACATCCTTGTTTGAGGCCTTTTGATACGTCAAATTGTTCGGAGAGTGTCTGGCCAACTTTAATTTTTGAGGAACATCCGTTGTACAATTGTTGTAGGGCTTTTATCAAAGTTATATCTATTGGACTTTTCTCGAGCACTTCCCACATTTTTTTAATTGGTACTGTGTCATAGGCCCCCGTAAGGTCCACAAACAAAAGATAAATCCGACTGTTGTGTGTCGCCGTCTTTTCTCGATGATTTGAGATATCAGAAATATGTTATCGATGCATGAGCGACCCGCTCTAAATCCGGCTTATTCTTCAAGTTCATATAGGCCATATTCCTGTTCAATTTGAAACTTTAGGACTTTTCCATACAGTCTGCTGAGAGTATCTGTGACGGCTATGCATCTATAGTTACTACATACATCTTTCCTTCCTTTCTTATGTATCGGGGTAATCCATGCCATTTTTCATGAAGTGGGTCGGGGTTTTCCGTTTATATACAAGGTGAACAAGTATGCCAAGATTTCTTTTAATTTTGTTGGTCCATGTTTTAGGAGTTCGACTGGTATTCCCTCGGATCCACTAGCCCTACCATTCTTCATAGTTCTTAAGGCTTTTTCTACCATATCCACAGTCACTGTTATATATGTTCCCTGGGTTCTATAGGCGGTTGGTGACATTATTTGATATTGTGGTCTGTTTTCCTTTAGTTCATTTTTGTAACGGTCTTGGAATTGTTTCACGTTAATACAAGGTATATTTATTTTATCCACTTTGTCCGATCTAAGAGTGTTAATTAATTTCCAAGCTTCTGTTGATCTTGTACCTCCCAGGAAAGTGTTTATTTCTGCGCACTTCCTATCCACATATCATTTTTCTCTTTTCTTAATAGTCTTTTGAATATAGCCAGCTGTTTTCTATATTCTATTCCATCTTCTGTTGCTTTCGTATGGATCCATTTTTCGTATGCTTTTTGTTTTATGTTTTTTTGTGTCTCCAGTTCAGAACTCCACCCATCGTTGATATATGGTCTTCTTTTGTTTTCTTCGCCCAAGATTTCGTGTGCTATTGTTTTTAAAGCCTTAACTGTGTGGAAGTATAGAACTTCTGAGGTCATTTCGGTGTAGTGGTCTTCTAATGCTGCCCCTAAGCGTGTTTGGTATAGCCATTTGATCCTACCTTCTCTGAATAGATAGGTCTTATATCTGGGGTTTGCAACTTTTTCTGCATTCTCTGCAGTGTTTTCATCTTCAGGATTCTCATATTTACGGTGCACCTTCATCTGGGCTCCCACGAGATAATGTCACTGCCGCATTCGATCCCTCTAAAGGCTCTCACATCTTCGGTCTTCCACTTTGTATTTTGTTTAACAATAACATAGTCAATGATGGACCTCACTTGTCGAGTTTCTTGATGCCATGTATACTTGTGAATGTCCTTGTGTTCGAAGAACCCATTCATAATTTTTAAGTTGTTTCGTGTACATAGTTCAATTAGCCTCTCGCCGTTATCGTTTGTTATGGCTTCTCCATATTTGACGGTTACTTTACTATTTCTCCCTTGTCCGGTTCTTCCATTGAGATCGCCCATGAGAATGATTTCTGTCTGATTTCTTATGCTGGCTATTATGTCATTGAGTGTATCAAAATACTGATCCTTTTCCACGATAGGGGAGTCATCCGGGGGTGCATACGTTCCTATAACCGTTATTCTATGGCCCAAGTAGTCTATATTCACAGTGAGATTTCGTTCGTCTAAGATCTCGTAATTCGTTATCTTTGTTTTAAATTTTGCTTTTATTAAACACCTTTGGCAGCACGTGCGCTTTTTGGGACCCCGCTGTATATATGAATGTATTGTCCACATTGCTCTATGCCTGAGCCTTGCTTTTTTTGTCTCAGTTAGTACGATACAGTCCAGGTTCAGTTTCTCGGTGTTTTTAAGGATGTCTTCCATTTTGTGCTTGCATCCCTGAGTGTTCCATGTTCCAAATTTCATATCCATAATTCGCTGCCTAAGTCGTCTTTGTGAAGTCCTGATCGTATTCCGAGGCTTATTGCTGGGATTTTTTGCGGCTGGTTTTTTTTACTAGTGATGGGTTGCAAGCGCTTCACCTAAAACCGCCTAAAACGATCATGGAGGACCTGCGGTAATTTGTTTTCGAGGATTCCTTCCTCTAGCCTTTAAGGAGCCAACATTCCCCTGCAAGGCAGCAGCTTCTCCGTACCCTGGAAGGGGCCCTTACAAGGTGCTATCATCCGGGCCAGATGAACCCTGGTGTTTTAACGAGCTTATTACTGCTCCCACCATAATACCAACAATTAATGAGACGTTATTTTGACTTTTTATAGTTTTTAAGTTATTATTAGGACCGACAGACAAAACAACTTCGATATAAAGGTTTCCTCTTAACTAAACCATAAAAAGTTGGTAACATTCCCGGTCTATTTTGCTCGGTTATCCAAGTTACGTTTATTATATTAAAACTGGTGTTAGATTATTATCGTTCAAATACCGTATAGCTTATAATGCTACAATTTATAACATTAATTAAAATAAAATATATAGTACATTTGGCGATCTTATTATAGAAGTCCTACTAGACAGATTAAAAAGAAAACTTAAATAAATTAATGTATTTCCTAGATATATGGTAATAATAAAGAAAACCGGTAATGCATCAACTGACATAGCTGACATGGCAGATTGTTATTATGATTTAGCCACACATCTATCGCATTGCCTCTATAAGGAACATTGACTCGCAGACAGTACGGTTGAAAGTACCTTTGGCATGGTATTGTACGAATTGTTGAATTCGGGCACTTAATGTTGATACGTCAAATGTCTAACAACCTCCCCTCCTATGTTATACTGTCTTCGATGTTTGAATTCCATATCTACACGAGGATCACGAACGATGTATTTCAGATAGTTCTTGGCTGGAATGATCTGATCCTGTATAACTAAAAGAAGCTTTTCATCTCTTGTTCCATCAGAAAATAGTTCAACACAGCATTGTCAACATTTTCCTGAGTGATCCCATTCGGATATCGTCCTCGAGGAGGCTTTGCTAGCCAGCCTTATAGCTTCCCAGGGTCTCTTTAGTGGGGGCAACTCAATTTATGTTCACTTAACAGTGCCTTCTAAATACCGATGGAGTGTTAGCCGTTGTTGTTCGTCCAGGGGCACTCTGAGGGTAGTTTTTCTGTGCCTTAATGTTTTGTTGTTATTTACCATTCCCAATAAGTAGTTACATGCGAAGTACTTGCGTGTATTGGGAACTAAAAGGACGTTTTTAATGTTGACCTAGTTTGCAATATACGCCCGACCCTTCTTGTAAATTCACGTGTCAATTTAAACTTTGTTGTTCGGTAGTCAGATCTTAACACTCACTTTATCTGGTAATTTTGGAGAAACTCTGTTCTTTTTTTAATTTAATCGCTCATTAGTAAGGTTTTTCTAAGGCCACTTCACCTTAAGGAAAAAGTTTGTTGGCTATAATGATCTCAGTCTTGAAATATGCAATGCTAATTCAGGAGTCCCTCTTAGCTCCATATTGAGAATTTCCGTAACGATTCGAAGGTGCAATGCAAGAAGTGGCGAGCGAAAAAATAATTAAGTTTGAAGCAGGGTCAGAAAGAGATGGGTTTTGTGTGATTTTCTGGAGTAAATTATTCTTATTCCAGAAGGCCAATTAAAGATAAAACATATCCTATTTAGTCAGAACAATAATTATACATAACTGTTTGTTTTTTGGTTGCATAGAATATAAGGGGCAACCACAAGGTACACGAACATACTTTACAAGAGCGGGTGTGTTTAGGATTTGTACCCAATTATGTATATTAGTTCATACATATGTAAAATTTATTGAACTTAATTTTCGGGGTAAAACCGTTATACATAGAAAAATAGGCTTCATATAATACATATATACTGACAATACAACAAAAGCAATTAGATATCTTTGAAAATAAAATGAAGTCGATTCTTAAGTATTTGAGCAGTGCAGTAAGAGCTAAACTTTACTGGGAATATTTCTTTATAGTTCTGGTGACAACTGTGATTTTTCCACATCCGCTGCCCATAATTCTTCACAATCTAGTTCGAGGCGACAGAAATCTAAAGTTTATAAAGGATAGAAGTTCAACAGTGTCGCCAGGGCCTTGTTACCAAATGGTATCACCAGCCTGGTTCTTCAAATCTCCAAAGAATCAATACATAGGGGGTTTCGTTTTTAATGAGACAACTGATACTTATCAATGCACTATTTATACAGATACAAGTTAATAACTGGTCTATCACAATTGTCTTGTTCTGTTATTTTTTATATTCTATTTATATTGGGAAACTACGATTATTTTAGGCTGAGGGTCAATTTCCCCTACTCTCCCTAGTTGAAAGCAGCTCTGGGGGGGGGGGGAAATGACACAGTTGTTAGTCTGAGGTTGCGGCATCATTTTATAACGTCTTTTGTGCGGCTATTATGTAGCCTCACATTTGCGGTGCTATTTTTTATAGCCTCAACTTTCTTTAATTTTAATAAATATTTTATTTATTAAATAGAAGCCGTTATTTGCCCCTTATGTATATCTTAATTTTTGAGAATGGATTGAGTGGATTTTAATACTGGTAGAGCAAAAATTTAGATATAAGCCAGCTCGTTTTTTTTTTCTGGTAGAGTACATGGAGATCGAGGTCATTTTTGTACGCCTTTTGAAAATAGTCTTTATGGTTGTTTAAAATTTGGTTGTACAGTTTTGAGCACCATGCAGCACCAAGGTCAGCTCAAAAAATGAAAAAAATACTGAAGAGTTATTGTTGTTTTTTAATATACAGGGTGAGTCAACGATAGAGTAAAGTTCATTATCATATTTGTTTCGGGAATGACGAAAAAATGGGAAGAGGGAATGTTAAGGTGCACAGTTCAAAAATATCTTTGAAATTAAAAAGGTAGTGCAAAAATGTTGTTGAAATAAAATTGAATTGGCTACAACCGTTGTGTCCTGAAAGAAAGAGCGGGTAATTCAGTAAAATGCTGCATTAACACAGAGAAAAGTATATTAACAAAATAAAAATTCTTGCAGTTATTATACTCTTAAAATTACAAATAACTAAATAAAAACCCCTTATGCTAGGAGAATGTACCATTTAAACTAGAGTTCTATGAATTACTGATCCTAAGTGTAAAAAAAAACAAAAAGCTTTTAAAAAAAACACGATCTAAAAGTTTGTAAAATTAACTCCGCGGATTACACGTATTGAGTAGTCGTTGGAAACACACTTGTTGACAGGAAGTGAGATATTTAAACTGGTGTACTACTGACTTACTGATTGGTTTCTCCTTATGGGTTTTCCATAAGCTGCTTGACCTCTCCTGGTGAGATTCTCATAAAAAATAATGTCTCAGCCACTGCTCTCCATTTCTTTTTTGAGTAGCTAATCACTTTTTGACCCGAAATGATTGAGGATGAGCAGGATATTTTAAGAACGGAAGAAGGCCTTAAACTTGAGAGCTAGAAAAGACACCCACTTGGTGATAGAAAACCCTTACTTACTACTGCATCACGGAAAAAAATAAAAGCCACTACGGCGTGCTGGAGAAAAAAGTCACTACGGCATACTGGCGGAAAAGAAGCCCTTAAAAATTCCATATGGCCGTTTATATATCTTTTTTTCCCCTTCTTCAAAGTGAAGTCTTTTAAAATGGCTCACTTCCAGGTCCCAAAATCAATGCAAACGAAATACGTTAAGTTGGCAATACGTTATACACGGTTGAGTTACACTGTTCAAAAATTTAAATCACTGTTTTAAGTTACACTGCTCAAAAATTGAAATCACTGCAATAAGTATAAAAATGTAATAAAATATAAATTATAAAAAAGAAAAACAGTGTCGTAATATGATGTTAAAATCTTAAAATATTATATATATATATATATATATATATATATATATATATATATATATATATATATATATATACATATAAATATATCACTATCTCTATAAGGCTAATTCTATCCAATGCTGAATGTAGGCCTTCCCCCTGAATTTCCATCTCAATCTATTTGCAACTGTTGTTATCCATTCAATGCCAGCAACCCTCTATATATCATCCCGCCATCTTATTTTAGGATGTCCTATGCTCTTTTTCTATTCTCGTGGTCTCCATTCTAATGTTCGCTTGGTCCATCGATCATCGGTCGTGCGTGCTACATATCCAGCCCATTGTCACTTTCTTTCTGCTACGTGCTCTATAATATCCTTTAATTTTGTTTGTTCACGTATCCACGTGTTTCTTTTTTCTATCTTCAAGTTTTATCCCGATCATTTGTCTTTCGTGTGGTCTCTGGGTCCAAGCTAGTTTTTGCATATAGGCTCTATTCAGAGTCCAAGTTTCAGCGCCATATGTAATTACGGGTAGGATGAACTGATCGTAAACTTTGGCCTTTAACTTATTTGGGATGGTTTTATCTTTGAATATATAACTTAATTTCCCGAATGCGCACCATCCAAGCCTGATTCTTCTTGAAATTTCATCCGAGACACTCTCTCTCGTCGTAGTAATTTTTTGCCCCAGATACACACTTATGTGGATTACTACTGATGAGTACAATATGGTCGCCGAACCTTAAATGACTCAAATACACACTACACTATCTTTAGGCCTTTTTTTGTCCAATCTAGTTGGCGAAATACATCTTCTATAGCTGTAACAAATAGCTTAGGAGAGATAGTATCTCCCTGTCTTACGCCTCTTCCTATACGTATTTCTTCTGTACTAGGTTTTATGTAAATCTTTGCATTTTCATATACATCTTTAGTGTAGTGTATCTAAAATCAATTGTATAATTGTTCAAGCCTCTGATCCAAGCCAAGAATCAAAAGCCTTCTCATAGTCTATGAAGGCTATGTAAAGTTCGAAATTGTATTCACTGCTCTTCTCTAGGATATTTCTTATTGTCTGTAAGTGGTCGCATGTGTTATTGCCGGATCTAAAACCAGCCTGTTCGCATGGTTGGTAGAAATCTAACTTATTTTTTAATCTATTGGAGATGATTTTGGTCAAAAGTTTATAAATATGAGATAGTAAGTTAATCGGGCCGAAATTGTTCAACTTTCTGATATCTCCCTTCTTGTGTAGAAATATTACTTCTAATATATATCACAATGTTGGTATTTTGCCAGTTTCTAGACACATGTTGAATAGTTTGACCAGTTCCTGTTTTAAGTCCACTCCGGCCTCCAATAGCATTTCCGATAAAATACCATCAGGGCCTGCTGCTTTGTTACGCTTCACTTCCTTCAGTGCATTATTGACCTCCTCTACAGTAATCTCTGGCAGTTCTTCCGAACCTATATTTTGTATTTTATTTTCAGTCCGTTTTCTTTGTTCTTCATTGGATGTTGTTTTGGACCTGTAGAGTTTCTTATAGTAGGTGTTTATTTCTGAGTTTACTTTGTCCCTATTCGTTATTACTTGTCCCTCACTATTTTGCAATTTACTAATCTCTTTTCTTCAGTTATTCAGTTTCTCGCGTATTACTTTCGGGCCTTTATTTCCTACAATGGTTTCCAAAATCACTTTATGCTTGTGCGTTCTTATATCTTTTCTGATCTCGTATATATATATATATATATATATATATATATATATATATATATATATATATATACGTGTTGGATTATCGGGAATCGGTCTGGACTGTAAATACAACTCTTTTCTTCTTTAATACGCAATCTTTCGTTATCGTTTCATAACTTCTTCAGGGGTAAAAAAATACCAGTTAGTCTCTATATAGTCCGATCAATGATTCTTTGCGTACACGTCATAAATGTCTGAATATAGTGTAAACATCCGTCTATATTTTTCTTCTTGTCAACATGTTAAGTATATTTAAAAACTTAAAAACGTAGGTCTTCTGTCATCTGAAGTTATTTACGACATTCGCTCTATTATGTATCTCGGTTATTTATTTATTTATTTATTTACGGGCAGACCCATTTCGTACATAGTATTTACAGAAAAATTTCAATAATATAGTAAAGTTATAACAATACAATAACAACACCAGTAATTATCATTTCAAAAACTCAGTGGACTGTCAACAGTTTTTCTTTTAAACCTTTTAAAGAGAGATTAAAAAAATCAAGATCCGCTTCACTGGCACCATTAGTGATTCTAGTGATCGGCGAGAATAGGCCATAGTTACATCTGTGGTACCTCGGGGCAAAGAGTACGCGGTGCCTTGTTGATCTTGGTGGAACATGAAAATTTATCAGACTCAAGAGATCAGAGCAGTCTATATGACCATTTACAAGTCGAAATAAGAAACATATATCAGCAACTTTCCTACGTCTTGAAAGTGATTGCAGCTGAAGTCTTCGTAGCTGGTCCCCATAGGCAGTGATGTTCCACTTAAATTTGCAAGAGACATATCTAGCATACTTCCTCTGTACCCTTTCAACACCCTCAATATGCACAGCATACGATGGCAACCACACACATGACAGATACTCCAAAGAAGATCTCACCAAGGCCTTGTACAAAATATTCACGCTATCTACGGTCTGGAAATCCCTAGTATTCCTACAGACGAAGCCAAGGAGTTTAATACATTTGTTAGTAATAAAGTCATAATGAATATGAAAATCAAGCTTAGTGTCCAAATAAATACCCAAGTCACACAATGAGGAGACTCTTTCGAGAAGACAATTATTAATACTGTAGTCATACAAAAGCGGAACTTTCACTCGAAAGAACGACATAATCTTACATTTTTTAATATTTAGTTTCATTTTATTTCTGCTGAACCACTCACTCACCATATCCAAGTCTCCCTGCAGTCTCATAGCATCGTCAACAGAATGAATTGCCATAAACAATTTCAAGTCATCTGCAAAAAACAAGGGCCTTGAAAATAGAATCATCTTTCGTAGGTCGTTAATAAATATATTAAACAGCAACGGGCCCAGGTGGCTACCCTGCGGCACACCCGATGCAACAGATACCTCACTCGACACAAAGCCCTTTACTTTAACAAACAGTTTCCTGTATGTAAGGTAGCAGGTCAACCAATTCAGTAGTGGTCCACAAAACCCATAACCTCTTAACTTCCCTATCAGGATATCGTGGTTGACTGTGTCGAAGGCCTTGCTGAAATCCGTATAAACCACGTCAACCTGACCACCCGCTTCCATTACATCAATAGTACTTTGAACCAACAAGATTAAGTTTGTAGCCGTCGATCTGCCACCAACGAAACCGTGCTGTTCCGGAACCAAAAAAGGTTTTATGAATGGTTTTAATTTGTCGCAAACAATTTTTTCGAATATTTTGGAATTGAGCTTAGAATGGAAATAGGTCTGTAATTTTTAGCGTCTGATTTGTCGCCGGACTTAAATACTGGAGTAATGAAACTATATTTCCATTGGTCAGGAAAAACACCGCTCTCTAGGGACATTTTAAAAAGCATATGGAGCGGTTTGGTCAAAGCATAGACACAGTCAACCAAAAATCTGGGAGATATACCATCAGGACCCGGTCCCTTATTTATGACAAGTTTGGACATACAGTCAAACACCTCCCCCAGGGAGATCTCAACAGAGGAGAATGATCCACCACTATCCCCGCCATTCTCAAGCCCAGGCTCACCACCGTCAGTATCCGACCTATAAACACCCTGAAAATGAGACTTAAAAATTTCCACAATAGTCTATCCATCCGTCTCTGTTAGCTCGTCTAGATTTATTAAGGTAGGGGTGGACTTGCCCCCCTTTTTACTGTTAATGAAATTCCAAAATTGTTTAGTGTTATGCTTTAAATTTGTCTCAATATTTTTAACATACTGCAAGTAGCAGTTGCTCTTTAAGATATTGGATTGGGTTCTTAACTCCGAAAACTTCTGATAAGTTTCCCACCGACGGGTTTTTTTTGTATTCTTTGTGACACAACTTCTTTTTTAAGATAAGATCTTTAAGTTCATCAGAAAACCACTTCGGGAACTTCGGATTTTTGGAACGAACCACAGGGACATACAGACTAATACCAGCATAGAAAACTTCATCGAAGACAGACTTTGCAGCATTTACATCCGCAATACCACCCAAGACATATTCCCAGTCCACTGAGTGATAATAATTATTTAACATATTATAGTCCGCAGGCTTAAAGTCATAGAAACTGAAATCATAGTGCAAACGCTCAGGATAGTCATTAAGCAGCACATCAACCATAAGGGAAGGATGGTGCCGGTCGCAGGGCAGCAGACTCTCCAGTGCCACCCGAACAGATGTTCTACTGTCTCGTGTTACCACCAGATCTATTTTCACACCATTTCGCATTACTAATTTCGTTCACTTGGAATAACTGATTATAAGAGAAAGTCACTAAGTAGCCTCACAACATCCTCACCATGGCCAATGGCTGAACTTCCAAAACTGTCACTAGTCCATTCTACATGAGGCAAGTTATAGTCACCTAGGACACATATATTATCGCTGGGATACTCTTGAATGATCTCCTCTATCGCACAGCAGTGAGCCTAAACAGCATCCACTTTAATGGGTGGCGGCAAGTACACAGCACCCACCACAAGTTTCTCCGTACCACATCGAATTACCACAAACAAGTGTTCCACACTATGGTAGTTGTTTGGCATTATAAGAGACTGATAACAGTTTCGTACTGCAATAAGCACCCCGCCTCCACTTTTTTTGTCACTAGTCTGGTTTGACCGATCTTTTCGATACAATACATAATCAGACATACCAATCTCAGCATCACAGATATCATCACTAAGCCAAGTTTCTGAGAATACCACCACGTCAAAATCACAATCTGATATACTTAGTGTTAAGTCTTTCATTTTGGTTTTAATACCTCTGATGTTTTGGTAATAAAGTGTTAAGTTCGGCCTGCCCCTATTAAATTTTTTCTCTGCCGTATAGAGTCCTGTCGCGGTTCATCCACATGCACAATCTTAGGCACACCTCCGAAATATTTTATGCCCAATTTAATTTCACCATTATGAATACGTTGCTGTAACTGAGACCTCAACTCCTTGAACTGATGCCTTTGCCATAGAGTTTGATCAGGACCAATGGTCGTTCCCTGTTCTCAAAACCTTGACTTATTACTTAGGATGGTCTGTGCTGATCGCTCATCATGCATTATCACCTTTATTGGTCTCACCTTTTCAGAACGTTTACCAACCCTCAACACTTTAGTGAATTTAATTCCCTCAACAACATTTTCAAAAGCTGTATCAACCAAGCTAGTATCATGTTCTATACGAGCTTTGGGATCATCAGACACAGATTCCGGAACATTGTAGATCATTACATTAATTGCCCTTCTCTTTCGCTCTTCCATTTCATCAATGACCAGTTGGGGAGCTGTGCCTGAGACTGATGGTCTCGAATCCTTCAGCTGCACAAAATCGGCTCTCAATTGAGCTAACTCCCCTTCCAGCAGACTGGCTTCTGGTTATTTGTACATATGCAAGAAAGACAGCGAACAGCCTGGAATTTGGGTATAGCTTCATGTTTTAGAAGCCAGAACCGCCGAGTTTATAGGCAATAAAAATAATCGATAATTTTTCGACGATGTCCTTCGCAAGTAAGAACTAGGGTGTTTTACACATCATACACATTTAATATATCCGTAGTTTTCGTTAATTACCAAACCGGATGAAAAATTTTAAATTCTATTTTGACTTTTGAAATTGTCATTTAAAACTCAGACGGCCGACACTGAATTGACAGCCGACTGAATCGTATGAATATTCTTGACGTCGCGTTGATCACATGACTGCAAAGATCCATTGATCAGACTTTACATACATACATATATACATATATACTTCTTATAAATATATAATACAAGCTTTTTAGTGTTGAACTGCTTTTAAAATTCTGGCTTTACTTCATATAACAGCTAACTATTCTAATGACTTTAAAACAGGACACTCCTAGATCGTTAACGACGTTAAACTCTAGTTAATTCTAAATTATTATTTCTGTAACTGTATGGTACTTTATTTTATTACAAGGTTACTTTGCCTTTAGGGATATTTGGTGACTTTTTTATTAAAACACACAGATTTGAAATTTCAGTTTTATAAAACATGAAAATCATTAGGAGCTGAAATTCATTGAAAATGACTACAAAAAAAAAGGGTAACAGTTACTAAAGATTAAGGACGGATCATCAAATCGGAGCTATAAGGGACACTTGAATGTATTGGAATAGTTTCTAATGTAGACCTACAGTACCTTGAAAGACGGTTTACTAAATGAAAACGTTAAAGGATACTTTAATTTGCTGAAATAATTTGTGATGTAAACCTGCCGTATCTTACAATTTGAGAGTAACCTCACCTATTCTATATTTTCTAGTTTGGTTAAAAAGATAGAATATCTCAGTATCACAAGAATTTTTAAAATACCTATGGAACGCTTATAAGATCACTTCGGTGTCTGCCCTTCTGTCTGCCTGTCTGTACTGTCTATTCGTCTGTCTGTCCGTCTGTCACCCCTGATTTTCTCTAAAACTATTTGATATAGAAAGTTGAAATTTGGCATAAATATAGGAATTAATGGCCCCATCAGAGCCGTGTAGTTTTCAAAGTTAAATTTTGACTTAAAGGGTTAACTAAGTTGGGAATGTGGAATCTCTGGCACAATGATACTACTCAGTATATATCACCACTACACCAAACACTTTATTTTTGCACTCGGCCTGACTCAGTCAATAATCGCTCCTGATGAAGCTAACATGATTAGCGAAACGCGCGTCGAGTGCAAAAATAAAGTGTTTAGTGCAGTACTGAGTAGTTAAAGGGTTAAGTTTGAGGGGTGAAATTGGAAGTAAAAAAAAAAGATTTTTACCAGGTTATCGAGTGGGGTGTCAAATGAAAGCTTGTGAAAACACGAGTTCAAAAATATATATATAATGCGATACTTGCGCACACTTTTCTTTGCATTATTTTTAAAAAATTGCGAAAAATCGCTGTCTCCCCCTTATCTTGAAAAGTACTGATCAAAGAATTTAAAAAAAAATCTGGAATGTAGTTTGAATGAAAATTATCACGAGTGCATTACCTTTAATAATTTATCTGGCATATAAAAATTCAAAGTCATCAATTTTCGTCAAAGATCGAAAATAAACTTTGTTGAAAACTCATTTGTGGTGTGTTTTGTGAAGTCATTTCATTCCTAACGTAACAAAAGTTTTTATTTCAAAAGCAATTAACGTACGGAACATTAACTGCGCAAGTCCGACTTGCTCTTGGCCAGTTATTTTTAACCTCAGAAATGCTAAGGAACAAATATTTCCTTTTTTTAAAAGCACTGTTTACGAAGTCCTTAAGACCAACCCTCAGAAAAGCTGGACTCCTTCTTCTCAGTTAGACTGAACAGGTTAAATATCTCAACATACATAAAAAAGGGGGTGTAGAAAAGACTACCTGGCAGCGGTATTCTGCAAAACGCAAACGTTAAAGGCACTGTTATACATTGTGTTTGGCGGAGTAAACTTTCTACAAAAAATGAACTAACGACTTTCAAGTAAATCAACAGGTATGCTCTCCTCTTTAGCCGCCAGACCTAGGCACCGTGATTGAAACGAACCTCGAAAACCTGTACAAAACAAAATGGAGAGGACAATCGTAGCTGCTCAGTAATTTATGACAAACTCACCATTTCACCAAGCTCCCCACAAACAAACAGTTGGTCAGAACCCCACAGAATCATTTGCTAGATAAAGCATCAACCTACCCAAGCCTGTAGGAGTTCGGGACAGAATACCATGCCCGGTACGTTTTCCCTATCGCATCAGGTAACTAGCAGAACAAACCAGATGGTACATGCCCACATCTCACCGGGAATCGTCCGGTAAAGACTTGGTGAAGTTGCTCTTATGAACTGATCTTTTGTGACGGTGTCGATGTCTCCAGATTTCGCTGTGAGAAAACAATATCCTAATAAAGATCAAGAAATTCCCAAGATAAAATAGCCCTCCATTCGAATCTCCGGATAGAGGCTGGTTACAGTTCGTCAACATGCAGAGAAAGAAATTTGAAAGTGCATTGGTGCAATATACGGCGTTTAAACTAGAACATAAGTTCAGTATGTGCTGTATTGCTACCTGTAATTAACTAAACCTCATGTACTTGCCCTCTGCTAAACTAAAGTTGATATTGACAAGTGAACTTTCTCTATCCTTGGTTGGGCGTAACTTTGAAATCTGTCTTTTCATCAGAAGCGATGTCTCTTGTCAACTGAAGCCCTAAAACTTTAACGTTATGTGGTTAAAAATAACAACTCAATTCACAAAGTTCTTTGCTGCCTTTACGGACCACCATAAACACTTTTCGTTTCTCTTGCAGATACTGTAGATTATTTACAAATTAGTCGTTCCAGTGGCGCAGTAGCCAGACTGGGCGACTTTACTATTCACAACATTAACTGACTTAAGTATACACCAACGCACAAAGTCTTCTTGATCTATGTTAACTACTAATCTAGAGATTTACACGGTCACCGTAAATCCGTCATTAGCTTCTTCTAGCCATAAACTGGTTTAAATATCGAGTAATCTACTAATCTCAGTCGCCTAAGCCGCATTACAAGTCTGCTAAATAGGAAGATTTTGCCGATGTGATTATGGCTGGCATAGAGGTCTACATCTCTTTCAACGTCAAGCCTTGATTTGACCTAAAATGCAGGGAAGCTGTTCGCTGTAAACATCTTTCCTACCGACAATGGTGTAAAACCCTAACATCATAAATCGGAAGCTGTTTGTTAGTGTCCGAAACAGATGCAAACAAATAATCGACGAAACCTAACCAAATCAAAGAATTAAAGACAAACCTCTAGCATGTTCCAACAATTCCAGGTCTATTTGGTTGTTCGTCGATTAACTAAAGTGTGTTTCACACTCTGCAGCTAATTTCCAGGGAAAACACTTATTATTGACAATGTGCAGTCAAAGATGCCCGATATAGTCTTCAGTTTTAAAATATACTTTAATGGAGCTAGACACCAAAAAAACTTCAGATGCTGATCGAATACCTGCCGTATAGTACTTGCAAAACCACGAGCGATCTAACACCGAAGTTTTTTGTATACTTTACAACCTATCCCACCGAAAAGAAATATTTCCTTCCAGCTGAAAATGCGCTAGGGTGTAACCGATCCCCAAAAAAATTAATAGGGCTTTCCGCAACAACTACCGACCAATCGCATTACTTTCAATAATACCGAAAGTAAAGGAAAATGCAATTAAACCGGCATCTTTTAAAATATCTGGTAGGATATAATATTATTAGCAACCACGGATATAGCTTTCATAAGCAAGGATCAACAGGAGACCTAAGTTATGACACATATATTTTGAACAACGCAATTGAAAATTGTGGAGAATCTGGAGCGGTTGCACCTGAGATATATGCGAGGCATTGAAACGGGTATGGCATGACGGATTTTTGGCTAAATCATACTTTTATGGTATGTATGAAAGGTCCTATCTATGACTCTCATGTTTCCTCAAAGACTGTTCTTTACGACTAGCAGTTGACGGGTGTCCTTCACTGTCAACGCCCGTCCCAAAGCTCCATACTGTATTCTGCTCTCTTTCTTCTTGACATTAACGATCTGCTGTAAAGGACCAGAAATCCAATCTACAGCTTTGCCGATGACAGTACGCTTGTTTCTTCATATACCTTCTATGCCCAAACATCATCTACCCACTGGATTATCCGCAGATAGCAGGAATCTGTTTAACTTAACAAAGATGCTGCAAAAACTAGAGGACGGTTTTTCCTAAAAAAGTTATCGTTGCAGAACCCGACAATAAATTTTAATCCTGTACAAGCTCGACAAAGGATGAAAAATTGGATTCATTTCTGGGGCTCTACTCTCAAGCATACGCAGCAACCTTGGCTCATTAGAACATCGTAAAACGGCGATTTGACTGCATTCTTAAGTTCCTACATGGAAAGTGTTCAATGAACATCGCTCGATTAATTTCTCCCAGAGTGGTGTAGGCCAGGAATAGATGTCGAACTATTACATCACGTCTGTATGATGTTCAACTTGTCACTTCTCGTACCACTCTCTTCAAGAATTCTTTTATATGGAGAACCTAATCATTTAATGAATTACGCAGAACTATATTTCAAACCGAGTAAAATTTGTAGAAATTTAAGATCTACGTGAATAGCTTTTTCCGCACACGCGTCTCCCCATAAGTTCATTAGGGTTTTCCCTATAACACATGTACCATACCCTTAAAAAATGCAGTCGCCCTTGGGACACATCCACAAGGGAAACAAACCACCTCTTACCCACTAACATGAAGATACAAGAAGGATGACACTCTCATCTGCAAAACCCTACCACAATAGTTTAGGCATAATATCATCGTATAAAATAAAAGTAAATTATAAGTTTAATTGTAAACAATTTATTAACATGTTTTAACATAACAAAGTAAAAAATACAAAACGCTCAGCCTATCATAAGAGTCAAATAAACTAGTTTGGAAAAAAGAGCCAAAGCAAAACAAGTAATTGAAACATCTGTTAAATTAGCTGTTAGCGAAATAATAGATATTTATTATACTGTAGCTAACTTGTTTGTTTGAACATTCTTATTCAGAATATTTGCTACTTACCGGTTTACCTAGATTTTTTTTACAAGTACTGTATTATTGTGTATTCAAATTGACCATAACGAGTTCACTATGGCTAGGTCACGACTTTAATTCAGGTAATACAAAATTTTAATACCCAGTGCTCATAATGGCTATTTATTGTACGTACCATCTGCACGTTTTATTTCTCCGTGTACGTGCAAGGAGTACAAGGTGAGTCAACGATAAAGTAAAGTTCATTATCTCATTTGTTTCGGGAATGACGAAAAAATGTCAAATACAATAGTTTTTAAGGAATTTTAAGGTGCACAGTTTTAAAATTATTTTTGAGCATACAGGGTACTTCAAAAAGGTGTGGCCGATACAACATATGTTTTTTTAAATGGAACATCCCATTTTCTAATTTATTTTTAAATTCTGCGTAATATTTTATAACTTTTTTGTTAATAATGTTATATACCTAAACCTAGTAGTTTTTCTAATATTTAAATTTAAAAAAAACATACTAATTTTCAGTTTTGTAAAAAATTGCCAGTGGCGCGCCATTGTTTCTGAAGGTGGAATACTCATAATTGGCACGAGCATTCTATAAAGATGAAAAAAAAGATATATGTAAAGAAATTTGAGTTAGATGCTACAGGGTGTTCAAAATAAATTTACGCATTTCGACTATTTTAAATTGAAAAATCTCAAATTTTTTAAATTGCACACCCTTATATTTATATTATTATTTTTAGTGTTCCGTGCGGAACACTTATAAGATCACTTCGGTGTCTGTCTGTCTGTCCGTCTGTCCATCTGTCCGTCTGTCCGTCTGTCACACCCGATTTTCTCGGAAACTATTTGTCATAGAAAGTTGAAATTTGGTAGTAATATAGGAATTGATGGCCTCATCAGAGCCATGTAGTTTTGAAAGTTAAATTTTGACTTAAGGGGTTAATTTTGGGGGGTGAAATCGGAAGTGAAAAAAAAAAATTTTTCACTAGGTAATCGAGTGTGGTGTCAAATGGAAGCTTGTGAAAACACGAGTAAAATATATATATATATATATATATATATATATATATATATATATATATATATAATGTAATACTTGCGCGCACTTTTCTTTGTATTATTTTTAAAAAATCGCGAAAAAATCGCTGTGCACCCGCCTTATCTCGGAAAGTACTTATCAAAAAATTTTGAAAAAATTCTGGAATATTTCTCCACGGGGTGTAGATTGAACGAAAATTATCACGAGTGCATTACCTGTAATAATTTATCTGATATATAAAAAAACAGAAATTTCAAGGTCATCAATTTTCAGTAAAGATTGGAAATAAACTTTGTTGAAAACTTATTTGGGATGTGTTTTGTGAAGTCACCGATCATTTTATATCACCGTAACATAAATTTTGACTTATGGGATTCGTTTTGAGGGGTGAAATCGGAAGTGAAAAAAAAAATTTTTTACTAGGTCATCGAGTGTGATGTCAAATGAATGCTTGTGAAAACACGAGTAAAAAATATATATATAATGTAATACTTGCGCACGCTTTTCTTCGTTTTACTTTTAAAAAATCGTGAAAAATCGCTGTCCCCTACCTTGTCTCGAAAAGTACTGATCAAAAAATTTTGAAAAAATCCTGGAATATTCTCCACGGGGTATAGATTGAATGAAAATTATCATTACCTTTAATAATTTATCTGATATATAAAAAAAAACAAAATTTCAAGGTCACCAGTTTTCAGTAAAGATTGGAAACAAACTTTGTTGAAAACTCATTTGGGGTGTGTTTTGTGAAGTCACTGATCATTTTATACCACCCTAATAAAAATTTTTATTTTAAAAACAATCAACGTACGGAACACTAATTGTGCAAGTTCAACTTGCACTTGACCGGTTTTTTCTGATAGATTTTACAAAACCCTCCAACTTTTATTAAGTGTGTCATATACCTATTTCTAATAGTTTTCGATTTATTTTGAATTTTTCAATTTTTACCCTTGTTTTTAATACACTTACGCTATAACATCATAGTTGCCAAGACAAAACAAAAATGTAGGCACTGTCAAATTTTGACATGTCTATAAAGCAAGTTAAAATAGTTTAATTTGTTGTCGTAAGTGACGTACAAAGGTAATAGTTATGGATTTTCCTAAAAACGAATTAATCGATATGGTTTATATACGAAAAAATTGTCTTTTGGCACTAAGGCTTTACGGAGCGAAGTAACCTAATAGACGTATACTATCTAGAAAATCTTTTCAGTGCTTAATGGAACGGTTTGATGGTCGTGGTAGCGTTGAGTATACGAAACGGAAAAAAACCTGAATTAACCAGAAAGCTACCAATCATGAAAAAGAAATAGGGATTTTACTTCATGTTGAAGATAATCCCCAGGTCAGCAGCCGTCAACTAGCTGACTTATCTGAAACATCCCAATCTACGGCTAATCGCACTACGAGAAAATACAAGTAACATATAATCCCTTTCATATGGAATTACACCAAGAACTTCAAGACCGTGATTTTGAACGACGAGTAAACTTTTGTACCACCATGAATGGATCAATAGAGGCCGATCCAAATTTTTTATCCATAATAATGTTTCCTGATGAAGCTACTTTTCGCAGTAATGGAGCAGTTAACAGACATAACATGCATTATTATTCAATAGGTAATCCATTTTGGACCCGGGAAGTTCAAAACCAAAACCACTAGTCGCTTAATGTATGGTGTGGAATATTAAATTTTCGAATTATTGGTCTGCGAACCGCTTAACGGGCCTAGATATCTAAATTTTTTGAAAAACGAATTACCCTAGCTTCTTGAAGAAGTTGATAACTTTAAAAGGGAACAAATGTGGATTCAACAAGACGGAGCTCCTGCTCATGACCACCGGGAAGTTTGGGAATTTTTAAACGTTCGTTACCCACAAAAATGGATCGGTAGGGATGGATTTATTCAGTGGCCCCCTCGATCATGTGACTTAACACCTTTAGACTTCTTTTTGTGGGGCTACATTAAAGATGGTGTTTACGTGAATTCCCCTACAACACCAGTAGATATGGAAAATAGAATACGGGATGCGTGCAGAACAATAACGCCCTTTATGTTAAGGAAAGTGAAGGAAAATATAGTAAAACGACTAAACATTAGATAAGTTAAACTATATTAAAATTATTATTAACTATTTGTTTATGTTTTCACAATAGCGTAAGTGTATTAAAAACAAGGGTAAAATTGCAAAATTCAAAATAAATCGAAATTTATTAGAGATAGGTATATGACATACTTAACAAAAGTTGGAGGGTTTTGTAAACTCTATCAGAAAAAAATAATAATATACAGGGTGTGCCGCTTAAAAAATTTGAGATTTTTCAATTTAAAATAGTCGAAATATATAAATTTATTTTGAACACCCTGTAGCATCTAAGTCAAATTTCTTTACATATATCTTTTTTTCATCTCTATAGAATTCTCGTACCAATTATGAGTATTCCACCTTCAGATACAATGGAGCTACTGGCAATTTTTTACAATACTGAAAACTAGTATTTTTTTAAAAAAAATTGAAATATTAGAAAAACTACTAGGTTTAGGTATATAACATTATTAATAAAAAAAGTTATAAAATTTTACACAGAATTTAAAAATAAATTAGAAAATAGGATGTTCCATTTAAAAAAAAATGTTATATCGGACACACTTTTTTGAAGTACCCTGTATACTCCAAAATAATTTTAAACTGTGCACCTTAACATTCCCTAAAACTATTGTATTTAACATTTTTTTTCGTCATTCCCGAAACAAATGAGATAATGAACTTTACTCGTTGACTCACCCTATACAACGAACTGTCTAAAATAAAGTCTCAAGAATTTACAAATTAGTGAATTAAAAAATGGGTCACTGCGTTTTAAGATATATAGGAGGGCTCCTTTTTACAAAAACAATTAAAGAAAAAAAAATTTGGTACAAATCGTTTTATTGTTTCTCAAAATATTCACCGATTTATATACTTTTGCATGCTTTCGAACCAAATCTCGAAACATTTTT
The DNA here is from genome assembly GCA_019049505.1 of Pachyrhynchus sulphureomaculatus. NCBI lineage: Eukaryota > Metazoa > Arthropoda > Insecta > Coleoptera > Curculionidae > Pachyrhynchus > Pachyrhynchus sulphureomaculatus. The sequence goes on along the minus strand of CM032456.1, from coordinate 167,542,731 downwards.
TCCACTCTAAAATTGGTACCTCAAAACCATGGTTTTGGAAGGATTCAAACGGCTTCTTGACGTGATGAAAATCGCTGTCCACGCATTTTTTTTGACATTCAGGAACAAAAAGGAGTCATTAGGCGATAAATCAGAAAATAGGGGCAATGAGACATTAATTCGATGTTTTTCTCGGTCAAATAATCAATTGTTTGACGTGCTGTGTGAGAGCGGACATTATCACGATGAAGAATGATGCGACGTTTTCGATTGTTTTCTCTGATTTCATCGATGACTTCTGGCAAATAAATTGTTGTATACCATTCAGCATTAACTGTTCTTCGACCTTCTAAAGCAATGATTGCAACATGTCCGGTGTAACCAAAGAAACAAGCGATCATTTTCTTGGAAGTGCTTCGCGAACGAACCACTTTTGTTGGATTTGGTTCATCTTGAAACACTCAGACAGTTGATTGTTGCTTAGTTTCCGGATAGCAAAAATATTCAAGTTTTCCCTAAAAAAATTAACGTTGCTGAACCCCACATAGTTATGCCGGGGCATTCCATTCCTCTAACCTTGTCACTCAATTTGTTGGGCGTTAATTTGGGAGCAAGGAGAGCTTTTCAAAAGTTGGGAATATTATTTCGAACCAGAAAGCTTTACACTCCACAACAACTGTTAATTCTTTACAAAGCTCAAATTCTATGGAATACTGCTCCCATGTTTGGAGCTCCGCTCCCAAACATACACTGCAATTGTTGGATTATATTCAGAGAAGAGCTCTTCGTCTGATTGGAGACCCGGAACTGACTAGCGGCCTTGATTCACTGGAACATCGAAGAACAGTTGGCGACTTAAACCTATTCTGTATGTGGCCCGCTTAATTCCTCCCAGAACGGTGCATGTTAGAAGTACACGTCGCGCTAATACTTCACATCCGTATGAGGATCAGCTTGTTATTCCTCATACAATGCTTTTCAAGTAGTCTTTTATATGGAGAACATCATCCCTTTGGAATAATTTGCCCGGGACTGTGTTTCCCACCGAGTACAATTTACAGCGATTCAAGAACAACGTGAATCACTTTCTCCGCACACGTGTCGCTCCTGTAGCGCTTTAGGGACTTCCCTGTAGCACGTGTGCTAGACCCATAAAAAAATATATATTACATTTCAATAGCGCCATCTAGTGGCCGTTTGTAAAAAACTTAAAGGCGGCCATGGTATGAGAGTACATAGAAATAATTAAGTTCTATCTGTTTATAACTACGAGAACAAAATAAAAACTAGAAGAAAAGAAATTTATGAGGAGTAAATGACTTCTGCGATTAGTTGCAGCAACGGCTTTTTTTCGCCTTCACACATCCATAAAAAAAGCCCCTAAATCAATGAAAATACCGTCTTATGTATAATTTTATCCTAGCAATGAATAGTACCTTTAACGTTTTATAGATGCACGGAAACGCAAAAACAATTTGACCTAAACTTGCAACTGTTTACGGATGATAATAATTTCTGTTTATTTTTATTGTTATTTTTCCAATTACTTTTGACTTTTTATTTTAAATAGATTTCACCAAAATTGAAAATAAAAATTTAAATATATTTTTACCAACATTATAAAACAAAACAACATAAAAAAAAACTTTATGTCCGTTCTGAAATGTTGGGTATAGTATTTTTCAAGATCTAAGAAAGTGATTTGGCAAATTGATGCAATAAAAACATTAAAGGACCGTTCTTCGTACGTACCTGGCCATAACAGGGTAGTAATTGATATATACATATACCTCCCTTTCAATCTAACATTTTATTGGCTACTTCGTGTTTATAAATATAAAGAATATTCTTCATTTTATCTGCAGTATTATACTGAAACAGCGTGTATTATAAAGTTCAATAGTGTCTTAAAATGTCCGAAGCCCTTTCCATCAGAAGCCGCAAATATTTGCCCGTTGAGGCAAAAGTGATAGTTAAAAGTGTTTATTTAAAGTTAGTGGAACGAGGCCTCGAATAGTACTTTTTATTGATGGAGATATCAGCTTTAACAAGCATCCCTGAAAGTAAAGTTTAGAAAATTGTAAATAATTCGACAGCGCCTAAAAAAAAAACACGAAAAGACAAAGGTGTGACGAAATGTATTGATTTCTGTCAAGAAGACTTAATCCGCCACAAAAATTATGAAATGTATGCAGAACAAAAAGTTCCTACGTTATTGTTACTTTCACGAAGGCTGTCCGAGGATAGTTGTGACATAAAATGTTCCACTACAACTTTATGGCGTATTCTCGTCGTTTAGGGTTTTTGTTAAAAAAATAGACAAAAAGCAAGTTAAAATGGAATCACGGCGCTTACAACAACTCAGAATGAAATATCTTGAAAAAAATAAATACAGTTAGATCGAAAAATCGAACGATAATCTACCTAGATGACACCCACGACACACCCAGTAAAGGATGGATTGATAAATCCAAAAAATGCCACACCAGAGCTCAATCAAATAAAGGTAAAAGAATAACTATTTTACATGCGGGTTCAGAAGAAGGCTGGATACCAGAATCTCTATTTCTAGCAGCCAAGAATATTTCATATTTCACCTTGGATTATCATTGTGATACAACCGTTGAAGTTTTTGAAGATTGGCTTGAAAACAAATTAATGCCGAATATATCACCGAATAGCTGTATTGTGATGGATAATGCATCCTATTAAAGTCGCCAAATGAATAAGGTACCACTTGGAAATACAAGCCTTTTTGTGCGAACGTGACATACATTTCTATAAAAGTTAGAAGTTTTAAAAAGTTACAATTTTTCAAAGGAATATGTTTGTGATAATATTGCAAAGAAAGCGGGACACGAAATAATTCGGCTTCCACCATATTATTGTATTTTTAATGCGATCAAGTTGATATGGCATAAAATAAAGTCTAATATACGTGCTCACAATAATACACCCACTTTAAACAGCAGTGTGATTGAGTTGATAAAGACAGAAGTAACCGTTGGAAACTGGAGAAACTGTATTCAACACGTCAGAAAAATTAAAAAACTCATATAGATGTATGTACATAAATATAAATAGTTTAGAACCTGTAAAAAAACTTATTATTGATTTGCAAGATCATAGCTTTAGCGAAATTGAACTAGCTATTAATTAATAACTAAAATTGTGACGAATGTACGCCAGGACACTGTACATTGTTTTAATATATTTCTGTAATTACTATATTGTGTATTATTCAAAGAATGGGTACAGGTAGCTAAGTCACTTTCTTAGATCGTGAAAAATACTATACCAGCCATATCAAACCATAATACAAATTGACAGAAAGATTCGAAGAAATATGATACTTTTATAACTATTATAAGTAACTAGATTTTTTCATATTTGCTTATTAACTTTATAATAAATTAAACTTTCACACTTCTACAGTTTGTAACTAATTAAATCGTTTAACTTGTAAAAAGAGCGGCTGATTAAAAAAATAGGAGAAACTAAATACAATTTTAGAGTGGGTTTTCACAACAGTTTTTTTTTATAGATTCTCTGTAGTTGGGATATGAAATAAACTGCATAATCACAAAATAGCAAAGTTAAGTAGTTTGGATTAATATTTCCAGAAGTATTATAATATTTTTTTGATATCTCTAACCAAAATTACCTACATATTCCTATTCTAGCAATATTTCTATAATGTGATTTGCCTTGCAAATATAACTTAGTACTAAAATGGTCGTGAGCATTTCACAGAATTGTTTTAAAAGTAATTAAAAAGAAGAAAATTAAATGGTTAAAACAACAGAGGTAAAAGTTTTACAAGAACAATAGGCAGCAGATATGTTTACATGTAAATTTACGACAAGATAAGCGTATCTCATTCATTAAGAAATGTATCTTAATAAAACTAAATACCTAAAAAGTTTATGGTGCTGATTTATTACACTCATGTACTCAAAATATGTGCAAGCGAAGTATGAAGGCATCCTTTTAAGTTTTATAAACGACCACTAGATGGCGCTATTGAGATGTGACATTAGCATTGATGTAAAATTTGACTTTTGTTAGAGTTAAAACAGTGGCAGCTCAGAATTTGACCGAGTAGTGAGCGTTTAAAAAAAACTTTTGAATGGAAATTTCATTGGAAGGTTTCCGTTGGATGATTTTTTACGATTTTAGTAAGGTCATAACTCAACAACAATACCTCGAATCGCTTTGTTCGATTTTTGGTAATCAATCACCATCAGAAAAGACTGTTTACGATTGATTTGCAGAATTTCGTCATGGTTGTGCTTTCGTCAGCCATGAATTTCGTGAAGGTCGACCAAAATCGGCTGTTGTTCCAAAAAACATGGATGATGTGCGCAACATGATTGAAGACGATTGGCATGTAACTTACTGTGAGATAGAGGCATCCTCAGGCATATCGAAGACTGCAGTACATTTGATTTTTCATGAATATTTAGCTGTGAAAAGATCTATTCCCGATGGATTCCGCATAATTTGACCGAAACTCAAAAAAAGTGGTTCGTTTGCGAAGCTAAGAAAATGATCGCTTGTTTCTTTGGTTATTCTGGACATACCATGTCTTAGAGGATCGAAGAATGAATGGTATACAACAATTTGTTTGCCAGAAGTCATCGATGAAATCAGGAAAAACAACCGAAAACGTCGCATTATGACAATGCCAACTCTCACACACCACGTCAAAAAATTGATTATTTGTTGGAGAGAAACATCGAATTAAATTCTCATTTCCCGTATTCACCTGAGTTATCACCTAACGACTTCTTTTTGTTCCCGAATGTCAAAAAAAATTGTGTGGACAACGATTTTCATCATCTCGAGAAGCTGTTGAATCCTTCTTCCTCCTTCCTTTTTGAGGTACCAACTTCAGAGTGGAAAACATGTTTCGAGAATTGGTTCGAACGCATGCAAGGGGAGTTTATTGTAGTTTTTTTTTAGTTTTGACTACAGAAAAGGCATATTTTTTTTCTGCTGGACATGTGCTTGAATTCAACAACGAGCTAAACAGGATTGTACGACCTTGCCGAACAAGTATCGATCGCTCCTGTTGGTTAGTAATATCAAAAGTTATGGAAAACGTTATTAATTAATTCTCAAAATATCTGCTAATATTAGCGACCACGAATAGAGCTTTCGTAAGTAAATATATTCAAAACATAATCCTTTTTAGGATACATCTTTGGAACCGTGTAATTCAACTTTATGAAGAGTCCCGGACAGGTAACATTCGACCCTTTTTGGCATAGCTAAAGTGAAAGGTTTTGTTTAAGGCTCCTGAGCGTTCCCAAAGATCATTCCTTGTCGATGGCAGTTAATGGGTTTTTTCTTCTTTTTTTGATTCGACTTCGCTACTTGAACGTGAGGTGCTTCTGCAAATATCCAGGAGATTGCAGACGTTAGCCAAGACCGAAAGGATATTCTGCCTTGGGACGACAGTAACCAAGTAAAATTTAGTGTTACAAAACCCAGGCAGCAGTTCTTATTAAAAAAAAGTTAACGTTATAGATCCGACATAGTTATGTCAAGGTAGTCTATTCCATTAGCATCACTACTTACCTAGCAAGGAATTACCTTGGGAGCACATATATCTTGGTATGGTCGTATTACAAAGAAACCGACTTAAAAATTTGGAATATTACTCTGTCCTAGGAAACTGCAGCTTATAATCTTATTCAAAACACAAATTCGAACATCGATGTAAATCTGCTTCCATATTTGGGGGCGGCTCCCAAGTATACTCTGTATTTGGTAGATTCTATCCATTTGCCTCACTGGGCGGTCGACTTCAAAATTCTTCATTCTTTGAAACACAGAAGAAAAATTAGTGATTTGAATCTATTCCATAAATACTGTCATTGAAAATATTAAAGTTAGCCTGCCTGATTTTCTCTCAGATCGCTGTATGCTAGGTATACACGTTGCGTTAATATTGTATGAGGTTCAGCTTATCAATTTTCATACCACCCTCAACGAGAAGCATGAGCGTAGCTAGCATTTTTTTGGGGTGGCCCCTAGGACAGGAGGGGGTTATTCGGCCTGATCAAAAAAAACATATATTTGGTTTTGTTCACAACCATCTTCTATAATATATATAAAATGCAACGTCTCTCTGTCTGCCTGTCTGTCCGTTAGTGCGCTTATCAGTGGAGAAACCACTTATACGATTTTACGTGCTTTTTTTTAAAACATACATATGCTCTCTGGCCAGGTTATAGGATATATTTTATTACGTTAGGTAACATAAGGAATAAGCAGTGACGATAATAGTGAATCAAATCGGAAAAAAACTTTGCCGCTAGCGTGTTCTCTTGCAATACGCTACCTAAACCATTAAATATGGAACAATATCATGTAGCAAAGAATATTAGTATACCATATATAAAATGCAACGTCTCTCTGTCTAATCTGTCTGTCCGTTAGTGAGCTTATCACTCAAAAACCACTTATCCTATTTACGTGTTTTTTTTTAATTCATACATTTGTTCTCAGGTTATCTATAATCTTCTATAACATATATAAAATGCAACGTCTCTCTGTTTATTTGTCTGTCTGTCTGTCCGTTAGTGCGCTTATCACTCGAGAACCACTTATCCAATTTACGTGTTTTTTTTAGTGTTCCGTACGGAACACTTATAAGATGACTTCGGTGTCTATCTGTCTGTTTGACTGACTGTGTGTCTGTCACACCCGATTTTTTTCTCCGAAACTATTTGTTATAGAAAGTTGAAATTTGGTAATAATATAGGAACTGATGGCCTCATCATAGCCGTGTAGTTTTTGAAAGTTAAAATTTTGACTTAAGGGGTTAGTTTTGTGGGGTGAAATAGGAAGTGAAGAAAAATTTTTTTTTACTATGTCATCGGGCGTGGTGTCAAATGAAAGCTTGTGAAAATACGAGTTAAAAAATATATATATATAATGTAATACTTGCGCACACTTTTCTTTGTATTATTTTTAAAAAAAATCGCGAAAAAATCACTGTCCCTCCACCTTATCTCGAAAAGTACTGATCAAAAAATTTGGAAAAAATTCTGGAATATTCTCCACGGGGGTGTAGATTGAACGAAAAAAATTATCACGAGTGCATTACCTTAAATAATTTATCTGATATATTAAAAAAAACAAAAATTCCAAGGTCATCAGTTTTCAGTAAAGATTGGAAAACAAACTTTGTTGAAAACTCATTTGGGGTATATTTTGTGAAGTGGGGGTATATTTTTGTGAAGTGACTGATCATTTTATATCACCGTAACAAAATTTTTTATTTTAAAAGCAATCAACGTACGGAACACTAATTGTGCAAGTTTAACTTGCACTGGACCGTTCTTTTAAAACATACATATATTCTCTGGCCAGGGTTATAGGATATATTTTATTACGTTAGGTAACATAAGGAATAAGCAGTGACGATAATGGTGAATCAAATCGGAAAAAACTTTGCCGCTAGCGCGTTCTCTTGCAATACGCTGCCTAAACCATTAAATATGGAACAATATCATGTAGCAAAGAATATAATATATATAAAATGTAACGTCTCTCTGTCTGCATGTCTGTCCGTTAGTGCGCTTACTACTCGAGAACCACTTATCCGATTTACGTGTTTTTTTTTTAATTTATACATATGTTCTCTGGCCAGGTTATAGGATATATTTTATTGCATTAGGTAATATAAGGAATGAGCAGAGACGATAATAGTGAATGAAGTTCACACTAGCGGTGCCGCGGGCACGACTAGTAGGTAATAAAACTTAATAATCACCTAACACACATAAAATATGAAACTTGTATAAACATTCGTTACTACTATTATATCTCTTTCTCAATCCTTTCACCCCAATAGAAGTATCGGTGATACTATGCAGTTGCTACCTCCACATCATTTTGCAGGCATCTCAGTCCTGCACGACCAGACTTGATCCGTGTATACCCATACCAAGAAAAGATCTTACCTGGCCGGATAATTTTATTGGAGACCGTCCCCTTAACCTTCTACCTTCCCTGTTACTACAAGCTTTTCCATGACATCCACTTTCCTCATAATGTGACCAAAATATTTCAAGTAGTTGTCTATTAATTCTATTTAAAAATCGATCATTTACACTAAGCTCTTCGAGAATAGATACATTAGTGTGTTCAGTATATGATACTCTGAGGATTTTTCGATATGCTCAAATCTCCATCGCATCTATTCGTCTTTTGTCAGCTGGTTTGATGGTCCATGTTTCTGAAGCGTAAGTTGCTATGAAGAATATAGGGCTGAGAAAGATGTATATATTTGATGTTGCTATTGCCCGGTGTCATTTAATTAAATTTTATCGTTTAATTTACCTAAATTAAGCTAAATACAATGGCATAATTTCAGAGAACGATAGGTAACATGACAATGTGATATGGCCATTGACATATACATTGGTATGTGGCAACAGACTTATTAATGAAATAGGTGTATCTAGTTAATTTTTATAATATTACGAAGAAGGAAATAGTTCTCATTTATTGTCATTTTCTTTTTCCTTACTTAAGTGAACTATTACTTAGGCCCGTGGTAATAGGTCATACTAAAACCTTTAGTGGTAATTATCAAGCAAACTTCCACTATAAATCGGTGTAAACAAGATTCAAGTTTGCTTGATAGTTACGACTACTTAAGACTGTAGTACGATCCATTAATATTTGAATGTAATTTTAATTTCATTATAATAATATATTGAGAACTTCATCCCTTTGTAATGAACTGTACAGGATTGTGTTTCCCACTTGCCGCTTTTTTTAGCGATTTAGATATTCCTGCAACGCGTAAGTATGTCCATAAAAAAAAACATTCCAAAACTATAAGTGAAAAATTATGCTGAAAATTCATTGGATAATATTTTTGCAGTGTACTTTAGTACTACTCTCTATTGCAGACAGTAGTACATTATTACTGTAAGTACCTATTGCATAAATTAACATTTTTTAAAACAGAAATATTATCATCATCATCATCATTAGCTTATTCCATCCATAGGCGGATGTAAACCTCCCCAAGTTGTCTCCATTGAGCTTTGTTGTTTGCTTTTTCCACCCAGTCGTGTCCTGCTAATCTTTTTATGTCGTTCGTCCATCTTGTCTGTGGTCTACCTTTGCATCTTTTGTGTTTCTCTAGGCCTCCGTTCAACTATACGGCGTGACTATCTATTATCTTTCAGCCTTTGCGATATGTCCCGCCCAATTCTACCTTAATATACATATTCGTTGTATTACATCTCTCACTTTTGATCTACTTCGTATCTCGATGTTAGGAATACGATGTTGGAATCTAATATTTAGCATTCCCCTCTCCATTGCTCTTTGGGTTACCTGGAGTTTATTTATTATTCTTTTATTTAAAGCCCACGTTTCAGTGCCATATGTTAATACCGGCAGTACATATTGATCGAATACTATGGCTTTTCTTGTATTTGGTATGTCCAATTTAAATATAGATTGTAACCTTCCGAACGCAGACCAAACTATCGAGACGCTTCTCTCCAGCCTTTAAATTATTTTTTGATATTTCGAATTTTTGTCCTAAATATATGAATGTTTGTAACCTTTCCTATTCTTTCACCTTCTATTAATAGTTCCTCGCAGTTTTCTTCACTTTCATTGTTCAAATATTTGGTTCTGGTGAAGTTTATTTTTAGATCTATTTCTCGAGACTTGTTATTTAATTCCATTAGCATTTTCTTGTAATTCTTCTTTTGTGTTGTGTTGTTGTGTGTTATTTGTTTTTTCTTCTAGCATTATTTGTGATGTGGCATTTTTATATATGTATTCAAGAAGAGTTGTGTACCTTTCATCGACTCTGCTATTACTTAAGGAGTTAAGGACTGTCCATATCTCTACCGAATCAAATGCTTTTTCGTAGTCAACCATTGCTTTTTCCATTAGTAATCTAATTGTTTGAAGATGGTCCAAAGTGCTGTATTTCCTACAAATCCCGCTTGTTCACGTGGTTGATAACTGTCTAATTTGTTCGTTAATCTATACGTTATAATTCTAGTAAGGATTTTGTACAGTACCGATAACAGGCTGATGGGTCTGTAAATCTCCAATTTAAATTTGTTTCCCTTTTTAAATATAAGCACAATCACGGCCCAAGGTGTTGGTATTTTACTTTCTATGAGGCATCTGTTAAATAGAGCTTCATACTTTATTATTTCTGTAGTTATTTCATCATCCCTGGTTCTTTGTTGTTGTGCATATATTATAGGTTGTTCATTATTTCATACGTTGTTACATCGGGAATTTCTTCAGATCCCACATTTCTATTACTATAAGTATTAAAATAGAAAGTCAAGAAATTTGCACATGCAAAATGACCAACAAAGATCCCATGAATGCTATATTCCATGCCTTTCCTCCTACGACTATAGTTTCTGAGCCTATACTCTTCATCAGGTAGGCTGAAGGCAACGGTATAGATCGTGAAGATCCGAGTACCGTGGAGAGTCAAGTTGGACTGACTCTCGCTTGCTTATAGCAATCATGGTACTTAAATAAACGAGATACTACTAGTTTAGCAGTTTTTCGAAGTTCGAAAATCTGAACAAATGGCTCAAGGGTCTGTATCTTGCCCAACGAGTAGTATCTCGTTTATTTAAGGTACCATGATTGCTATAAAGCCAGCGAGAGTCAGTCCAACTTGACTCTCCACGGTACTCGGATCTTCACGATCGATACCGTTGCCTTACGCCTACCTGATGAAGAGTATAGGTCAGAAACTATAGTCGTAGTAGGAAACGCATGGAATATAGCATTCATGGGATCTTTATTGGTCATTTTGCATGTGCAAATTTCTCCACTTTCTGTTGTAGTGACCAATCAAGTAACAAACCATATTCCGAAATTTTATTTCGGAATATCGATTTAGTATTAAAATATGCTGAAAATTCATTGGATAGTATTTTTGCAGTGTAATTTAATACTACTCTCTATTGCAGACAGTAATACATTATTACTGTAAGCACCTATTGCATAAATTAACATTTTAAAACAGAAATATTATACGTACATTTTAATAGTAAAAGTACATATGTGTGCGACTCAATTAATTCGCCAAAGAGTACCTGTTTCAATATTTATTAGTAACCAGTAGCCATATCCGGCAGTTCATTTACGCCTATCAACTCCTCCCGCGGTGTATGTAGGCATAAGAGCGGCATTTGTTTCCCGTCTATTCTGACGTTTTTCAGTGACGGAGATATAAAGGGGATGGAAG